>OX388323.1:4752332-5073460 GCA_947579605.1 Athripsodes cinereus
AAAAAACAGAAATTCAGTTTGCGACGTTCAGCAGCCACGACCATATTTGCCAACTTACTTCAATTTAAAAAAAAAATCACTTATTGCATAAACAATTTTTATAGATATTAATCCATCTTTCAGAATGTAATAAAACTTTACCTTTTTTTTTAAAAAAAAGAAGATATATCTGGGTTTTGTTATAAACCCAAATACAACCTTATACACCTTTCACAGTAAGCTAAAAGCTTGTGTCGTGAAAGGGGAGTTTGCCGGCACCTGGGATCGAACCCCGGACCCTATGTTCATAAGGCCGAGACTCTACCTCCAGGCTACCGACGAACTCCGAAAATACTTTTGGTTTTTTTAGTTACAAAATATTTAAAAAGGTTGTTTGGAGGGTAAAAAAGAACAAACAGTGATATGAGGACTATTTGAAATAATTAAATATATCTGTGTACCAATACATTACAAATAAGATTATGCCTCTAGCTTCTGGATACTATTAATCAATAATTTATCAAAGACGGACCAAAGAGTATACAACTTCCAAAAACTTTTAAATATACCTACTCTTTACAGTTATAATTGATTATAGAAAAAAAAACTACTAGGTAGGTAATTGATTTTAACGGTTCAGTCTTAAGCCTCCCAGGAACATACCACTTTAGTGTTATACGAATATGCCACACTAGGAGAGTGTCTGATGTTCAGCGCTGATATTTGATTACTCTCAGTTTTCCCAAGAATAAGTATTTTTAATGTACCTTTGGTAGATTTGATACAGGAAGCATGAATATTACTTTCAGTACGAATGGATAAGTAGCATCCACGTACCGCTGTACAATCGGGGCATACCTAATAATATAAAAAAAAAGTCTCGAGATGCCGCAGCTATCATTTAAAGGCGGTGAAGAGTAATGTAAACATTCACAAAAAGGTCAACAGTGGCACAATCAAGTACTCCATTCACGCTGAAATAGAGGTGAACCCTTTTAAAAAGACGGGATATTTTGCAAGGTAATGGTTTTCAAAACCTCTCCTCTCGATTAAAGAGATTAACACGTGGAACGTTTAAGTTTCTTTGGAGAGAAAACGGACATTTTTCTTTCAGTATTAACCCAAATCTGTTAGGGGGAAGATGATGTTGTTATAGGTTGCCATTTATAAGTATCTACACTTACCTGCATACTTCTTTTATATCAGTGTACTACCTGTCAGTGATTGGTATAGGACATTCGCCTTAAAACCAAAAATAACAAATTAATATTTCTTGATGGTATTATTTTATCTACATACTCACGTTTTACAATATTTATAGTATATTTGTACAGAGTAAACTTTAAATACTTACATTTAATTCACATGGATCAAACTAGCCCCAAACTAAGATGAAAATCTTGTATTATGGGGAGTAATGGGACAACACACATAAATTATACACAATGTAAATAACTACCAAATACATGTACATGAAACGCATAAAACCGGGGCATTGAATAGAGACCCACCTTCACCCGGATATCTCAGGAGTTGTGAACTCCTATTTATCCGCAAACCGGAGCAATTAAATAAGTTTTGTACTAATTTTCACCTCCATGGGAATCGAGCCCGAGGCCTCGTGACTGAAAGGCAAGCGCAACACAAGTCGCCAAATTATTAAATGTTCTCACTTATTTCAGTGACACTGTAAAACTTCGAGTCGAAAAATAGGAATATTAGAAAATGCAGTGGGTAATTGTCCTGGAACGGACTCTTGCTCAGTTAGGTATTTTTAAAATTTAATGGATAAATAAAATAAATAAATAAATGAATTATGAATTTTGTCAACCTTGCATTCAAAAATATAAATTTTTCGTTACATTTTTTATACAGATTGCAAATTATAATTATTTACCTATATATGATACTTTGTTACGTAGGGTGCATACTGGCAGTGGGTATTGAGTTGTGGGTGAAATAGAACACTGTTATGTGATATAACATTTATTGAATTTTTAATATAGATATTTCTACATCTACGAAAGTGTTAGTATGATAATGGTTTTAATCAAAAGACATGCATCAAATCCAGGATAGAGAAGAGAGTATTAGGTGTTTCGATGTATACGAATCGGCTTAGGCTGGCTTAAACGATTTATACCAGAGAACATTATCTGGATAACGGCAATGACATTTACAGTCGGATAGCAGGTTCCAAGGTCACGAGGTTGTATCCTGTGATGAACAATAGCTTAGCAGTTGAAAAAAATTATCGATAGGTGCCGGTAAGATCCGGGAAGAGCTGGGAGTTGTAAATTTGGAGCTAATAATAACAATACTCACAGGCTATCCACACGCCTCTGTGGCTTAACAGTTAGAATGAAAATAATAGGAGAAAGAGCGGATACGAGAGAGGTGTTATAGCTAGAATGCGTATATCTACTTTTTGCGTTATTAGATCATTGCTAATTATACCAATATGAAAATTCAGTAAAAAAGCCAAGCGACCTTCTTTGGATAAGTCGTTTAAATAATACTTACATTATTTTGATTTCTTTACTTCACCAGATAAAGCAAACAAAGATATGATATGAATTAATTATAAGCATTGAGATAATATGATTAATTACTTTTGTTATACGAAGGGTGATTTGGAAGATTGGGACAAAGGTGTTTAATTCAAACCAGTGGACAATAAAGTTAATCATATTTAGCAGCACGGCTTTTAATAATTTTTAGCGTGAACGTTATATTTAAATGATCGATCGGATTTCATAATTTCCATGAATAACATGATGATTTTGCATATTTTAACAAAAAAATAAATAATAACAAACAAGAATAGCAAGTCACTTAATGGAAAAACCCAATCAAATGTATTTAACAACATACAAATGTACAGGGATACAATGGAATTTGTCTGTCGATGCGATTACAAGAAATGACTATGTTTTCACTAATATTTAAGAAAATATATATATATAGCGGGTTGGGTGGTGAAATCATTCGTCTCACCAAACATAATATTCATCATATTGCAAATTACAGATTTGTCATAAGACGCCCTTATTACTAATTGTCTGAATAACGAAACGGATAATTTTTTTAATACACTCTATAATATCTACATATGTCTTAGTATATGCGTACTTGAATACAGTATCAAGGTACATATAAATAGAATCGCATTGTGTTTAAAGTGGGCTCTCCAAATACTGGAAAGCAGCGTGTTTATTTAAACGGAATAAAAAGGCACGTCTATATTCTGTGGTAGTTCCTCCTTTAACTGGGAAACTGCTACCAACTGAAAGCGGGTAAAGGCACTACTACGTAGAGTCTCAGTTAGGAACGATCGATATTCTACTTTAACCTCATACCTTCTTTCACACCCCCTAAACAAAACACATACACACACACACAGCCACTGTACAGAGTACAGAGCAGCGTGACCGAGGGTAAGAGTATATTTTGACAATAATTAAATCCTACAACTCTACAAACATTCACAACAAAGCAATCTGTAAGGCGCTGAGATTTAACAATGACACAAACTCTAACTTATTCAAAAGTGTTGAGTACTATATACTATATATTATATACCTATACTTATTTTACCATTTAAATTGACTTAGAAATTGTTGTAAATTCACTATATAAATAATTATTTCCCTTTATAAATATACCTATAAGTGTATATATGTAAATATACCTTTTCATAAACAAAATACACAGCGTGCTGAAACCCAAAACACTATCAATATTTTGACAGACATTTTAACTATTAAGGTAGCGTCGTAATTGTACAATAGTTTTTAATACTGAATATCTTCAAATTATATAAAATAAATGATATGGAATAATCGAATACAATTAGATTGAGACTTGATTTATTTTATATGTTTTAATTTAATTCATTGTTCTATAATCCATTGATACTCATTTTTAACAATTAACAATACTAAAAGATTGAAAATAGTAAGAAGTTTATAATGAAAATAATAAGAACTACATAACATGTTATTTTATTTGAAAAATTATATATTTTTCCGTTGTTGGATGTTTGAAGACTCTTACTAATACTGAAAAAACCCAGTAACTATCTATATTCCTTATAATATATCGTCAATACAAGAACTAAAAAAATATTAATAACTGTTAGTAAAGAATGACTTGCGGCGACAAGCCATGTATCTACCAATGATCACTCCAGTCACTTACCCAATTTCACCTATACACCGATCTAGGTACACGCCATTACAACATAGTACCTAACTGTCGGTCGGTCAATGAAATTTATTTAAGTGCTTCTAGAAGAAAACAAAAACACCAGAGAACGCTCAGTCACCGCTCAGCTGCTAACCATCTGCTAATCAGCTTCATTTCTCATTCTTAAATCACATTTTTATATTGCTTTATTTAATAAATATCCTTGCGTAATTCTAAATAGTGTATCACTCATACATATCTATAGTGGTAAATCTATAGACAAAATACATAAATTATTAAATAGAATATTTAAACACAAAAAATAATCAGGTAAGTACTTTCTGTTATTTCATAGTGAAAAAATGCCATTACGATTCAGGGCGAATCATTACGATTTTCCTAAATAATCATTAAATATGTGGGTGGTAACCTTCCAAGTTCATTAGCCTACAAACATGATCATGTGCGTTGCATTCCTTAATCTGGTCTTAACTAGACACCCACCCCTTGAATACCACGATACATAATGCATGTTGAAAATGTAATATATCTAAAATATAAGATAAAACTTTTCTCTGATTTTGTTTTCACTAAATGAGTAAAACTCCATTATTAAATTAAAAAAAAAATATACGTAAAAATACTTTAGAGTTTTAAATTTCTTTATTCACCAGTTACATATGTTTCGGGTTACAGGCCCATATTCATATGTATAATTTTTTTTTTTTAAATTTAATAAAACTTTTCTAGTAGATATTTCATAATTGTTTTATGTTTATATACTGATATAAAGCCTAGCAAAGATTATGTTACTAAAAGGTGTCAGTAAGAGTGCACTTTTTAAATTTAGTGTAATTTTTTTCGTGCAAGTGGCAAAACTGAAATTTGGCAGCTGTCAACTATGTTTATTCTGAAAATTAAAAATGGCACGCTTAACGAAAGAACACAATGTGTTATAATTGTGAAAGCTTATCACAAAAATGGGGGAAATAACGCTGAGACCACTCGCAAACTTCGCGAAATTTTCAGTCGAGAAAATGCACCTAATGTGCCAACCATTCGAAGAGTGGTCAAAAAAATTGAAGAATCTGGGTCGATTATGGACATTAAGACTCCTTTGCGTCAATGTACCGGTCGATCATTTGAAAATATTGCTGCTGTAAATGAAAGTGCCGTCGAAAACCCGAAAACATCAATTCGGCATCGTGAGCCATAGTGGTCATTTGCTTCATATTTTATTATAAAAAATATCACAACTCTCTTAATAACTGCGTGTTTTTATTTTAAAATGAAAAAAATCACTCTAACTGAGACACCTTTTACAATATCTTTTTCTCATACCATTCACTTTCGACCCTTTTACAATTCTGTTCATACTCTCACTGATCTTTTGTCTGAACCAGCTGAGTAATATTTTATTTTGTGTCCTAATTTGCAGATATTATCTTATTCCACCCTTTTTAAATGATGTTCGACAACACTTTTATAAATGTATATTGGCTGAATAAACCTGTCAGATGTGATGACATGGTTTTATATTCCTTTTCATCCACGATAGGCGTGTATCATATCATAAACATTACGTACATTTATTATTATTATTATGTGTATACACATTTGTTTACATACATGATTTTTATTAAAGCTTCGGCTTTATTTCATCATATTTGAAATCATAAATCAAACTTTATTAATCTTCACCAAAAAAAAGGAACTCTAAAACCTTAGTTTGGAACTAAACTAAAGTAAACTAAACCAACGTGGGGGAGCTGTTCCGGGTCGCGCAAGATAGAGAAGCCTTCGCCAGAGTGATTGCCAATGTCGGGGGGACCTGATACGGCACGAGAAGAAGAAGAAGAAGAAAAACTTAGTACGATATTTATTCACACAAGATATTTCAAGAATTCAATTTATATAAACTTAAACTGCATGGCTACTCTTGACACAATCTAAATACGATCTTGATCTCTAGTCTTGATCTTAATCATACGACGCACAAAGGGACTATGGTCCAAACTAGTAAACTACTACGCTACCGCTACCGCGAGATTGATATGCACGTATTTTTCACTAATAGTCACTTCGTGCGTTGTATGATTAACATCGTATTTAGATTTTGTCAAGAGTAACCCTACTGATATCAACGGAAAGCTTTTACAATATAAGGTAAACAAATCGATTGGTAAGTATCGGGACGCAAATCCTGTTTTTTACGAAAAGAGAGTTTACATAATCTGCTGGTTGTGTAGTATTTATAATATCTTCACTCACGCAGATAAAAATAATCCAGTAAAAAATATAATTAATCATAACAAATATTAATAATACAATATTAGCTACAATACAAACTCAGTAAAGAAAAGTGTTTCAATAATACACTAAAGTATTTTAAACGTATTATCAACATTTTAGAATATAACCAACCTAGTAGCAGGCGTCGATGAGCTCACTGTCGCCTGCTATCGTTTTTGGGTACTCTACGTACAGTAGCCTTGAAAAAGGCTTTATAGTTGGTCTTGAAAAAGACCGTTGGCTTTTGCCCGACGTTTCGTGCAGGATTCAACCTGACATCAGCTGGGGTGTAAAGGGGCGGTGGCAGGTTTCGGCGGCGCGGGTGTCGTGAAGGCAGCAGGCCTCAATGAGCTAGATCTCTTTGATCATGATCTTTCATTCATGGAATGCATGTTGCACATGCATTTCGGATGAAAATTAGATCATACAATCTTTCATAATATGCGATACTCCTTGCATACTGGATTTAATGTTGTGTCGGCCGTTCTGTGAGATGGTCCTGACGATACACATGATCACAATGTTGGAACACAACACCTTTTCGACAAATCCAATCTGCATATTCTGGTGACGGCCCGAGTCTCGTTCCGTATGCAAAGGCAAGAGCCAAGTCTCTGCCCGACTGTACGCAGTGAAATGGAGTAAAACCTTCACCTCATACATCTATAGGTATCTACGAGTATATACAGTGGAACCTCTCATAACGAGTGATTCGCATAACGAGCAAAAAAAATGTGAAAAAGTTGCTCCCATAACGAGCGACATTTCGCATAACGAGTTACAGTAGAGAAAGGGTAAGTTCCTTTTTCACGACATTCATTTGTGACCTTGTGAGCCGGGACTTCCGCGCCAGTACATCAGTCTGTGTTTAGCACTCGCTCCGTTAGCACCTTGGTTTTGATGTCATTAGTAATTTTTTAATGTGCAAAGTATTATAACCCGTTCAAAAATGTCCCCGAAGAAAAACACAAGAAGACAGACAGAATAAAAATAGCTGATGAAATAAAACGTAAAATCATTGAAAAGCGAGAACAAGGTGTGAGCGTGGCATATCTAGCGTGCACAAACTATCGGTCAACATCAACGATCTGCACTATTCTCAAGAACAAAGATAAAATTAAGAAGATGGATGCTTCAAAGGGAGTGTCAAGAATGTCTACGAAACGGCTACGTTTACGGTTAGTTTTCTGGATAAAAATGGTTAATTATTTGTCATAAATTCATATTTTTATTTAGGTACGTTGTTTTCCTAATCTAAATTGTATTACAAGTTGTTACTCTTTTATAAATAATTTTATCTGAATAAACGTTAATAAAAAAAAAATGATTAGGTACTCCAAGAATACTTATTTTTTCGGCATGGAACGCATTATCTTATTTTACATTGATTTCTATAGAAAAAAATGTTTTGCATAACGAGTAAGAGTCTGGAACAAATTAAACACGTTATGAGAGGTTCCACTGTATAAAGATAATTTTTAAAGCAAAGTTTACTCATAGCATTACCTCCCCCCCCGTAAGGTCCCCGTATACCGTGTCTTTCACCTGAAACTCCCAGAAAAAGTTACGTCTTTAGCCTTCTTCTAAAGCTCTCTCCATTCGCCACATTTTAACGTAGAATAAGTTATGTAAATGTTATTTTGAATAGCATCAAATTTAATAATTCACGTTCCCTATTTTGTGATTCACCAAATATATTTAAAGATACTAGTCACTATTATAAAATTAAACATTAAAACATTACGAATGTGTATTAAATAATAAATGATGTGCAAGAACTCAATAGTACGGGACATTTCAATCTTCTGCATAATTATGCCATAAGGAGGGTATGGGGCACTATAATAAGTGAGAACTAAAACAGGTTAATTTATCAAAAAGTTAACAAAGCGAAAACGGATATATTATTCCGTCTCGCAATTTGGATGAAAAAAAAACAATCTCAACTGCGGAGGTATTTTCTTCTAAAGAATATTATTTTATTTACTGACTAGAATAAGGTCAAAGGGTTATTGGCAGGCAGGTAGGTAATAATGTATTCATTTATCTATATCTAGATGCAAAAGTATTCTGATCGGTAGACATTATCGACCCGCGCTCTATTAAAGAACGTGAGTTTGTTTTGACAGCCTTGAACTACACACAATATGTTGTGACAATATCTCTTTCCGATCGTTTTTAAATACAAAAGCAACAGATTACAAAATAAACTTGGTAATATTTATAAAATACACTTACTGAATATATTGTGTACCTCTAACGTTATGATCTATCAAGCGAGTGTCATTTTGTATTGTATGATTATATTGAACATATTGTTTGATTCAATAATAATCGTCCAACATATTGTATGATTATTATTGAATCAAACAAAACTGAAGTATACGTAATTGTACAAAGTTGAAAGAACCTCTACACACTCGGACATCTCAGGAGTCAGGGACTCCTATTTATTCAAATTTGCAGATTCACTTTCTTTTCCTCATGGGCGACCCGAAGAACAGATCAACGTAAGTCGCCTTATAGGAATAATAAACAAAAGAAACAATAAATAACCCATATGGGAAAAAAAAACACACAATACATAATGTGGGCAGCATTAACAAAAAATAGATTCTCAAAAGGAAAAAAACGTAATTGTACAAAGTATAATAACATAATATATTCTAGCTACGCAAAAATAGGTATACGTTATACTTCATCGTTTTATTTATTTATTTATAGCCAGTTACGCACTTCAGACAACACACAAAAATAAACACAAAAAAATAACAACAATATCACAAGAAAACAATGAATTGCCCAATTTAAAAGTGTATAAAAAATTAATTAATTGATATTATTCAATAGCCCATAAGGTTGTCATGCAATATAAAATAAATAAAAAAAAATTATAAGAGAAAAATAAATTGTGAAAATAAAAACAATGGTCATTAAGAAATTATTAAATATTGGAATAACACACAAGTGTCAGTGAGTTATACAAAACCATTGAAAGTAAAACAAAACGAATCAACATTACATTATAACACAGTAAAATCAATGAAAACAAAAATCATGACAATTACACTATCAACTAAGCACAGCAAGGGAGGGAATGGAATTTTCTTACTAAGAGTGCTCAGTTTCGATTGTCCGCTGCCGAATATTAGCTATACGTATAAAATAAGATTTAGTTCAGTTAACATACATTTATAATAACGCGAATGTCTTTGTTTTAAATAAAGTTACCTTAATTATAGATAAGTAACACGTTTATTTAAGTTTTATGTATAGTTTTCGCATATATTAGATTTTAACATGTAAACTTTCACTAAAACCATAGTGATGCATTTTGTAAAATAACAATTCGCGCAGAAATTACTCGGTTAATATTGTTACACCAATCTACTATATCCATTTCAACTTATCTACCCATATCAATATAAATTCAAACTTAAAAAGAAAGAAAGTAAAGAAAAAGATGCATTGTATGAACTGTATTTTCTGCATTTTGTCTTTAATACAAAATTCATAATAAAAATAAATTTTTACATCGTTTACATGTGTACTTTTATACTTCCATATATAATATGTAATATTAGCCTCACACGATAACAGAAAACATAATAAATATTTCGAGTTAATTGTATATTAACGGTGTAGATAATTAACCAGAACTACTTTTATTAAATTGTGTTGCTATACTTATCAATGACAACTAAGTGATAACGTTTGATAGTTAAATAACACCATTTATTTATTAGAGGATAACCTTTATACATGAAACGCAATGCCAACACTTCAAAGAGGGTAGGTTTAATATATTATACAAAGGTGTCAACTCGTAGTCATGGATCAGCCAAAGCAGGATGATAATAGAATCAATATGCATTGAAAGAACCATCCATATTATGTTAGGCAAAATTAATAAAAATTTGAACTTCAATTTTGTGTATGTATGAATTTTCATCATCGTCATCATCAGAATCATTATTTTTTTCGAGTATAGGTACCTAGGTATTATTAAAACTAGGTTTCTATTTTAGATCTTCTCATCTCTTCATTGGATTGAAGATGATGATTCTGGATGATTTTGTTTTGTCGCCGTTTAACAGTCCCTAGACCATCTCAAGGGCGCTGGTGAAGAGTGCAGATTTCAATTTGCTTCTGAAGCTGGTGATAGTCTGATTGTCTCTCAATGGCACCGACAGCCAATTCCACGTAACTGGCCCAACAAAACCAAAAGCTCTCTCATAGAAATTTTGCATACAATCATCACTAGATATCCGTGGTATATTACCAGCCTGTTTTACATGAAGCTTACAAATATAATATATCTTCCCATGTTAGATCAACTTTGTAAACTTATATTGCGATTCAAAAAATATCACACAGATAAAAATTAAAGTCAATTTTAATCTAAAGATGATGAAGTTTCTTCCCATATTAATACAAAAGGGAGGAAATTTCTCATAAGCGGGTAAGAGGGCGGATTTCAAAGTTTGACTTTAGCTATTCTCATAAAGGTGAAAATAAAATAACGAGGGTTCGTCAGTTTGTATTTCCCAAATCGGTAGTAAAGGCAAATAAGTTTCATTTCAAATTGAATTATCTCAAGTACGGGAGGTTTCTTTAATAATCATCAAAAGAATAAAATAAATGGAAAATGTTAAGCAGTATGCAAAAAAAACTTTTAAAACATAATACCTTTGTAGGATTCTAGAGTATTCATTTCGTATTCTTGAACTGTAGGTACCAATAGAAACATAGATAATTCAGGCACAACCTTAGTTAACAAAGAGCGCCCTTGAGGTGGATTTTTTCACAAAACGGCGCTTTACAAATCATCCAAATAATAATAATAGAACATAAAAAAAACATCTTACCATTACACGAATACATACGTACCTACCTACATTGATTATAAATTGACATATAAAATGTTGCAGATCTTCGTCATTATGTTTATCTTCTATTTAGTTGCATCTTTATAAAGCAAGAAAGAAAAAAGGATTTATATAAAAAAAATATTAAATTATGAATTTTGACACAGTTGGTTGTCGGAGACCGGATTTCTTACTAAGAAGTGCAAATGGTTATCATATTTTGAACCACTCTAGATTAATCATTCCATTTGATTACACTCACCGATAGTCAATATATCTGAATAGGTATTAACTAGGTAATAAGCGTCGAAACTCTATGTCATGCACTCCTAAAGGAAGTTCACATATGTATGTGTATCATATACAACATACCTACCTACCTAGTTAATATATATTCAAATAGGTTGACTATCGGTGAGTTGAATTAACTGGATTGATTAATCCAGAGTGGTTCAGAATATGATGAATAAAAAAATAAGATAATGTATGTGTCTTATTCATGGCTCTCTGTCTAAGTCTACTGAATATGGTTAAATTATTTAACTAATAAACTTCTAAATACAGTTGTGATTCAAGATTATGTATAACATTTACGAAAAAAACTATATAAATAAATGTAAAAAAAATTAGTACAAATCAAATGTATGCAATCATAATATTATATTATTATCAAATTAAGTTTTAAACTACTATAGATGACTCGTACACATTGAATTAGCTCAGAAAATGGACATTAATATTTTTGCCTAGTCTGAGGATCGAACCCACGACCCCTCGCTTGCAAGGCGAGTGTGTTAACCACTAGTCCAACCTAATGAATTAGGTACATACTAGTTAGGTATATATATACCGTGTGTACGTGGTAGATACATCAATGTGAACTTCCTTAAGGATAGCATGATACAGAGTCTCGATGCTTACGAATCGACACAAGGCTGGTTAAGAGTACTCTTTAAACCCGGGTGACGTTCCCAATTCCTCTATATCATGCATGTCACATGTTTCAGAATTTTTTGAAAAATTCTGAAACAAGTGAAATCCAGTTTTCAACACAACAGACTGTGTTACATAAATAATTATATTATTATGTTTGATTTAAGCTAAAGTTACACAAGATATTTAGAGTTCGTCGGTAGCCTGGGGGTAGAGTCTCAGCCTCGTGAACAAGGGGTCCGTGGTTCGATACCAAGTGCCGGCCATACTCTCCTTTCACGACACAAGCTTTTAGTAGCTTACTGTGAAAGATATATAAGGTTGTATTTGGGTTTATAACAAAAACCCAGATATAAAAAAAATATTATCGAAAGATAAGTCGAAGTTTAATTTATTTCCTCTCCTAATCTTTCTTCATCCTTCGCTTGACCCATGTTAGTAAAACATAATATATCAGATGTACAATTATGTAAGTACCTAGATAAATAGAGCCTCTGTAATTTAATGTTATCTTTATGTTGAAGATGGCACGCGGGAAATATGTAGTTATGGTCAGTGTTTTATGGAAAATACATAGGTACATATACGCTAATCTGGAACAAACTCATTTTTTTACTTACTTTTTCTGTTCTGGCTAGAAGAACAACTCTTTTGTAACACAAACTTGTAGATGATATTGATACTAGTATGGTTTTTTTTATTTTATTTTAATCTATGACAAGTTTTTGAGAAGGCTAAAAATATACAAATTTGATTAATTGTTGAAGGGTGTTTTTGTTCACACTGTGAAAATTCATATTAAATAATTTATTAATTATAAATTTGATTGCTTGTATTTACAAGTGAAATCCAGTTTTCAACACAACAGACTGTGTTACATAAATAATTATATTATTATGTTTGATTTAAGCTAAAGTTACACAAGATATTTAGAGTTCGTCGGTAGCCTGGGGGTAGAGTCTCAGCCTCGTGAACAAGGGGTCCGTGGTTCGATACCAAGTGCCGGCCATACTCTCCTTTCACGACACAAGCTTTTAGTAGCTTACTGTGAAAGATATATAAGGTTGTATTTGGGTTTATAACAAAAACCCAGATATAAAAAAAATATTATCGAAAGATAAGTCGAAGTTTAATTTATTTCCTCTCCTAATCTTTCTTCATCCTTCGCTTGACCCATGTTAGTAAAACATAATATATCAGATGTACAATTATGTAAGTACCTAGATAAATAGAGCCTCTGTAATTTAATGTTATCTTTATGTTGAAGATGGCACGCGGGAAATATGTAGTTATGGTCAGTGTTTTATGGAAAATACATAGGTACATATACGCTAATCTGGAACAAACTCATTTTTTTACTTACTTTTTCTGTTCTGGCTAGAAGAACAACTCTTTTGTAACACAAACTTGTAGATGATATTGATACTAGTATGGTTTTTTTTATTTTATTTTAATCTATGACAAGTTTTTGAGAAGGCTAAAAATATACAAATTTGATTAATTGTTGAAGGGTGTTTTTGTTCACACTGTGAAAATTCATATTAAATAATTTATTAATTATAAATTTGATTGCTTGTATTTGCACGTAATATTAATAATAATAATAACTAGCTTTTAGTTTTAGATACGCAGTTTTGTGAAAAAAAAACACTTCAAGAGCCCGTTCAAGAACCGTATCGTCTGGGTATTGATAATATTTGTATTTTTTATTGAAATGGGACAATATGATTAAATTATTATACTCAGCGCAAGTAAGAAAGTCCAGTGTACAAAATTTCATCAGGGACTTATGAGCGAGTAGATAAGCGTACCTTTTATATTATGAGCATTATTTCTCCTTTCACCATTTCATAACATACATATGCTTTTCTTGCAGGAAAACAAGTAAGAAGCATGTTTCTTTTCATTTCGAGCTAATTAAGATAATAATTACGTAATTCCCTAACCTTGTCCTGCATTAATTTTTAAATTTTCTAAAATTATTATAAAGTATATTTAACTTAAGAAATCTTAAAAATTTATGTATTATGTGCGCGATACTATATATAGTGAGTTACATTGCATTGGATTAGTCTGCAACGAATTTGGATTTTATTCTCTATTCCTTTATATTTTCAGCTAGCCTCTTTAGTTCTACGTATGTGTCACAGTTCAAAATCTCCTTCATGCTTTCCTTCTTCAGTTGGCCCATATGTGTGTCCTTTGGTCGGCCTCAACCATATCTGCCTTCGAACTTGCCCTCCGCGATGGTGATAGGTAGGCTAGGGTGTCTCGTTGTTGGCTGATTCTTTTAAGGAGTTGCCTTCTTTCGCCTACCTTGATTGACACTTATTTGTGTTCGACGTGTTCCGATCAATGATTTTTTATCTTTCGCCTGTAGCACCACATCTCAAAGGCCGCCAACTGTCCGCTTTCATTCTCGCTGATTGTCCACGTCTCTTAATTATATAGCAGAATGCTCCATACAAACCCTTTAGCAAAGTTCTTCATAACGTTAAATCGATATTTGTGAATTCCAAGGCAATTCTCGTCTGGTTTATCTTGCTCAAGATTTCTGATTTGAAGCGTCCATCTTGGTTTATTCTGTTGCCCAAGTATACGAATTCTCTTACTTGTTTGATAATCACTCCATTTATGTCAATGTTCACAGTCGCCGTCGTCTCATTCCTTCCAACGACCATACATTTTGTTTATGCTTTATTTCGTATGTTGTATTTTGACAGTAGTTCCTACATACACTTTCCATTTTTCCTAAGGCTTCATTCAGCTCCATCTCAGAGCCTGCGAGCAGAGCTATATTATATGCATATCGAATCATGCCAACTTTTTTCCCATTTATTTTTACTCCTGTCCAGTTCTTCATTTCTTCTCTCAGTTATTAATAGTGCGCTGTATATAACAGTTTAAGGAACTTCAATCTAGTCTTAAGATATAATAATAATAATAATAATAATAATAACAGTTTATTAAACACAATATCATTTTACAATAATCGAACAATAACACAATACATTTATATTTTTTAATAATTTAGAAAAACAGCTAGTACGTAGTAAATACGTACTGTAAGTTAATTTTAATTTATTTTTTGTAAAACAATGGAGTCCTTGGACATTAACGGTAGTATTTAATTTTGGAGAGCATTTTGTCGGGGATGGCCCTTCAGGTCAACCTTAAACACTTCCTTTAGAAGATTTTGTATGAAGAGTATGGTGATATAGGAATTGACATTCGTGCAACATCTTTGGGTGAAGGAGGGTCCAACCCTTAATTAGTGTATATAACAGTGAAAGAGTGCAGGCGACATTGAGCTTCCCAAGTAATATTTACACTGCTTTATAAAAGCCAAATTTCTGTACAAAAATCATGCTTCATCGTCTAGGTGTAAAGCTGCTAAATATGATTTGCGTATATTTTGTTTTGTTTGCTGTCTTGAAATTGTTCCGACTCCATAATGTAGTGCATAGCATACCGGAACATCTATTAGTATTATTAGTGACCTTTGGACACTAGCCAACTCAACAGAAATGTTGTATTGCGCTACATTCGTGTAATTGTATTTTTACCTATTGTGATAATGAAAACATAGTCCTATTAACTATGAATGGGTGAGGTTGGCCTCATACTATTGTGTCTTTACATATTTTGCTTTTATTTTGGTTCATTTAATTGTAAAAGGAAAATGAATGACTTAACTACATATATATAACTTTTGACATTAATCGTTCACCAACATTATACACCGTGAAATAAACATGTATAAAGTAAAGCCATTTTACATCTGAAATTAAGCGATTAAATTTGCCACTCATTCTAAATGTCATAATTTTTTGCTGGCACAGAGCGGACAGCTTGCACGCAGCTGGCCTGTAGACTACACCACTTATGATATACGAAGTAATGGTAAAGTACAAGCAGTAGTAATTTGATAAATATAGTGTCGCATACAAATATATTTATATGAATTGATCAAAACTACAACATTTATTGGACAGACTGGAATAAATAAATGAACAATGGTTCTTCCGTTCACGTATTTCATAAATAAAATTAAAACTCGAAAGTTTTATGGATATCCAAAAGGAAATGAAAAATAGATAAAAATGTTTTTCCTGATGATCGTATTGAAGCCTGCAGCTTTTGCAGATGACGGAAGGAAGTTATTATGTCTATACAACTCGAATGCTGTGCGTTCAATTTGATGCGACGCTCGGTGAAGCTTTTCAGGGCACATCTACAACTACTGCTACTGCTACTAACTAATACAACTACTATAATACTATGCAATAAACTACCTACTTCTACTCGCATATTATTTCCACCGCTGAGATGAGAGAAGAAGGACGCTCTATGAAAACAAGAAATTAAATCACGGAATAAAGCGAAAGCCTCGAATATACAAGTATAATCTTATTCCAAAATTTTTATTCTAATTTGCATCCCAATAAGAATCATAATATTAATAAGCTAGAATAACAATTTGTACGATAGATTTAAAACTTGGTACGAGCTATATGTGTTTCTAGTGAATACTTTACACGGTAAAAATGAAAACAGGTAATTTACAATATCAACTATAAATATTTTTTCATCGATTGAAATGCTAACATTGTATATATAGTGTACGTACTTACTAATAAACGCACTGCTAAGCGATGTAGTCATTAACGTTCAATACTTTATGAGTAATTTATAAAATCACAATGTCTATGTCTGTAACTGTACAAACTTATGATATAGATGTATGTACCATGGTATGTATCTATTCCCTCTCGTACCGATTGTACAAACTGTGAGGTGCTCAACGTTAATTAATCATTGTCAGTTTAATCGATGCTGGTTTAACTACTTAAGCTTTACGACTCGGGATTAATTTCATCCATGGTTATATAATGATATTTCTTTGGTCTTTTATTGAACGTAGTCCATCGTTTACACCCATATATAATATTAAAAGTCAAGGCTTTTCTAATACAACAGTTATTGTGGATAAGCGGCGTCATAATAAATTATTTCAAGATTTATTGAACACCTATTTAATGATTTTTATTGTCACACGATAAATAAGATGAATTACATATTCACATTTTATTGTTATTTCACTTAAAACTTTGCATTAAAAATAAACAAACATAATATAAAAAAACAACTTTCAAGATAAAACCACGGCCGTGTTTTTAAAATAAATTATTCGAGAAAACTATTATGTTTTAGAGGTAGATAAAGTATAATAAGGGAACTTACGGATGATCTTCATGCATAGGTTTTGTATTTCTTTAGACAAATATTATATCCACATTGAATACAAAGTGAAATGCTAATAATCCAAAACAATAGAGATTTCGCTTGTTGATATTAATGTATGAACAAGTACTTAAGGCGCCCCTTTAGCAAAAACGGTTAAATATTCAATTTTCAACAAATTCGATAGAAAAACTCTCAAAACTTGTTGACCTATTTTGAATTGATGAAATAAAAAAAAAACAAGTATTTATTGCCAATATTAGTTTCTTACTTCAAAATAAATAAATAGCCGACTAACGAGATTTATTAATGTACTTTTTGTTAAGTATATCAAAAAACAAATAATTTGTAAAATATATATATTTTTTATTCATCTTACTTATACTATACACTTTAGCAAACTTTTTTAAGCATACAAAAAATCGAGTTCACCTGGTGATTTTTGACAAATCTACGTATTTTTTTATTGTTTTCTCCAATTTACAGAGGGGAGGGGGGGGGGGGTAGAATATTTTTTAATACAAAGAAAATCTTTTTTGTGTAATCTACAAACTCTTTGCCTAAATCTATGTACTAAGTCTACGCTGTCTTTTTCTAAATACAATTTGGCAACAATGGTCGACACAGAATATAGAACGCTATTAATCAATTTTACATCACTTAATTAATCAGTATTCAGTTAATTGTCAATTTTTGAATTTGTTATTAATTTTTATTATGTACCTTCCTACTCGAGGAAAACTCTTGAATATCATTTTCACAAGAATGTATGTTTATAATATTGTTGTACCACAGTATTTTATCGCGTGCCTATACATGGTGTAATAAATGTATTCACACAGGTACCTACCTGTTTGCATTTCCGTAATGAAGGGGTTGTTCTTCGTTGCTGAAAAATATCGTGAATAAAATGATATGCAAATACATGCAATCCTAGTATAAAATGGTATCAATTATATGTATTTAATCAGTAGGTAGGCGTAGGTGGTCGGCAGTTAGGTGTGTTAAACTCGAGTGTAGTGTCTTGTATTTCTACACGAGAGGTCTGATACGACATACTCTACATACTACTACCAGATGGTATGAGCATCTGTTAAAAGTGCTAAGGATATAAGTATTATGTTTGTTAAAGTTGATATTTTCAACCGACGGTACTTGGTGGAAATTCATGTTGAATTAATTTAAATAAAACACTTATTTGTAGTATATCCACGGTGACTTTTTATTGGACGCGAGCCGGCTTTCAAGAGCTTCCGCTCTCATCATCAGGCTGGCGAAAAATGCATCATCACTTAGAATGATGCACTTTTCGCCAGCCTGATATTATAGAATTCCAAATATTTTTTATTTCTCCTGCTAGTTCTGTATACTTACGTATTTTTTCTGCGACGGTTGTTTGTATATTATGTGTTTTTGGGACAGCTTTTGGGAATGGTTTATAAAGTGTGGATTTATATATAACTAATAATTATTTTTGTATTTAGGTTAATGTCGTATTAGGTCAATATATGTATAAAGTATGTTATAAGAGAACACGCCGACAAATCTTTTAGATTTGGCGTGACTCATTATCATAAGATGTATATATTTATTATTCAATGTACTATTTTTCATTAAATAAAAAAAAAAAAAAAAAAAAGCGATGTCTTCATATTAAGTACGTTATTTTATTACGTTTATCATGTAATACTAAATCGGGTCTATTATGATGTATTTTTCTATCTGTTATTATTGTTTTATCATAATAGAACCTGTAATTTTGATTTTGAAAACCGGTTCCGGGTTGTAAAGAGAGACAGAGATTCGATCAATTCATAATTTGAACTATTTTAATCTCAATTGTTTTAATTCTTAATTATTATATATTCTTATAAATTCTATTGTGGTGTAATTTTAAGCTTCTCATTTTCACGAGGTTTGTTTTGATTTTTGCATTTGATATCGGTGGGGTGAGTTTGTGTTATGACTGTTAACTTGCAACTTTACTTGTTCGTCATACGCTTCGGTAATTTGCGGGACCTTGATTGGTTTGTTTTCTGGAAAAATATGACTGTTAATATTTGTTAATTTGAACTGTTTGTGTCCTTTAAGAGAAATAAAATAAAATAAATAAAAAAAAATAAAAAATAAGGAATTACATTTTGTGAGTTTAATAGATTATGTTTCATAATATACGAAAGACTGCTATGACCTGTATTGCATTTGAAATGCATTCGCAGAACTTTTGACATTTTTGTTGCTCCATTTCACTACTGGAAGTGAATTTTCGCTCTTCCATGTGGTACAAGTTCGGCTCGTAGCCATTTTTTTAGACACGGTAAATGCATATAAATAAATAACTGCTAGTAAAATAAGATAGCATATGCAATATTTGATACGTACTTGTTGGTATAGAACTGTACAGTTTTATTTTAGTAACATACAGATACTAAAAAGTTAAGTTCTTTATAAAGGCACTGCGTTTGCATAATACTGCAGATACAACAATTCCAAAAACTTTCAGAATGTAGTAACTTTTAATATTTCTTCTACTGGAATTTTGCAAAGTTTCTTAACTGAATATTTAAGACTAGAACGAGTTTCTAAAACAACAAATTAACAAAAAAAATAAAGAGTTTTAAATTTATACCGAAAGTTATAAACCCAGTGTGAGTAAATATTTGTCTCAGCATAAAGAAAATAATTTTTCTCGAAGGGAACAAACAGTCAACACAACTCTCTACTATATCTCTCATACATCTCATCATACGAGTGTGTTGATTTTATTTATTTGCAACTCTGTGGTCTGCAAAAACTTGTACCTACATTCATAAAAAATCTGAGGTTCAATAATTACACAATACAAAAGTTTAGATAGCATTCCTACATATAAACTATTTCGATGATTCCTTCCACTTAAATAGATATAATAAATTTAACTTCAAAGTTGGTAAGTGAAAAAGGTGTAGGTATGTCAGTATTTCCCAAACTTTGGGTCGTGGGTGAATATTGAGTGGGCCCTAATAGGATTCTGAAACTGTTTTAAAAAAAATCGGAACCAAATACATTATTCCCATTTAAATAGCTTTGTGGAAAAAAACTAAAAAATGGGTCCCAATATTGGAAACTTTTTTTGATGGGTCGGAGTCCAGTTAACTTTGGAAACCAATGGTGTTTATGGTTTATTTTAGTAGATATAATTTTATTTAAATTTTAAAAAAAAATTGCATATAACTGTATTTGGGCACAACGTGCAGATGACAAAACTAATTAGACATCTCAATATAAGAACCATGTTTAGAGATAAGTACCTAATACGTCCCAATGCTTACGAATTCGCTTTAGGCCGGCTAAAGCTATCACTACCGGTGGCGTATTTTGAAAGTATACAATGCCAGTACGCATTCATAGCGTTCTTGCAATGTATGTTTTCAAATTGTGTAACGAAAAATAGTCTCAGAAAATATACACGATTTCTGCGTAATTGTCGTGTATACTTTCTGACGCTGATTCAGTGAAGCGTATTTGTGTATATAAAAATATTTTTATACAATTTTTTTTATAATATTTTATGAATATTTTTATTATATAAAAGAAACACAAATGTACTTAAGTGCTACTTTAAAAAGACGCCAGTCCAATAATAATAAAAATATTTATTTATTTAAGCACATATACCTACAATTTTCGCTTTTACATGTTGACAAATTTAAGAAATTATAATAACAACAAGTAAATCCAAAAAAACAAAAATACAGGTAATAAAAGCAATAAAAAATTAATAATAAAAACAACACGTAAAAAATAATAAAAACAATTATATATGAAATAAAGAGAAAGCAACAAATCTTAAGAACGTTGCCTTGTGAAGCACTTAGAAAATGTACACGGTTATTCCGCAATGGAAACTTGTGCAGTATGTTTTTCGCACAAATTTTAGTGTACGTTATTGGAAAATATACACGATAAGAGCGTAATAACCATGTATAGTGTCTAAAAATATTTATGCTTATTAGTACTTGAAATTATACGCGAGCAGTCCCAACCTGTGCGTAATGGCATTGTATACTTTCAAAATACGCCTACCGGTGCCCACTGTCAATTTTCAACAATTCCACTTTTCTCTCTGTCACGATATGCTGTTCACCATGCGATAAACATAATATATGATGCAAACCATAGAAGCAACCATTTTTTTGGTTGTCATGTTTCAGATCTGAAATAGATAAAAATCTACAATGCAGACTGATTGAGCCATCTCGATCTCGCAAAACAGGCTTTGGAGATAGAGCGTTTAGTGTTGCGGGTCCCAGATGTTGGAACAAGCTGCCTCTGTGTCTGCGAGAGGAGGTGAATGGAGATAGTTTTAAAAGAGGGCTGAAGACACACCTTTTTGCTGGGAGTTTCGGGTGATGGATACGATATACAGCACCCTTGAGGTCATGTTATGAGTAAACGGCGCTTTACAAATTGTCCATATTGTATTTCCATATATCCAGCTTGTGTATATATATAAGCTTGGCGCCAGAACAAGTAAATTAAATATTTTATCAATAGCTAGTTTAACCAGTCAGCAGCAAAAATTTAGAATATTTACAAAAAAAGAAGCTTAAAAATGCAACTCTTATATAACCGTTCCCTTAATGATGAATAAATATCTTTTTACAAAATAAATCTACCTAATATCTGCACGGGATTAATAAAAAATAAGGTCTTGCATATAAACTAAAAAGGTTCATTCTTCGCACCACAACTTTTGTTTTGATTAATGTTTACTATCTATCACAATCCAAATGGTTATAGAATATCCCCACTATACTTATACTTTGGTTTTATATAAATGAAAGTGTAACAAAATGGCCAGAGTGCTGTGTGTAGTTAAAAGCTAAATAAATATAAAGAAACCATTTCAAGGCACTGCTTTACTGCTTTTACTAAAGGTAGGAAAGTGCCAAGCATTCGTAATAGCACAATTTTTTTCATTCCTTACGTATTTAAATCATGTTTTTTTAAATCAACATTTTCATTTTTTTATATATTTATATACATTTTCATTTTTTTATACATTTATATTTACGGAGTCATAACGACAGCTACTTAAAATTCACTACATTTGAAGCGGTAAATTTCAAATTCAAGATATTATGTTAAGTTTATGAAGAGGAAATTCTTGTTGTGGTTATGTGAACTAAGCATTTCTTAGGACGAAATTCAAATTTTTACCAATATTTTTTGATAGGGTCAATAGATAAATTTCAGTTCTGTTTTGGATTTTGTGAAGTGTACACGTGCATTCTGTTTGTATCGCTGCACCGCTGGATCCAGATAAGAGTTTTTGTAACAATATTAATTATTGAAAAAAATAATTTAATTATTCATTAAGTTTTTTTAAGGTTTTTCAATTCTAGTTTAATTTTTTCTTTATTTTATTAGTTTTAGTTCAACATTTTGGTAAGTTTTTTTTTTTATATATTATTGGTTAATTCTATTGTATCTCTAAATGGATGTCGATAAACCTCCAATTCCTCCAATTCCCCCCGATCCTCCAGATGTCAAAAAACGCAAAAGAAGTAATCTGGAGAGTTCTGATCTCTCTGTACCTTCCAACCTACCAACAACCTCTCAAACTTCTATAGATGATAATATACATCTAAATAATAATACTTCTTCTTCTAACACTCCTATTGTAAACACTTCTTCTTCTACTACTCCTTTAGCTGCAGTTCGTAATCACTTTTACTCTGAAAAATCTCGCGGTCCATTTATCGTTCACGTTCAACATACCGACTCGAAACCTATTCATCCTATGGATTTTGGTCGGTTTATCTTCTCGAAGAATGTTAAAAATGTGGTTAACGGATCAATTAAGGCAGAGGGGAGATTCAAAATATCAATAGAATTTGTAAGCGGAGTAGCTGCCAACAATTTTATCAAGAACATTTTTATTAACTCTAACTCTCTATACAAGGCTTACATACCCACTTTTAACGTCTCTCGCATGGGGTTAATAAGAGGGATATCCACAAATGTGACGGATGAGGAAATTATTGCTTCATTGCGCCATTCGAATCAAAACATTGGAGACGTCCTAAAAATAAGACGTTTAAATTACAAGGATAAATCCTCGGAAACGCCGTCATGGAAACCATCCAATACCATTGTAATAACGTTTGAAGGTCAGGTTTTGCCGAACAAAGTTTATATTTTCTACAACTCATTCACAGTGGAAAAATATTTTTATCCGACTATCCAGTGCTTCCAATGTCTTAAATTTGGACATTCGAAGGTAGCATGTAGATCAGCGGTCAAATGTTATAACTGTGGAGGAAACCACTCGTCAGAAAGTTGTTCAGCACAAATAGTTAAATGTTATAACTGTAAAGGTGAACATAAAGCCATAAGTTCTATTTGCCCTGAGCTTACGCGCCAGAAAGCTATAAAATATGCTATGGCATCCGAAAATATCTCCTTTTTCCAAGCCTCCAAGTTGATCCCACCTAGTGGTAAATCAAGTTATGCTGAAGTTACTGCCAAACCAGTAACGTCATCTCCCCTTCCTCCTCCATCTAGCTCATTAGCTCCCACAAACGTGGTAACTTCCAAAAGTACATTAACTTCACACACAAGGGGTAAGTTCAGGTATAGAACTCCCATTAGTACTGGGTACAGCAAAGATGATCATAATAATCTACTTTTCTATCCTAACGGTACATCATGTACAATGGCCTCCAACGGATGTGCTTATCCTCCTGAACCAGAATCCAATATTCAACAAGAAACAGTTTACATAAATGATAACCTCCGTAAAAACTTTGCCAATGACAATAATAACTTCTTGAAAGTAATGATCACGATGCTTATAGAACTTCTTTCTTCTAAAAATTCCCAACCGTACAACGCAGCTTCTTTAATTACTTCCCTTCAATCCTTCGTAGCTGGAGATGGCTCCACAACTCCAGAGAACTAATGACATTACCATTCTCCAATGGAACAGCCGTAGTGCTGTTTCAAACAGATCAGAAATAATTCAGTTATTAAATACTCACAAGATTAAAATAGCCGCGATCTCTGAAACATGGTTTCCTCCAATGTCCCAGTTTGTTGTTCCCGGATACTCGATTGTCAGGGATGACAGATGTGATGGCAAAGGGGGTGCTGCCATTTTTATTCACTCCAGTATTCCATTCACACAAATTTCTCTTCCGTACATCCAATCAATGCAGATTGTCGCTGTAATAATTTGTGACATCACCTATGTATCCGTTTACATCCCACCAAGAAAAATATTTGACCTTACTTACTGGAATAACATAACCTCCAAATTCTCCAAATCGTTTGTTATATTGGGAGATTGCAATGCACATTCGACTTCGTGGGGATGCGCATATACAGATATATCAGGCAGAAATGTTCTTGATTATGCCGATAATTATGGATTATGTATACTGAATGATGGCCAACCAACTAGGTTCTGCTCTCCGGATCAACGCCCAAACGCCGTGGATATATCTCTATGTACGGCAGATCTGGCCCCCTTATTTATTTGGAGTATTATGAGTGACCCACATTCAAGTGATCATTTTCCGATTCTTTTACGCTTGCAGAAAATTGCCAAGGTAAGTCAAATATCACGTTCTCCTCGTGGTTTCAATACTAAAAAAGCCAAATGGGAGGAGTTTAAGTCTTTGCTTTCTATTAATACCGCTCAATGTAAAGAAGCCTTAGGTGAATCCGATATTTCTCAGAAGGCGGAAGCAATTAAACAAATAACTCTCTCTGCTGCCAATATTTCTATTCCGAAATGCCATTCTAACCACAAAAAACCTTCAAATCCACCTTGGTGGGACGACGAGTGTTCCACAGCAGTTCTTGAACGTCGAATTGCAATACGATCATTTAAAAGGGACATGTCTTTTAGTAACTTTCTTATAGCAAAACAGGCCCAGGCCGCGGCTAAAAGATTACTTAAAAGGAAAAAAAGACAAGGTTGGAAAAATTACTGCACGTCATTATCTCCAGAAACGCCGTTGACTGAGGTGTGGAAGGCCATTAAACGCTTTCGTGGGGCGTTAGGGTCTAACAAATCCCATTCATCCTCTGGTGAATGGATATATGAATTTACTGACAAATTAGCGCCTCCTTACGCTCCACAGAACTCAGAGCTTGCCACCCCCCATTCTTCAAAGCTGAATGTGTACTCCGAAATATCTCACCCATTCTCATTAAATGAACTTAAATCAGCTATTGATTCAACAGGGGACTCAGCTCCGGGAGAAGATCTCATTCCATATTCTTTTATTAAGAAGTTTCCTGAAACTCTCCTTATACATTTACTCAATCTTTATAATGCCATTCTCTCCACTGGAGATGTGCCTGCACAATGGAAGAGACAAATTGTAATCCCAATTCCTAAGCCTGGCAAAGAGGCTGATTTAAGTAGCTCATATCGCCCTATTGCTCTGTCGTCATGTTTTCTAAAAATTCTAGAGAGGATGATAAAAATCCGACTAGAATGGTTTACAGAGAGCAAGTCTACCCTACCTCCCTGGCAGTTCGGATTTAGAAAAGGTAAATCAACCCTTGATAGTTTAAGTGTAATTACAACAGATATTCGTATGGCATTCGCCAAAAAATCTAATATTGCTGCGGCCTTTCTGGACATAAACAGTGCATATGATAACGTACTTCTTCCACTGGTAAAATCTAAATTACTAAGAATGGGAATCCCTTCCAATTTGTCCTTCTTGATATTCAATATAATGTCCGAACGTCAAATCCTGTTGGAATCTCCTCAGGGAATGATAGAGAGAAACGTCTATAAAGGACTTCCGCAGGGTAGCGTGCTAAGTCCAATCTTATTTAATATTTATACTGCTGACTTACAATCATTTCTACCAAACTCCTGTTCCATTCTTCAATATGCAGATGACTTTGTCGTGTATTCTTCAGACATCTCTATTCCCACTGCAGTAGCTAGGCTTCAGGAAGGCTTGAATACAATGAATACATGGCTCAAGGAAAATGGCATGAGCTTGTCCCCATCGAAAAGTCAAGTAGTGATCTTCTCAAAAAAACACAGGATCCCTAACGTATCTATCCATCTGGACAATACATTGATTCCTGCGAGCGAATATGTAAAGTTTTTGGGAGTTATTTTTCATAGAAAGCTTAATTGGAACATGTACGTGGAGCACATTGTAACGAAATGCGAAAAGGGAATAAATGTCCTTAGAGCCATTTCCAGAGTCTGGTGGGGTTCACATCCCATTACCATGAAAACCCTTTATATTTCTCTGGTGCGCAGTCACTTGGATTATGGTTGCCAAATTCTTGATCCTCTACCAAGATACCTCGAGTTGAAACTGCAAAGAATCCAATCCAAATGTCTGCGTATGATTTTAGGGGCGATGAAGTCCTCGCCCATTGATACATTGCAGGTAGAATGCGCAGAAATGCCTTTGAATTTGCGAAGAAAATCATTGACCTTCAAATTTTTATTAAAAAGGTACAATAATTCCTCACACCCACTATGGAATGGACTCACTGCTCTCATGGAAATACAGTCCTCTCATGTAGCCCTACGGGCCAAGCCTATTTCAAATATGTGTTTCACTTTACAGGAGATCAATTCCCTCAATATTACTAGAAATGATTTTCACATTCAGATGTACTCAATTCCGTTTGAAACGATAGCTTATCAACCAGTAATTTGTACAACAATAGATATTGATCGCTCGACCACTGAGAATTACGGTGAGTCCATAGTTCACAATTTGTTTATGTCCGAAATTTCCCGTAGATGGCCAGACTCCGTATCGGTATTTACAGATGGGTCTAAATATCCTCAGATTGGTTGTGGAGCAGCTTTCTATATACCTGATCTAAAAATCGAGTCCAAATTTCGCCTTCCCAAAAATTCTTCCGTATTTACAGCGGAGTGTATTGCACTCAGAGAGGCTTTAAGTGAGATAATCAATCTTAGTATAGAAAAGTCTGTTATTTTTACTGACTCGCTTAGTCTTGTTATGAAACTGGATAGTAATGGCAATTATGACCCCTGTGATTACTTGTTCTGGACAATCAAAGAATTGCTATTTAATGCGATGATCAAGGGTTTGCAGATTGCAATTGTGTGGATCCCTTCACATGCGGGCATTGGTGGAAATGAGAAAGCTGACCAATTAGCTAAGAGCGCTTGCTTAACAGGATCTGATCCTCAAAGATACCAGCGTCCTAGGAATGAATATTTACACGATTACGAGTCAAAACTAAAACAAGAATGGTTCAATGTTTGGCAATCTTCTTGCAAAGGGCTTCGTTATAAAAATATCCAGTATACAATTCCTACTTCACCGTGGTATGCTGAAGGAAAATTACCGAAAGTCGATATTTCTTTAATATGCCGGCTGAGAATCGGACATTGTTCGGTCGCATCTCATTTGTTTAAAATCAAGGTCATTAACTCGCCCGCGTGCGAATGTGGAGCCGAAGAGGAGACAGTGGATCATATATTTTTTGAGTGTTCGCTGTTGAATCGGGAACAATTTATAAGTGAGATCCGACAACACAGTACTTCATTCCCTATAAACATGCAGTATCTCTTGTGTTTAAATAACAGTAGTGTTCATAAGAGTATTGCAAAGTTTTTGAAGGGAAACAATAAACTGATTTGAAAATCCTTCCCTACAAATTGATATTGTTTTGGAATAAAAATAATTTGTATTCCCATGTATATAGATAGCTACAACATAGATAATGAACTGCTTTGAAAATCCGTCCCTACAAGTTGATATTATTTTGGAATAATAATAGTTTGTATTCACTTGTATATAGATAGCTACTATATCGATAATAAACTGCTTTAAAAATCCGTCCCTACAAATTAATGTTATTTTAGAATAAGAATAATTTGTATTCACATGTATATAGATAGCCACTATATAGATAGGTATTATAAGTACCAATTAGTTGCGTTGTATCATTTTTTGTTTTTATGCTCGCTTCTAATGCGTAGTTGCGGTTGGATGTTATTTTGCAGTTTTGTTTGTTAATTTTATTTTTATTACGGCAAAATCACTCAGAATTGGGTGGAATGCCTAAATAATAATAAAAAAAAAAAAAAAAAAAAATAGATAAATTTACTCATTCAAAACGATAATTTTAAAAGAACTACGTGTCAACTTATAGGTATAATAAGTATGCTTGTTTACGTATACACAATTATGACATAAATGAAATTTAATAATAATGATAATTAACACTTTATTGCCAAAAATTAATTTTACAAAAGGCGTACATATTGCCTTGGGGCAATGTCTTATTACTTCTAAAAAAATATTTCATTCGATAACAAGTGTGTACGAAAATCAAATATTATCATCATCATCATCATCTATCCGTCGGTCCCTCAATCCTGAGGATCGTGACCATCATGCTACGTTCTGTAGACAGTCTGTCTCCATCTTGAGCCCTCCTCCGCCATGTGCAAGGCCCCGTGTAGTGAGCTCTGTGTGGCCTCCTTAATTTGGTCGCTCCATCTTATTGGCGCTCTGCCCCATCCTGTCCTCCCTTCCACAACCCCAGTCATAATTACTTCTTCTAGGTTTTCATGCTCTCTTCTTGCAATGTGCCCGAAATATCGCAAAACGCGCTGTCTGCAAATCGTTGAGAGTCTTGTCGAAATGTTTAGCTCCCTGAGGATGGACTCATTGGTCAAGTGTTCAGTCCAATGCACTCGGAGCAATTTCCTCCAGCACCACATCCCAAATGCAAATGAATTTATTATACTTTATAAACTTTTCAGTCATGCACAAGTTATGGACTTGGTCATTTCATATAATATATGTGCGGGTATGCAACCTTACGAGATTTGTTAATTTTAAAAATGATTAACTTTTGTTTCAATGCCCTTCCTATGATCGTAAAACATAACCTGCAAACTTTGTTTTTATTATTGGACAAAATAAAAGTGTGGTGTCAAAGCACGTAAATATTATAATATATTGTCCGTTATTCAAATATTCAAACAATGGAATACAGGAGATAAGAAATGTTTATTTATTATTTTCATTTATTTATTTTCACATAGGTAACATGAATTCATACAATTTATTAATGTATATATATAATGAGTTACAATCCATTGGATTGGTCTGCAACGAGTTTTGACTTATTTCTCCACTCCTCCCTATTCTCAGCTAGTCTCTTCAACTCCATATATGAGCCACAGCTCATGTCCCTCTTCAGTTGGTCCATATAGGCGTCTCTCGGTCGACCTCTGCCATTTGTGCCTTCGGTCCTGCCCTCTGCGATTGCGATGAGCAGTCCTGGGTGCCTGATGTTGTGGCCAATCCAATTAGCTCGTTGTTGGCAGATTCTTTTGAGGAGTTGCCTTTTTTCGCCAACCCTGGTTAACACTTCTTCGTTTTCGACGTGTTCCGACCAATGAATCTTCAGCATGCGTCTATAGCACCACATTTCAAATGCCGCTAACCGTCCGCTTTCCCTCTTGCTGATGGTCCACGTCTCGCACCCATATAACAAAATGCTCCACACAAAGGCTTTAGTGAGATTCTTCCTCACGCTTAGATCAATATTAGGGGATTCTAATATTTTGGATTTTTTGTTAAAGGCAATTCGTGCCTGGTTTATTCTGCTCACAATTTCTGATTTGGAGCGTCCGTCCTGGTTTATTCTGCTGCCCAAGTACACGAATTCTCTTACTTGTTTGATGCTCACTCCATTTATGTCAATGTTCGCAGTCGCTTCCTCCCTTCCAACGACCATACATTTTGTTTTATCTTTATTTATTTTCATGTTTTACTTTGACAACAGTATACTTTCCATTTTCCCTAAGGCTTCGTTCAGCTCCATCTCGGAGTCTGCGAGCAGTGCTATGTCGTCAGCATATCTAATCATGTCGACTTTTTTCCCATTTATTTTTACTCCTGTCCAGTTCTTCATTTCTTCTCTGAGTTCATCAATAGCTCGCTGTATATAGCAGTTAAAGAGTGCTGGCGACATTGAGCATCCCTGTCTCACACCTTGTTCTACCCTCGCTTCTGCGCAGCTCTCTCCGCTTTTAATTACAGTCATTTCATTCTTGTATAGGCTCCAGATTGCTCTTCTGTCCTTATAGCTCATTCCTATCTGGTTTAGAGTCTTAAAAAGTTGTTCCCATTCTACTTTATCGAATGCTTTTTCTAGGTTGATGAATGCTACATACGTGTTTCTATTCACTGTTATTCTCTTTTCAAGAACAAGTCTTAGACTCAGAATTGCATCTCTTGTACCTGTCTCTTTGCGGAATCCAAATTGATCTTCTGAAAGTGTTTCGTGTTTAGTGTCGTGAAAGTGTTTCGTGTATTAATATGTCGAATCAAAAATAGTCATATATTTAAATATTCATAAACATTTAAAATTACTTCTTTCGTCTGCCCACTAAGCGATTTTCTTTGGCCCAATTTACTTTGAGACATCTTTTTAGTAAGTAAGATTATGAACACCCAGTAATTCAAAAATCAAATCTTATTTCCGAAGACTTGTAATGATAATGCAGTACTAATGGGGTGTTCACATTTGGCGAATATCGCCAGGCGAATTTCAAAATATAACGCCAGGCGAAAAAACAAAAGTCGCCGTACGCCCATTGATCGTCACACCTGTTCACACAGTCCACCGATTTAGAAACGATCTGTCAGATGCGCTTTGATTTTGACACTGTTTTCAAAATGGCGTCGAGATGGAGATCGCGAAGTGTTTATTTTTAGTCGAAAATGTTATAGTAGATGTTATAAGGCGCCTTTTAATTAAGGAAACAAACCCCACAAACCAACAACAAAGATAACAGCTGTCACGAAGCGGGAAACATTATAAAATTTATAGGTTATAAAGTTTTTACCATGGATACGAACGCCGCGCACATCTGCGCATGCGCGAATCGTTCAATCGGCCGAAAATGTTGGAAGGTGGTCAACTCGAGACGATATCGTTTCTACTGGTTTTTATCGTTTCAGAATAGCTGTCATTTTGTTCACACGTTTCAAATGGCTGGCGATATTTTGGTGCCTGGCGATATTCGCCAAAGTGAGAACACCACATTACCGTCATATTTATATATCATACCAACGGATGTACAGGGATGTGTCGATGTATTTGTGTTTACACGTAATACGAAAGGATTAACTAATACATTGACATGGGGCAAGGTCTCGTGAGAATTTCTATAGCATGCGGCTTCTCAATCATTTTACCAAATCATAACTATCATCTGTTCTGTGGAGCACTCGGGAAAGGATTAGTCTTTCTCCTTTTTCTGCAAGTTTAAGAGCGTCCTGCTCAAAAATAAAAACATTTTATATCTCTAATTCAGCGATTGTTTGCCGCCCTTCCTGAATGTCTCAATATTTTGTTGCCACGGGTAGAATGACTTGAATTTTTACTACACGCAGGTTGGTTTGCTAGCTGTTCCACATGTAGTGTTATTTTAGAGTTCAAGTTTAAGATATTTTTATTAATTTTATTCAGTTCAAAACAACAAAAAAAAACATTGAAAGAATCTCTATACACTCGGATATCTCAGGAGTCAGGGAATCCTTATTTATTCATTCAGTTCAATGAAATGTCATGTCCTACGATAAGTTAACTTATTGTTACATAGCAAAGTGTACTAAATGGAATATTGAATCAAGCTACTCAATTAAACAGCGGAGCCTGTGAGCTGGTGATTGACAGCGAGATTCATACTTATAAAATTTGTTTTCTGATGCTGTCACTGACATCAGCCCAGTACGTAGGTACAGAGCGCAATGTTAATCGTATATGTATAAGGTATGGATCCCAAGCTTGTATAATAAAATAGACACACCTGTATTAGTATTGACTGCACAAATAAGAAACAAATGACAAGACAATTAATCTCACAAAGAAGAATATCAAATCTGACTTATATATAAATATTCGGAGTTTTTAGTGTTTCAACAATCAACGAAAGATGGTCATCAGTCTCGAACACAATCATAAAGATGGTTGCTTTAAGTTGACACGTCTGGTTAACAGATGTCAAACATGATGATTTGAAACAGGAATTAGTGAATTAGTAAAGTGCACTTTAACCAACCTAGGCTGATTCGTAAGCATCGGAACACCTTTCCTGTTTCAAACTTAAGGAAGTTTGCACAGTCTGTTGGTTGTGCGAGTGAGGTGTCTGTTAACTGTTGAGTAATATTCTTAATATATACTTTCTGCTAGAAATGTTTGTTTAATGTGGAGTCAGGATACTTAATGGACCATAATAACGCCGTAAACACGAGCACCTAAAAGCATTTTCCATTTGTTGGCTATAAATTTTTATAAACAAATGTTTTTTCCACTGCAGGAAAATTTCTTTACTAATTGTATAATTATGAGTACCTATCTACTAAAAGCAATCCAATTATGAAAATTATGTATGTAATGGGTAATTAACAATATGTTGCTAATAAATATATTGGAAAAAAAATATTACTTCTACTACTATACCATCACGGCATATCCCACAAGTGGGGTAGCCAGCAGATCAGCTGCATGTAAGAAACATGCAAGCTGTCTTCTCCGTGCCAATATAAAATTAAGACATTCAGGATGGGTGGCAAACCTCATCGCCGAATTTGAGATGTAAAATGTCTTATTTTTTCGAACACCTGTCTTTTACAGGTCACTCGAAAACTTACGGAGAAGAGTGGGAGTCCAATTCTTTACCGGGTGCTCCACGGGAAAAAAATATGATCAAAAAAATTAAGTTTACTTAGCCTTACAGGATATCTTTACTGTGGGTAGGTACATTGTTTAGATTTGTGTTCTTATACAATGGTTGATTATAAAAAAAATTGCACCGACAATCGTATTTACGATCTATGTACTTGCGAGTCTGTTTTACGTCTCCACTTATTAATTTGTGGAGATTGAACTAAACAGAATTGCTTTCAGTATGACCGGGCTGTTATACGATAATATGTGAAATATTTACGTAAATAAAATAAGTTTCAGAGAAAAGCGTATTTTACATTATTTTAGATAGAATTTGTTATGGATGATAAATATTAATCTTGAAATATTCTAAGGTTTATGTATATACAAATATTCTAGTCTTTAAATTGAACCATCAGTTTGAAGAAGGGAATAAGTCCAAGTAAACCATATTTGAGAAAATTGAAAAAAACTTCACAACTCTTTTATTTGTAATATTCGTGAATGTTGTTGTAGGGGATAAATATAAAGAATTATGTTTTACATCATGTGTTACATGTAAAAAAAAATTAATACTCTTTACTTTTTGAGATATTTAAGATCGAACTTTGTGGATTTGTTCCCTTCTTCAAACTTACAAAGATCTTTGAGGCAATCGCTTGTTAAATGTATGACAATTAAATTCATGGTTCTATAAAACTATATTATTTATTTCTAAACTTGTACAAAAATCAACAATAAGTGCAAAAAAATATAACAGTATATAAATAGTCCCTTTGGCTATATAAAATGGTTATATAAAATGGCCCTTTTAATATGAATATTTTTTCTGCCACACAACACGTTTAGCAGTATCATTCAATGAAGAAGATTATATTTTGTTGTTTAAATCTTTACACACATCTACTTGTGGTCGACCAAATCTTAATCCCAAATTTTCATTGAAATATTTTTTTTAAAAATCGTATTTTACAACTGTTGTAAAATTTGGATATTTTGTATAGTACAGCTATTAAACACCATTTAAAAATTGAGGTCGGAAGTCAAATATTTTACTTTTTTATTGTAATAGTGAGACACATAGGTAGAAAATGATCTAATATGGTTGTTAATAGTATAAACTAGGTACTTGAGTTGATAAAATTTTTCCGCGGTTTTGGTGTTTTTCCGTTTATCCTCTGGCGATTTTCTTTCAGCAACCAATGAAGTAGGTTGATAAAAAGCATTATTTTTTATTGAGTATAGAATTGAAAAACCTTTTTTTCAATCATTATTTTTTTTTGCTCTTGGACCTTCGACTAGTAATAGATGAACGTTGTATTTAACCCATTAGAACAGTGTCTTGCTCATTTTTCGAACCGTGATCAAATAATTGTTTTTATATTATTTTTTTTCTTCTTGGAAAACACTCTTATTTTTACAGCCGCACTCATCATCGGCATTGGTTTTCGGGGGAATATTGCGCCCAGTTGTTGTACTAACTACTGAAGTCTTTTGATTTTTTCAACTTCGTGATTGTAAAAATTTGTATATCTTACACCTATCATAAATTTCATAGGAATTTCCTCAGCTTAATTACAAGACATAATAAACGTACCTCATTCGTTTAAAAAAGAAAGACACAATCAACTTGACACTAGTAAAAACACAACCAACTGACAAGTATCAACATCATGTGTAATATTAGAGGAAAAAACATCACCATTTAGGGAAAATTCCAAGAAACAGTTTTAAGAAGGGAATAAATAATCACGGAGTTATTTCCTTCTTCAAACTGTTCAGAATTTAGACAGTGCATAACTCCTCAGAAAATATTGTTTTCTCGTTTTTTTTCACGTGGAGGTGTGCGTTTAGATTTCAATGACACTTTGACAAAATATTTCAATTTTTGATATTTTGGCGTTTGTTCCCTTCTTCAAACTGATGGTTCAATTGCTCACTGATATATTTCACTATATTTTGTCTTCATCTCATCTTAATGATTTTTTTAAGGAAAAAATTTTCTTTCTTTCCAAAATTGTGTAATTTATTTTAAATTTAATTTAATTCAAATTTTGTGTTTTTTTTTTTAAATATTGACATTTTTTACCTATAATCAAGTTTTATTCAAGTACCTATATTTATGTAATTTCAATTTGTGTGCTTGATGATAGCTGTATTTTTGTCTGTCAAATTGTTATTGTTGTTTTTTTGTATAACATGTAAAAGGCTCTGCCGTATAAAAATGTAAATAAATAAATAAATAAATTTCTGATGAAATAAGATAAGAGAAAATGCTATAACATGTGCCAAATAAATGGAAACATGGTAAGTTGGAAGATAACGTAATATGTACAGCGATATTCTCGATGATTTTTAAAATGTGTATTCCAATAATTGTTAGTATAAATAAGCACATTTACGTGGAGCACCTGACCAGCAATAAGTCTAACACACTTTCCCGCAAGCCTTAGAGTGTCCTGTTAAAAGCAGGTGTTCGAAAAAGAAAAGACATTTTACATTTGCATTCAGTTATAAGGTTTTCAATTTATCCTGAATGCCTTAATTTTTTTGTTGCTACGAAGAAGCCAACTTGAACGTTCATAATATGAAGCTGATCTGCTGGTTACTCGATTTGTGGGATATGCTGTGATGATAATAGTATTAGTTTATTAATTGTATTATATTATGTTAAACTTTTCTCTTATTATTATATTTCCTTGTTTTTGTTGTTGGTTTTGTGTGTTTGTCTTAGTTTTGTTTTAATTGCTTTGAATTTTGTAAACTGTGGTAACACCTATAGGGGGACTCTTGTGGTCTACATATATTGCATTTAATATTAATTGTTGTAATACTTGTTGTGTTGACTGTTTGTTCCCTTCGAGAAAATAAATAAATAAATTAAAAATTAGAACAAATCATACACACAATGTATATTTATATCTGCCGTTATAATTATATAAAATAAATAAAAAATAAGTAAAATAAAAAAAATCTATCAATTTGTATTAGTATTTCTTTTACGTTAGTTGTGTTTTAAACTTTAAAAGGCATGGATGACAAATAAAATACTAGTTGCTGGTCGCTCTGTAAATGGCTATAATATTATTGAATCAATACAATTGTTTTCGTTTTATGTACCTATAGAATTTATAAAACCAACATACAACCAAATACAGTTATATCACAAATACATTTCAGATTTTCCATTGAAATCAAATCATGAATGAAAATCCGATGAAAATTTTATACACAATTGATCCATGTGCATCAGGCTAAAAATATAACGAAATACGTAGACCTTTAACTAGCGGACTATTGTGAAACAATTTGTGCAGAATTGAAAAAATTACAAAAAATTTAAATAACGGTCATTTTATCAAATTTTAAACAATTAAATTTATTTTCTTCAAACCTTTTCGCCAAGGTTTCTGCTTGGTATCATCAGGAGGACTAAATTAGTAAAAGTTCGTATGTTCAACCTCATCCATTCTGTCTCCCCCCGCCTCTACTCCTAGTATAAATTGGTATTGCTTAATTAAATATTATTAACAAAGTATTAACACAATAACTTGAGATTTATTATTTTATTATTGTTTACATTTACAACAACAAAATATTATAGTAGTAATGAAAAAGTTCATGTAATTTTTAAACCCGTATAATGATCTACGTGATTCCATTATAAGAAAATGTTTTACATTATAACATAGATCGTGGTCTGAGTCAAATTTAAGAAAAACTCACTCGTATTTTGAAATAATATAATGATTGTTTTAAATAGGCTACTTCATAATAATTAACAACAGCATTCCATGTAATTTTGTACCTAGTTGGGGTAGGTATGTAGTTATATGTTAGTAACATTGATTGCATTGTTGTATATAAATCACTTTTGGACATGACATAAGACATTACGAAACCAATAAACATGATACGTTACTTCAACATGCGACGTTTTCTCTATTAGTTTCAAGCAAAGAAAATAATAAAAGACATGTTTGTACATCTATGGATATTAATATTTGAATAACTTACACGTGTACATCATTGTTGCAAATCGAAACTATTTAAATGCCTACTTATTTTTAAGAAAACATCTTCAATTAAATAACACAATTGGTTGAATTTAATAACTGTTTATTTTGTAGAACTCCATAATTTAATGTAAATAAAAAACAAAAAAACTTTGTAGGAATCTACTGTGTAGTTACTTTAATGCAGTTACCAGGTTTCGACATGTTATGTCTTTTTCAAACTAGCCTAATATAAATTTTTGTTCTCTCTATATATGATTTTATACAATGCAAAAAGGTACAAACTAATGGTTATTAAAATTAAAAGATTTTATTATAAACAACTGTATCTATACTAGATGAATTTGGAAATTTTTGTTCCTTCAAAGGTAGACACAAACCAAACAAACAAAAATGCAGCAACCATCTTTTTGGGATCTCATTTTTCAGATCTCAAATAGATCGCGATCTCCCGTCTATTGGTTTTGTCATCTGCACCCAAATCCGGTTAAACAATAAAAAATTAGTAAATATTCTAAACATTTGAATTTCTATGTTTACTTGTCAATGGTGCTAGCTCACTGAAATCGCGATAGCGAATTTAAATTCGTGTTACAACATAGAAATTCAACTTTAAATATTTTTTAATTTTTTTTAAAAGGGCTTAAAATAATATTATTTATTTTATTCTTCACAGTACATTGTTTACAGTAATACAAATTAAAACATTTATCATAGAAAATATCAGTTATACAATTCAATGTACAGAGGGCGAGTTTATCGCTAAAATGCGATGTCTTCCAACTAATAAATAAATGAAGTTAATTCAAAATAATAAATGTCCAAGTTATCCAGTATCATTAAGATAAACTGAATAACTTGTGTAATGATTAAAATTCTACGATCAAAATATATGTGCTTGAATCCTATAAGAAGAAGTGAACTATTCGTATAAGATGTGAGCGCAGTATATTAATTAATAAGAGCTACGTAATAAAAATAGCTTCATAAATAGTAGATGTTAACACATCAATACAATCGGTGAATACGAAATAAATAATATCATATTATTAAATCGTGTATAACAAGATTACTACAATATAAAGTAGATTTGGAGTTAATCACACAGACAAACGTCATTTTTACATGTAGATTGCCGCTTAAGTGACAACAACAAAAAAATAACACATCAGGATGTGGGTGGAGTGCCTCTTCACTGAATTGTATACGTAAGGCTTAACGAATACCTACCTTTTATAAAGAACTCGGAAACCTAAAGAAAAAAATAGAATAAATGTTTATAGGTACATGTCAGTGAATATTTCTGCTGTTTGTGATGATCACTTCATTAGTCAAATTATTATTTCATGTAACAAAAACAAAATTGTATGTTATTATGAAGTTATGTATTACAATGACTTCATAAGTCAAAACCTGGTTACTAATTTTATAAATAAAATATAGTAAAACTTAAAACAATTTTGTTTTTGTTACATGAAATACATAAAATGGAGTATTAAGAAATTAATGTCAACTCAATAAATCAATTTATTATAGTCAAAATTGAACAAAATGGTAGAGTTTTGTTTCAAAATATTTAGGAATCCACACAGTGACAGAGAGCTGGTTATTTTTAAAAGGGCGTTGTTATAAATACAAGTATATCGCAAAGTATCAATCTAGGGTGTGTAAGAAAGCACGAACGTTTGAGAACTACATATGTGGTATAAACATGTGTGGATCATATTCCCAAGAGGGTCGAGAAATAGTACGAGAAACCGGCGTGTGCATTATACACCCATCATATTATGAGAAATATCACGAATGTGAAGTAAGCGAAAGAGGTACGTGAGTAATGACTAATAAGACGTTCTGCCTATACCCCATTGGGACATAATCTGAGAGTAAAGTACATTATATAGGAGCTAAGTAGACCTAATTATTTTAATAATCTTATATATTATATATAAGCAAGTGATAAATCTGCTCACAATTATTTCTTTCATCACACTGATTTATTACCATCGGCTTCGGCCGTGAATATCTCAATAAATAAATCTGAATAAAATATATTTTATATTGACTGTATCTTGTGTGAATTTATAGGAAAAAACAATACTATTACCTATGGTATTTCTTACAAACGGGATAGCTAGTGGACCAACTCAATTTAATAAAACACAGGTCGTCCAATTTGTGCTACCAAAAACATAAATACACTCAAAGTGGATGACATAGCTTTTCGCAAATATTTTTAAATGATTTATATAGGATATTGTATTATGAAACCTGGTTTATACAGGACTTTCAAAACTATGAAAAAATGGGAGACTTAATTATTTCCGAAACCCAGAGGAGCAATAATAGATAAGTACCTAATTAAAAACATTTTTGTAAAAAAGTAATTACATATAAACACTATTCGTTTTCGAAATGATGAATTTATAAATGAAATTAAATACATGTTCAATCAATACATGAAATGTGAATTATTATTGTATTTCGTGGATCCATGAAACCTCCCACGTGTCAATTTTTTCATAAAGGAGATAGATATTGATACCAAATAATTTGTTTCGTTGAGTCGAATCTATATTTTAAAGCAAGTTGCAAACATGAGTAATAAAATTATTCAAGTAATGAGTATAATAATAAAAAAAAAAATTCCAATGGCAATGTAATAGTATCACATGTCACCATTTGTACTGCATTGTAAAGCGCCCAATTTACACCCAAATGTCTCAGGAGTCTACAAATCCTATTTATCCGCACATTGAGACCAAAATTGTATCTATGAACAAGCCATCGGGCAGGTCGGTCAGTGCCGCCGTTGTGGAAATCTTTAGTACCTACTGCAGATATAATGTACTATCACACTTATATGTAATATATATTTTGATGATTTTTTTTTATTTTGGATGCTGACCGACACGAAAAGAAGAATAAAAAGTATTAAAAAAATGTATAGCCAACATTTTTTACTTCTCAAACAACCACACAATTAAAAAAATCTGTTGCTTTTCAACGTAAAAATACAAGTAAGTACCCAGGTAGAATAAAAAAAGTTCAGTTATTTATTTATAATTTATGATTATTTATTTATTTAGAATTTTATCATAACTGAATGAATAAAGTATTCCAATGTTTTCTTTTCAGTTTTTGTTTCATTTTGTACAACTTTTTGTTGCTACACAAACTTTTTTACCTTTCTCGAAGTAGAAGAAATATACTGGAGAGGTTTTCAGTAGGAAAGGTTAAGAGACTGTTTAAATTCTTAATAATCTAGCTAGAGATATTAATATATTCCACGTGAAATAGCGAAAGACATAGGGGAGATTGAGAATATTTTTAGTTGTGTTATCTGGATGTATAGATGAGTTCATCGTTTAAAGTTATCATTTATTAATTAAATATTTTTCCAGATTAAGAGTAGCGTTACAATTGATTCGGTTAACAGAGACTGTACTTTTAACTTTATTAATGAATTGAATAAACTAGAAGGCGGCATTCAAATGTCACCACAGTAGTTACCTACATCAATATGTTTGAAAGCATATAGATGTTTTGATATGAAAGAGTTTATCGGACCACTACATAAATACGAGAGAGTAGAGTCGCTGTGCTTCCTGTTGCAGTCTGCCATTTATTATTACTCACGATTGGAAAATATTACTACTACGAACTTTTTTCATTCTCACATACATACCAGCTGAAACAAATTCAATAAGTATTATTTCAACGTGATTTGTTAGTATACAATTAATTGCAAACCTATTTTTCAATGTTTCATAAGCAACCTATTATTATTTATCAACCTACGTAAAAATAAAATCGTGACAAATACAGTAAGTACGTAGTATAGTTTTTGAAATAAAAATTTCATTGATTTGGTACAGAAATAGACAAATCCATATTGCTTCATCCATATTCATATCTCTCTCTCTCTCTCGCCCTCAACGCTCCTCTCGAGAGAACAGGGTAGAAACCAGCCTCCTCCATTCAGAGCGACTCTGCGCCAATTGCGTCACCTCTTTTCACGAGATTCCCTGCGCTCTAATATCATTGTCATAGGAACGGTGTATTGTGAAAGAGGGACGCCCGGGCCGACGGAACCCTTGCGGACGGAAGAACAGTGCTCTTTTTGGCCAACTATCATTGGGCATCCTCAAAACATGTCCCAGCGAGGACCATCGTCTCTCCTGTATTACGGAGATTACAGGTCTCTGCTGGGTGCGCCGGCGCACATCATTTGTAACATGTTCATACCATTTGACATCCAAAATCCTTATTTTAGAGGCATTAACTATGTAACAATTACGAGACATTTTCAAATAAAATATTTAAACTTGAATCACTATGTTTATTTGTTACATTAATTTAAATTACGCTATCGCGATTTCAGTGCACTTGCACCATTGACGAGCTTTTCAAGACTCGACAAGTCTCCTGTATTACGGAGATTACAGGTCTTTGCTGGGTGCGCCGGCGCACATCATTTGTAACATGTTCATACCATTTGACATCCAAAATCCTTATTTTAGAGGCATTAACTATGTAACAATTACGAGACATTTTCAAATAAAATACTTAAACTTGAATCACTATGTTTATTTGTTACATTAATTTAAATTACGCTATCGCGATTTCAGTGCACTTGCACCATTGACGAGCTTTTCAAGACTCGACAAGTCTCCTGTATTACGGAGATTACAGGTCTCTGCTGGGTGCGCCGGCGCACATCATTTGTAACATGTTCATACCATTTGACATCCAAAATCCTTATTTTAGAGGCATTAACTATGTAACAATTACGAGACATTTTCAAATAAAATATTTAAACTTGAATCACTATGTTTATTTGTTACATTAATTTAAATTACGCTATCGCGATTTCAGTGCACTTGCACCATTGACGAGCTTTTCAAGACTCGACAAGTCTTGAAAAGCTCGTCAATGGTGCAAGTGCACTGAAATCGCGATAGCGTAATTTAAATAAATGTAACAAATAAACATAGTGATTCAAGTTTAAATATTTTATTTGAAAATCCAAAATCCTTCTAAGACACTTGTATTCGTATAGGTAATATTAAACAAAATCAGGATTTTAATTTGTGTGTTTTATTGTGTATATACGGATATTTGTTATATTATATAAAAAAATATATGTTTTTCGTTTAACTGTTATATGTCGATAATGTGATGACATTTTCATGAGTCAAGAATTATTTATTTATCAACATAATTATACCTTTTATAATAATTATTATATGAGCTTGCCTTGTTGTGTTTCAAACAGCTCAGGATTTAAAACGAAGATTACGCATTGAAGATATTATTTTACGAATACAAAAATAATGTATTTTGTTTTGCAATGTACAACCATGATTTATATGGGAATCCAAACTTTATCGTTTTATCGTTCTCTTGGTTAAACCGCTGCACTGAAATCCTGGCAGAGTTTCTTGGCACAAGAGCAGCCACACCTAACCATCTGTTCGTAGACATGATTTATTATATTTCTGTTTATGTAGTGTGATGAGCTAGTGTAAGTGAATACCATATTAATAATAGCAAATACGAACTACCACATTATTATACGGTCATTCTTTTCATTACTTTGGCAGACTGCATAATGTGGAAGCCTGTTGCTTACAGTTCTTTGTGTTGACTACATGTTGAACTTATGTACAGTGATCGTTGCCAATTTTTTCATCACCATACTTTTATTGAAAGTCATGTTTCAACATAATATTGAGCGTGTAGTACCAACTGCATATGTAGGTGTAGGTACAAATAATATAAGATAATTGGTAGGTTATGCGCTTAATGAACTTCCTTATTGGACTAGCGCCAACTTTACCAGTTGATATCCCTACGCATCTAGTATCTGTTTCGCCTTGTTAATATGAATAGATACCTAGTTAGTGGAGATACACACCAATATATTTAACATGTATACACCAGGGATGTTGCGGATGTCGATTTTTACACATCCACGGATGTGAATGCGGATTTTTGAAGACTCACATCCGCGGATGCGAATGCGGATGTTTAAGATGTTATAGAAAAAAAGTAGGAACTATCACTGTCAAATATGTGACGAAATTGTTGCTACAATAATATTATGGATTTTTTGGCGAAATATTTTTTTTTTTTTGTTATTTGCAAAAATAAAATAAAACCGGCAAAAATAAAAACGCGTCGGATCTTGTCACCGATTTTTTCGTTCCCATTGGTTAATGTCAAGTGCGAACGGCACGCGCCATTCGCCGGCCCCGCTCCATTTCTTTCTTGTCGCAAATTATCTTACATCCGCATCCGCATGAACATCCGCATCGATTATTGCGGATGCGGATGCAGATGTCCAAATACATGCGGAAGCTCCGCATTTGCGGATGCAGATGCGAATATTCGCAACATCCCTGGTATACACATTATTTTAGGTTGCTGTTCATGTTTTTTTTTTAGTTTATCCGAAAAAAAATCTAAGGATAAAGTTACGATCATTTAAAAATTCATTAATTACACACAAATGCATAAACAAGTGCCTACCTATATGCCAGTAGCGGGACTAGACTTTTCACATCGATCATGCTTTTTACAAACATACAATTTCCTTGATAAACATATAATAAATAAATATATATATTATGCTAATACGCTTTTTCTCAAGATAATCGACAATTACCTTAGCTTTTCAATCAAGATATTAGAATAAGTAATTAAATTCTTTTGTAAATTAGAACACTTCATACAAATTTGAACCATCAAGTATATCAATCAATATTTTAAATCTAGGTAAGTGTAGTTCCTATTAAAAATGTTACCGTTAACCTCGAATTTATCGATTACGAATAATTTGTGTAGTACTCAATGTTCAAAAATAAAATTAAAATCGATTACAAAGTTGAATACGGTTACATTTACAAAATAATCTAACTATTATTTTAAATACAACATACAGAACATCGTCATTTTATTAAAAAAGTTACAACCGTAGCTCGAATACAAACTTGCATCGTATCTTCGTATCGTTCATATTATAATATGTAGATATTATTACTGAGTTCGTCGGTAGCCTGGAGGTAGAGTCTCGGCCTTCAGAACAAGGGGTCCGTGGTTCGATCCCAGGTGCCGGCAAACTCCCCTTTCACGGCACAAGCTTTTAGCTTAGTGTGAAAGGTGTATAAGGTTGTATTTGGGTTTATAACAAACCCAGATATATCTTTTTTAAAAAAAAAAAAAAAAAAAAAAAAAAAAAATCGTCTATATTGCAGAAGAGGAAGCGAATCTTTGTTTCTTATACTGGAGCAATTCTTACGCCCATACCAACAAACATTAGAGTGCGGTAGGTAGTGCTCTCATGTTTTTGATGAAAAATTGGTGAGAGCGAGGAATTCACACGCGTCGTATAAGGCAAACGATGTGAAAGAGAAAGAAATGTCGTATGGTATTCTCCTAAGAATAACTACGTGTCGGTTATCCCTTAAAATAGCTATTAAACTTGTACGTCAAAACTAAACTGAACTTCGGTAGCCTGGAGGTAGAGTCTCGGCCTCATGCGCAAGGGGTGTGCGGTTCGATTCCAGATGCCAACATTTTTTTTTTCAACAAACGAAAATCGCCAACCTGCTTAAAACACGATTAACCTTAACGGCTGCCACAGACAAAGTAGCCAATGTATTCACCTGAAAATTTATCATACTTCAGGGACATGTATACCAACATAATTAAATAAAAAAAAAAAATGACCATCGGACGCTCCAGACCCGCGAAATTTAAAATTCTCCTATTTTTTTCAGAACACACCTAGTATAGGTATCTACTAGTGTTCATATTAGGATTATTTATATCTAGTTTCTCCATAACGTTCTCGCATTGTTAATCTATTTGATAAATATCTGATTCATGTAGTCATAATAAATTAATGCAATCCCGATTTTAAACCTATCGCGATGATAATATTATGAGAGAGGAAAATGAAAGTGCAATCACAATTTCCAACCGTTTTATACTATTACCTATTTTATTGACGTAACCACAAATCCAACGATCAATCTACATATTATTATTTGTATACATTCAGTAAATATATCGTCTTGTAATGTATTCCAACCCAAATAGTCTAGACAGACTTGAGTCATGGAGCACCCGACAAAACATAGGTTTGCCACTCTATTCCGTATTTTTTGAGTGTCATTTGAGATTAGGTTATCGAAAAAAAGTAATTTTTATCTTTATTTCTATCAGGATTACTAATTTTCTATTATACGTGACTGGTCTGCGGGTTACCTCAGTTGTTGAAAATATAATACTTCATTTATTATGAATTACTGATGGCTTCTATCTTAAGATAATGTACAAAGGTAATAGGTATCTAGTTTATACAAATCGTATTTGAAAATGGTAAAGACATGTCTAAGTAGAATTTTCTTATCATTATTTGATAACTACGTAAGGAGGTACATCCATCCATACATCTTTTATACGTATATTTATTCATTACTTATGTACCTACTACTACACCATCATAGAATATCCCACAAGTGTGGTAACCAACAGAACACCTGCATGTAATGATAATGCTGGCTATGTTCTCTGTATCAATAAATAAACAGACATTCAGGATGGGTGGCAATATATAAATATGATATATTATGTAATTTTAACTATAAAGTTGAAGCGCATTGCCCATAAATGATTTATTATAATATTGACTGCGTATGATTCTAATACATATATCATGTTATTCGAGTCATTAACGATAGAATGGAATTATTAAATCAAAGATAAAATGTGATAACTCATCTACCACCAACTAAGTTAAGTTTTCAAGGATATTTTATTTCATGAGCTGTCAATAATTTTCTACTGATAAAGTCAAGTAAGCGATTGTTATAAAAGCGTTTAATTGTTTTAGTAATTATGTATTTTATTTCAATAAAATTTGGGTAAATAATATAATAGTTCTGGAATTTATGTCTCGAAAACAATTTTTTAATTTTAAGTAGTATTCGAGTATTGGTATTTAACCATTAATTAATGTTTGGAAAATTTTCCTATACTTATCTGTAAGAGTGATTTAAGTTTTCGAGTATCTTGTAGAAGGTAGGTACTCGGAAACTATCCCGTGTAATGTACTTCACATTTTATATTCAGATGTATGCCATCCATCCTCGATATCTTCACTTCTGTTTCCACAAGGAGGATAGCTTTCATATTTTTTTAATGAAGCATGTCCGCTGGCTACCCAACTTGTGGGAGGTATCGTGATGGAATGAAATAATCAATTATTTTTCATCGATATCTTCTTTCATTATGTGAATACAAAAACTCTTGCGCAAAACTTAATTGTGGGTACCTACCTACAATATGTTTTCTTGGATGTACCTCCTACTTTAAACATAATCCTTATAATGTTTATCTAAGCATTACCATTATAGTACCTACCTACATAAGTGAGTGTAGGCTTGTTCGTGAACGGGAGTTTGTAATTTTATTATAGGAAAATACAATGTCTACGTAATTATAGGGATTTATGTCATTGTTATAATAAAAAACAATATCTCAGCGGTAGGTAGACGACAAAAGACATTTTAATAATAAGTAGGTACCTACGCAAAAGTCATTTTTCGAATGCTCCCAAGTCGCTATTGTTCCATTCGCCCACGCTCTCTTACTTAGATAAAGATATGAAACATAAATGTGGTAAAAGATGTTCCTGTAACGATATTAAATACAATAGTCAACGGTTATCTACGTATGTACATACACCACCTACCTAGGAAAATACTGTCAGTCAAGTTTATAAATGCGAATCTCAAATAAGTTTTTTTAGTATTTTAACTAAATATTGAGCTCTTAAAATTGTTATACGACCACCACAAAATTATGAAATGTTAAACAATTTTTTTATCAAAATTTCATGATCATGATTTATTTCTAGTTTCTTATAAGTTCTTTCTGGGAACCTTGCGTTTTTAAATTCAATACGAGGAGACTATCATATCATAAGGCTTCGCAACCTATCGTTTTGATGAAGTTTGCTTTGGCCATTTTAGCTAGAATCGAAGTTCTAAATGAATTTTTCATATTACCTATCACACAGTACGTCATCTATGGTAAATAAAAATATACATTTAAAGTTGTGTCGAATTATATTTCTAACCATTTTTTACTTAATAAAGTAGGTTTGATGTATATGTTTTTTTTTTAAATAAACGAATCGATATCTATGTATTATAAACTTTAAAATATTTTTAGATATTTTAAAGGGAAATTCCTAAAAAATGCCCCAAAGCACTCAATATATCATCATTGAGTTTGAAAATAAAAAAAACCCACTATATTCCTCTGAGTAAAATAAAATTATAATGGTAAAACCATACCTACTTATAAATGTCCAAATTCTAACATCAATATGAAATTATGGTTATTTAGTTTATTCAAACATAAAATGAAATATTATAGAACCAGTTTAATATCATCGTCTTACACGGATATATTTATAATAATCCATTGATAAGAAAAGAAAACAGTAACTTAATTGAAAAGGATCACTATTGCATTTAAAAAAAAACATGTAATTTTTTGAAATAAACAATATTGATTACATGAAAAATTGCGTTGATCAATAGGTACGGTTGAGATGAACTTGTTTAAGGTTTTTGTACCAAACTCATAAATTATATTAATATAGAGCATCTAAGTAGAAAGGTACATTATTTATGCTCTGTTGTATCTACGTTTTTAATTAAAAAGAAGATTGGTGCCGTAAACTTTCCAAAGATATGTACCTATCTATAATAATAAAACGATAATATTAAAACAGCGTGTCATTAAAGTAATCTCCGTTCCAGATAGAACGCAAAGGCGAAAGTTTCCGACAATCCAGGAGCTTATATCAAAAGTTTTTTTTACTGTTAAATTTTGTTCCTATATTTTGCGATTAATTAATTGAATGATATTTTTATTTTACAATAATTCACGGCATAAGCCTATTACATGACAAAATACATTATACATTACATTTACTAGTACAGCAATGACAATTTCAACAAAATTTTATATCATTAAATATAAGAAAACCAAATGACCAAACAGCAAACAAAGAACGAAATTTTGTGCGGTACACGTGTTGTACATATTAGTATATCATTAATATACGTGGCATTTACCATGTGATAATTTCGCGATATGATGAATAGAAACGAGTTTGTTGCCTTACTTCAACAAGGTTCTATCTACATAGGGAATAACATATAAGATAGAACCTCGTTTTTCTGAGGCGACACAGTTTTCATACTATAGTTTTAAATTATCACTATTAATTTAAATTTGAAAACAAAGTGCTCGTCAATGACACTAACGTACCGAAACCGGTCGCAAATTAAAATTAATAGTGATAATTTAAAACATAATAATAAAACTCGCTTCGTGATATATATAAAAAAATAGACATTCACGATGACTGACATATTTCATTGCTGAATAATCGTCTGTTAAAAAAATCAAAACCAAATTGGAAGACAGACCTTATAACTTATACATATATAATATAATCATGTAACAGAAGTGAATTGTGGAATACTCGTTTTAAAATATTTAAAATGTCTCTAAACTGTTACATAGTTACTTAATTCTCCAAAAAAATATGAAACGTCTGATGTTAATTCTATTCCTAGAAAATACGATCAGGAGATATTCAATGGAAAACATTATGTTCTATTTATTTAATATAAATCAATAATCCAAACACGACAACTTGTTTGATAATACCGCCTTAAAAAAGCTTTTTATGTACTTTCAGCAGGTATCAACATTCTGGTTTAAATCCAAGCCTCTGGTGAAATCCGATTTAGTAATACGACAACATTCAGGTGGACACTTTAATACTCATCGGTAGGTACATTGCTACCATTAAATATTACCTATTTATCAATATGTACTTGTCTATGCGAAGTAATCACTTTATTTAAGTAAGTAGGAAACGGATAAGGTTTCTTACGACATCAATTTGGAGATCAAAAAAACTGTTGTTGGATGTGTATGATTCGTTACGTGGAAGGTGCCTTTTAAGTACATTGAATTTTTGGGTATGATTTGAAACAATTCAAATAATCATTTTTAAAGTACATGTGAAGCACGTAACATATTTGATTTCTCCCAATAGCTTTCTTCCGTAAATATCTACACGTAGGTAACCTACAGCTTTTTTATCTATATATTTATATATGGGAGGTTTCATGGATCCACTGATGAATATTACTGTGTTATATTGCGTCATCTTCGCATGTTAAATATTTAAGTTGTTTAAGATATTTCTCATGTAGATGGAATAATTAATCAGACTACTTTTATAATGTAGGTTAATTCTAATGTTTCTTATATAAATTTTGTTTATTAAATATCGATAATCAATTATAATATCTACTCAGATAACTGATAAACTATGTAAATCTCGAGTCAATATTTCTTTATTATTGGATAAATTAAAAGAAAACTGAACTAGACAATAGAGTTATATTAACGCGTAGAAAATATTCGGTGGAATATATGAGATCGAGGTGATTGGGATGATTTTTCAAAGGAGCAGTTTAAAGCAAATTTTGACATGCAATATTATTTAGAATTTAATAACTCTCATTCATTAAATTATCTCGTAATTATTATTATTATTTCTTGTTTACTAATACTCAACTCAGTTTGATCAAATTTTATCTTAGGCTAGTTTTGCATTAAGGTAGCGATATAATACTTAAAATGTACATATTTTAATTTTTAGGTTTTTCGCGGTTAGAGTCTAGTTTGCAATCATATGGAGACAAAACGAAGAGATCGTTCAAGATAAACCAACAAGCGGACTAAAACGTATGATGTAGGTATATTCAACACATTGGTGGCTACACATAAAAAATCTTTGAATATTTGGTGAAACACCACGCAAAAAAATCAAATAAAACCGATTTTTAATTTATATTAACACATCATTAAAATATTATTTTCAGACCGATTACACGACAAATCTAAAGAAGTAAAAGAATAAATTAACTAACTCATTTGTAAAATATTAATGTGTAAACATTAGGTTGGCATGCTATTTTATGTTTTTTTTTATAAATTTTATTTCACTAATAAATTACAAACTTTATACATACTATTATTGATGCTGCCCAACTAGGTATATCCTGTACTAGGGCAAACATCTCACAAACATATCAATCATATAGAAACATATACACAATTACAAAAAACATTCATCTCCTATATTTACACAATCACATTCATAGCAAGAAAACACTGCTGTAAAAGCTTTGAATGCTTTCTTAAAACTTCTTGTATTTTATTTTCAAAACACTGGGTATTTTATTCATGATAAATAGTTCGAGATATTGTCTATGAAAAAATTATTCATACCATCAGTTACACTAACATAGCTTTACTAGACATTAAGTCACCGACATGCCGACGCCATGTGATGGTACCTATGGTTATTTTATTTGCAAGGTCATAAATATCTATAAGCTAAGTTCTCAGTGACCTGTTTATTATCACATTATTAAACTATTTCTGCCATTTCATATCTCGAACGAAATTCTTTAATAATTATTTTTCCTACATATTTATTGTATTTATAATTAATTTTTAACATAGAAAATAATGGCGTGTACTTGAAACGAATTTTTGTGATAATTAATGTATGATAACATCGAAAAGTATTAAATATAATGACATTATAAAAGAAGGTAGGTATTACCTGTTCCTACGAATAAAGGAAGTTTAACAACTCCACGAATTATTATATTATTCATCGCAATTGTCAGTCGCAGTAAAGAGAAAAATGCATTCTATGTTATAGTGCCGGAGAATATTTAAATATAGAGTTGATTAATCTCTGATAATATAAATTATGTGACTTCAAAATTAACGTCTACTCAAATAATAAAACATTATTCAACATTCTGTAAGTTTTTTAAGATTGGTTTTAGTAAATCTGTATTTATTATTAATTTAAAAATTAAAGAAACTTTGTATTTTCCACTAAAATAACTTTATTTTGTTAAAAATATATTATTAACTTTATTAAACTTTCATTTATTTAACTTTATATTTATTGTTACTGATGATGGAACAAGTAGTTCCGACAACGGTTTAACTAAATTAAGTTATTTTAGTGGAAAATACAAAGTTTCTTTTATTTTTAATCTAGCGGTCCGCCCCGGCTTCGCACGGGTAGAAAGGAATTTGAAAAAATAATTTAAATTTCATAGATCTCTAATTTTTTTGAAAATTTAATATAGCCTATGTCACCCGGGTATAGTGTAGCTTCCCAACAATGTATTTTTTTTGAAATCGGTTCAGTAGTTTCGGAGTCTATTCAATGCAAACAAACAGTCAAATTTCCTTTTTACATATTAGTTTAGAAAGGCCAATCTATAAAAAAAAACATCATCGTTGAGTTTGTATAATTCTCCATATTGTGTTTTTTATTGAAATTAAAAATGTATGGCGTAAATAATTTTCTATGTAATTTTCATTCCCGTGAATTCGTAAGATATTTTAATAGCCTATCGACTATTCCGGGCGGAGATGAATCCAAAAAATCAGATATCATTTAAATCGGTACAGCCATTCATAAGTTATAAATGGTGCATATAACACGAATTTCTTTTATATATATTATAAAGATATATTGATTAATAATTAATGATAAATATGGAATTGCACAGCGTTAATCACGAAACATTCGAAAAATTTATCTGTATTTTTTGCTATTATCAGATAACATCTATCTTCTAATCTACTACTACTATACTATCACGGAATATCTCACAAGTGGGATAATTGTCTTTTGTTTTGCTTTTGCGGAAAAAAGTGGAAGATCATTTTTTCTTAAATATTACATATTATATTGTGGATTTTTTTATATAATTCAAAATTATTGTTAACATAGAAATATATTTTATATAATTGATTTTAAATCCTGAAGGTAATGGATAGATAAATAATATTAATTTGTAATAAACTTTACAAATTCGTCTAACTTATTACTCGTGAATAAGTAGATAACACTAGTAACGAAAATCGCGTTATCAATGTAAAAACATTACATACAATATTGAATTAAAACATTGCGGCGAAAAAATATACAAATCAATGTTCACGAGTACAATACTTTTGAAATCGTCAAAATTGCCTTCATTGAGTTTTACAATAAAAAACTTTAACCATCAATCATTCGTGTTATTACATTTGTTAGGACATAGCATGAATCACTTTATTATTGTAGTATCATTTTTTTAATATGTATCTATTACCGTCTCGGTTATTATGAGTTTGACATTGATTTATTCAATAATATTAATTTGAATTGATAAAGTGTTGTTTTCGTATAGAGTTTGTTCCTGATACAAAAAAAAAACGATGCGACATACGGAACTAGTGTTTCACTAATATATCTTACAAATTAACTAATCGTTTTAAACAAAATTAAGTATAGACTAAGTACATAGTTGCAAGCAACACAAAAATTAGTATCTAGTAAAAATCATCAATTTGGTACATAGTACATTAAAATAATGAAGAAATGTTACTGATACAATTTTTTGCAAATTTATTAATATTATGTGTACTATACATTTGTAGATACTACTAATTTCACTAGGTAAAATATCGCATGCCCCCTGCCCATGTTACATGTAATACATGAATGATATCGGGTATCAATAACAATAATTATAAAATGATATACTACCTATATATTTTACTTTTATACTTGAATCATTTTCTTCGATCAAAGCTGGTTCGAAATAAAAGCATTTATATCTTAAAAAAGGTAGAAAATAATATAAATCTCGGAGAGTGTGCACATATTTTTCTCATAACGAGGGATTTTTTTTTATTATTTATGTGTGTTATTTGACAGGTATATCCATTAGAGAAATGAATTTTTATTATATCATTCATTTGATCAAAAAAATATTAAGTATTGAGTTAACGTATAATATAAATAAGAACAGTTAATAATAATTAATCTCGTAAGAAAATGACCCAAGGCAATCGATATGCACAATTTGTGATAAATTTCATAATATATACCTATAATATATACACAAAAAACACTGTTAATTTTCAATGTGATGCTGTTTTTATATGTTCGACAATTATTATATTGTTTTTTTTTTAATTTAAGTAAATCGAAATCGTGATAGCGTATTTTTAAATTAATGTAACAATATTACATAGTTATTCAAGTATTTTTTTTTAATGTCTAGACACTCTTATATAGTTGGCGCCTCTAAAATAATAATTGAAGGTATGTTAGAATTTATTCATCGATTGATTAAATACAATTTAAGAGTGAAAATCGACAGTGTTTTTTATCTGAATTATAGATTTTATATTAAATGAGTATAACAAACTAACATTAATCTAATTAGTAAATAATTGAATGGAACAGTCTGACCTGAATAATAATTTGAAGAGTGCTGTGCTGATGTCCCTGAATCCAGATGATGAAAAAGTATAATCCTTATGGTGTAAACTCGTTCATTACAACTTTTTTTACATTTGATACTTGAAACACTCAACCTTTGACACTCAATATTATAAATTAGAAATAGTATGATCTTTGTATTTTTGTTGTACACACTTAGTTGGATTAACTACAGAAATAAAAAAAACTGTATTTAGTACAAATGTTAAGGAATATAAAAAAATAATTAATTACTATAATAACGAAAAAAAAATTTTTAGTTTTTTTTTTTGTTTTAAATTTTTAGAAAGGAAGAGTTTATGAAATAATAAAATATCGTCAAACTTTATTTTCAGCATTGAATGTTCATCGATATCGAGATGTGTGTATGCGTGCTTATATAAATTATTAATTGTAATTCCTTGTGTTGTGCAAAGTTATCATTACTGTAATCGCATTATCTTCATAGACCATAATAGGAATCTCGCTGCCGACCAACTTAGTTCGTGAAACTTTATAAATTACTTACTGTTGTTGAGTCGACTCAAGATGAATTCAGATTTCAGGATATTATGTACCGGCACGATATTATCTATTTAAATTTAAAATAATTACTAGTTTTCACAAATAAACAGTTTATACGAAGATGCATAATTTATAAGAAATTATTTCTTGCAGTATACTTAACAGCCACTCACATGACATTGTAAAGCTCGTGTCTTGGCGTATTTACGGAGAAAATAGAATTATATTTCTTTTCAAACAATAATTTAAGTAGTAGTAAGTATTCGACATAGTTATTTATCTTCTCTAAAAGTCAGCGAACTAAAAACGAAGCTTAAAGTAAAAGAGTGACGCCTTATGAATACAAATGAGATTATGATAACCATTTTCAGTTTGATAACATATTATATAGATATAAATAGTTTTATTAATTCCGACTTAATTTACAGAGAGACAGTAAGTTGACTACATAGGTATATGTATTGTACAATGTTTAGGTATAACATAGTGGAGATAACACTGCCACATAGACACTGGTAATAAAGAAAGACATCTTTGCATGCCGCACGTCTTGTGTAGTATTTTATTTTACATAACCTAGTTTTCGAAGCGCTATATAAAACCGCACAAGTATATCTGTAAACAAAATAATCAAAAAGATGAAATATCTGTAAACTATTTATACAATGTACATAATAGTAAATAAGAAACCGATGTAATAAAAAAATGAAAATTTATGTATAAAAAAATCATCTAGATTGAAAAACAGTAAGGAAACAATTAAAATTATCAAACTTTCCTTAACAGAATCGCTAAATGTTGGCTACACAACTATGATATTGATTCGTTTTCTCTCGTCACTTTATTTTTGTATGACAGCAATTATAAATTTGCAAAAGTAATAGGTACGATAAATAATTAAATAGTAGTGCTACATGCTAAGATTGAAATTTTATTGCAAAAATTCAATCCATACTCCGATGTTAATCATATATACGATTAAATCAAAAATAAAAAGCTTTCTGTCTCCATAATTGGCTAACTAGGTACTATAGTTAATACTAACGCTGTTTCGTTATATCTATAACTACTTTTGTGCAAGGAATTAATTTTTAACTTTACTTGTCTTTTCCATAGCCAAAGTACTCAGCGTAGGGAGAAGTTATATAAAAAAATTAACTTTTTACTATTCATCTTTTCAAAAACTTTTATACATTCTGCCTGGTGGTATTATTCCGCATTCATTTGATAAGCGTGATGGCACAACCTTAATAAAGACGGATATAATGAAATTCATTCTGGTTGGAATTATATTATTTATCTGCTATACGTTCGTGACTACATATAAGCGCATTATATATTATAATAATATGCCTATACATGGGTACATATCTAACATTCATATTACTTTATTAATAATAATACTTCAATCATATTTATATATTACTAGTCACTTACAACACATTGTTACGTGATATTAATATAGAAAACACGTTTATATTTCAGTATTATTATGAAAAATATTATTCAATACGAAAGTGTCCTTTACGTTCCATAGTAATATTACATTAAATAAAGGCGTAGGTACATTAAATTACACAGAGTGTATACCTACCATACTTATTCTGATTTCAACATGAAACAAGGCATGGCAAAGTGGTATTTACTATTTAGGTCGACTCTTTATACCAACTTAAATGATTTGTTCAAAAGTGGAAAAAATATCAATAATCAAACACTGATAAATAAATCAGGTTGATGAAAGTATTAATAAAGAGTATTATTTATTTATTTATTTATTCTTTACTGTACATTGATAACAAGCAAATTTACACAAAAATACATTTCAAACAAAGACAATCATACAATCAATATACAGAGGGCGAGTTTATCGCAGAGGCGCGATTTCTTCCAACTAACCCAAATGTATGATAAGGAACTCACTGCGTCAAAGAAAATCACTGCGAACATTGCCTTAAATGGAGTGAGCATCAAAAAAGTAAGTGAATTCGTGTACCTGGGCAGCAGAATAAACCAGGATGGACGCTCCAAAGCAAAAATCGTAAGCAGAATAAACCAGGCAAGGATTGCCTTTAACAAAAAATCGAAGATATTGGAATCCCCAAATATTGACTTAAGCGTAAGGAAGAACCTTACTAAAGCCTTTGTATGGAGCATTCTGCTTTATGGTTGTGAGACATGGACCATCAGCAAGAGTGAAAGCGGACGGTTGGCGGCCTTTGAAATGTGGTGCTACAGACGCATGCTTAAGATCCATTGGTCGGAGCACGTCGAAAACGAAGAAGTATTAACCAGGGTAGGCGAAAAAAGGCAACTCCTTAAGAGAATCAGCCAACAACGAGCTAACTGGATTGGCCACAACATCAGGCACCCAGGACTACTCATAGCCATCGCGGAGGGTAAGACCGAGGGGACAAATGGCAGAGGCCGACCAAGAGACGCATATATGGACCAACTGAAGAGTGATATGAACTGTGGCTCATACGTAGAGCTGAAAAGACTGGCTGAGAATAGAGACGAATGGAGAAGAAAAACCAAACTCATTGCAGACCAATCCAATGGATTGTAACTCATTATATATATGATAAGGAGACATTGTTATTATTATGTACAGGTTTCAAACAGTAAATTAAAAGCTAATTGATCGGTGGGACGATGGGACTATTCTCAGACAGACCGATTATGAGTTCAATAAAAAACACATTATTTGTTATGAACAGTGATTTTATATGTCTCACTATTAAGTAACTATGCATGTTTTATTTTATTTGGTATTATTGCAAACTCAGACTTGTCGTAAAAACAATTATGCATACAACAATTCTCATATGATCGTGTTTCCATTTATATTTATTTATTTATTTATTTATTATTACAATATACGGCGTGAGCCTTTTACATGTATAAAATAAAATTGTAGAAATTGCATGACAGACAGTACATTTAAACGACAAGGAACAATCATGAAAAAAGGACAATACACAATAAAAAAAAGTATGCTAAATATAATACATATAAACCATTCAATAAAACTTTTTAAAAATTAATTGATAAAAGAGAGAAAAAATATAATATGATAAAAGAGATTTAAAAAAGGAACAAAACTCATACCAATATCCATTTATCGTCATACATCTAGGTAAATACCTATATTACATACAATTTCAAAGAAAATGTATTTGCACCCATTTAATTCAATACATTTAATACAACAGGTATAAGAAATTTTTAATCTTTAAAACAAATAGAAATACGTATTTTTAAAATGAAACGTACAACAGACTTTGGTTTCATAATAATAATAATAAAACAGTATTGTCATTGTTACGCAATCATGTTGATAAGCAAATTAAAATAAATTATTTCATTAAATTGCAACAGATGCGCATTATTATACGATATTATACGTTTTATTTTAATAAACCGATTTTTATCTTTTTGCAATAAATTCGAAAAGCTTTTGTGTTTTAAAATACCTAGTTCTTTTCAATATTATATATGTACCTACCTACAATAAGGGACTTCCGCATACAATAAACGTCTGTAAAAACATTGTTATAAGAGGACCCTTTTTTACTATTGTACTTACAATAGTACACCTTCCTGGACATATAAACATATGTAAATAATAATGTGCACCCTCATCGATGGAAGGAAACCACGAAAACTAAATCGCGAAATCTTTTGTTAGAATAAATAAATATATTTCTTATATATTCAAAGAAACGAGGAATAAAAATTATAAAAATTCATAGTCAAATATACCCATAGCTGTACAATATATTGATTCTTTACTTTATTTAAATTATAGAAATTCTTTATAGAAAGATTATCAATCGATTTTTTTAATAAGAATATTTGGTACGTTTACGGATTCACTAAATATAAAATACATTCAAAGTCTATGAAAAAACAAGATAACTATTGTCATTTAAAGTTTTAGTGTTGCGGTGAGTAATGAAACATTTTTGTTTTAAAATAAATAAAGAAAACTGTACGGGATGCGGAATAAAAATTTCTATGAATCGAATTTTAAAATTTGCTTACAAAATGAACATTAAATTTTCAATTGCAGGCATGTTATATTCAAATCACTGTATTAGCTTTTACCACGGCTAGGTAGATAGACACTTATATTTTTATAATAATAACGACATATAAATAGGCTATTGGAACATTATAAAGGTGCTTGAGGGTGTATTAATACCATAATGATTGTTTTCCCTCGTGCACGCACTAGCGTGTCACAGTAACTTGTATGCGTGCACTTGGAGCACAGGGGTGTACTCACTGTAACTCACTAGGTATTCAATATACCTTTTCACCTACATATTATTGTTGTTGATGTTTTTTTGTTATAGCCATACAATTTACTAATCGATAATACACTCATTGGACAGTACGAAGGTAAATATACATAATATTTACATTACCTTTACACATATGTATCCAATATTGTATCGAAAAAAATACATATAGGCGGAGACCGCGGACACATTTATTTCATAATAGACGGTTTGGTTTGGACTTACAGATAGCATTCGAATATTTGATTTCGTATTTTATTATTGTAAAATTAGTTTTCAAAATTGATGTGCTACAGCCGTCATCATCATCATCATCATCGCCCTCAACGCTTCTCTCGGGAGCACAGGGCAGAAACCAGCCTCCTCTACAGGCTACAGCTACAGCCGTACTGTTTTAATAAAAAATCCACAGCTCTCAATAAAGAGAACGATGACGATTTAAACACCCTACAATGTTGTTCTTATTTTGCAGAGTTTAATCATCAACTATGTAGAATGTCAACAATGTGGTTAGTTATTATTATTTTTGAGAAAATTCGAAAACAGGATTTTTGAATAAAAAACTGTGAGACTCTTTTATTATAGCAAAATTATATTAAAAACAGGCATAGATTTTTTGCAGTATATACTTATAGATGGTGTGAATCCATACATAATAATTTTCTAAATTATTTGTTTTTCATTGATATGAAAGTTTGAATACTTTAACAATCAACTGCAAGTATGCATTCAAGTTTCTTTGTTTATATACATCTGATATATATACATATTACATATTTAAAATCTGTTAAAGCCGCTTTTAAAAAGCAAAAATAGAGGAGTCACAAGTCTGTTCGAATATTTGCATCCATTAAGCGAGTTCCGCACAAAATTAATATTCAAGAGTTTTTGTGTTTATACTGTAGAAATCTATTTTTAATTTTAATTACATACATAAAAAATAATAAATTTTTAGACAAGGTGTTTAATATTTATTATGTTTAATTTTTTTTTTTATTTAATTCAAATTCAAATCAATTATGTTTATTTATTTGTATCCATACCTACTCCTGAAGTTGCATTCCAAAAAATGTCACTCCCATGATTTAAAATCTATAGAAGAATGAAACACATGTTTCAGTTCAACTAAAATGTTTAAGCACATTATATTATACTCAAAATAAATGTTTATTAATCCAAGCGGTTTTATTTGTAAGAAGTGTACACAGTGAACTGAACATATTATTCTACACGTATTTTGGAAATATAATTCTTTTAATTTGTATAAAATTAACTTCTTATTTTTTCATAAAAAATGAGCAGTGCTCGTTCTTTGAGGTTTTATCAGATTCACTTACTATACCTATATTAATGTAAATTAAAACAAAACAGCAAACAAATTCACTTTGATAACACATTTCAACAAAATACTAAACGAAAAATTTAGATACGTACCAATTAGAATTATTAATGAAAACAAAAAAAACAGTAATCCAAATTAATAATTCGATATGCGGTTTGTAATTTGGGTCAAATTAATTACTTAATTGTAATTCAATTCCACGTGCATATAGAAATTTGTTCTAATAATTACACCGAAATGAAAACGTGCTGTGAATGTTGGTGTTATATTGTACGCACTTACTTTTAATTTTTATATTTAATTGTCTCTACTTTCATGAAGAGACACCGCAGAGCGCACAGTACTTAAAACTACAACGAAACGCTTTCATAGCTCCTAAAATTATCCGTGTAATAACAAATTATGATGCGTTGACACTAACACTAACAGCGGTAACTTCCAAAGGTGCGCGTGAACATTAAAATTAACTCGAATTATATAAGAGATGTCGCATCGTCCATAACTTATTCTAAGTATTCTTTTTATTTAATTATATTCGAAGGAGATCACATTAGACATATTGAGACCGTTTGTAAAATGTCGTAAAGAAATAAATCATTCATCATCATTGACAACCAACAGCTTTTCATTAAATTATATATACATACATCTTTTTATAAAAACAGTATAACATCAATTATGAAACCAAAATTGTGAAGAAAAAACATGAAAAATACCCAAAGTAAATTATACTACAGTTTTAATACAACGCAGTCAACTTGGTATTAGAGGATTTGATATAAAAGTATCGATTTCTGTATCATCCTTATATAGTGAGAAGCATTTTTCATGTTAAGAAAACGTGAAACTGAAAATAGCTTATTCTAAATGGTTTAAAGAATTAAAAAGCTCATATTTTACCAAAGGAGGGATGTTAATGTGAACTGCCTCAGACACTCCTCAAGATTAAATGCAATAAAATGTAAACGTTTATGCAATATATAGGTACTTTTTAATTTTAATAATGAACTAAGATGGCTGAGAAAATGTATAACAATCTTACATTAATCAAACATTACAATTCAAGGGAATCTTTACTAATAATGATGTAAAATATAAAGACAAATAAATAAATAAATAAATCTTTCTTGACCAAAATTTAATATTAATATACAAAATACACAACTCTACACAACAAGAAAATAAAAAAAATTAGACTAAAATACTGACTAGTCAGTCAACCTAAAATCCTAAAAGTATTAGCTTACCTAGCTGATCAATAATAATGAAAAATAAAATACTGTAACCAAAAGTGTAAATTTTTTAAATTAATTAGTAAATTAGATATTAAAAAAAAATTATAGATTAACTGGAAGACATTGCCTCAAGACAACATGTGCGCCTTGTGTAAAATTTATTTTTGACAATAAAGTGTTTATTATTATGAAATATACATACCTACATAAAATTAAATAAGATGCTTTAGTTAAAATAAACTAAGCAAGTTATATATGAACAAAGATGCATTTTTTATCTTCCGCTACTTCTCCCTGGATATTTGAGAAGTATCATAGCAATCTTCCTTATATTGGGCTCCCGTCCGTCAAAAACTTTCTTTTTATAAATAGTGACGTTAAGGCATATTTTATTTTCTTCATTTATCACAACGAAGAAATATTATAAAAAAGAAAATAGAATGAAATAAAGACATAAAACCAAATTCGTTATGGATCATTCCAAAGGGTTGTTATTCACTTTAAAATACATCCAAATTGAAGTGGTATGTTAATTTCCAATATTTATTTCATATTTGATATGTGGTAAATAATCAAAAAATTAAAAACAGTAGTTCATATCGATCACAATAACGTTAAAGTAGACACATTGAGGTGAGAATGAATTTTACAGAGACTCATCTTCCTACGCTAGGTAAAAAGTTTCGCGACATAAGTTTGTACTAAGAAAAAGACATCTATATAAAAAATAGGTGAGAAAAAGACGACATTTTATTTATGATTCATTTTATTTTAGTTCAGAGATGAAAAAAGTCATTCAGCCTGTAGAATATTAATTAATCAACCGTAATTTTTATTTACGCAGCTTGTGGAATATAATGTATCGAAGTTTCAAGATAGTCACTTATGAATTGCTCTAAAGTTTATTAAATTTGATACAAGTAATTTTTAACAAAAAAATATTTAGTATTTTGGTTAAAAAGAATTGTTGCTTCACTGCTAACACACTACCCAAACTACTCCGAATACTACTCCTAAATAGCCCTTTGCATATATGTACAAGTATATGAATAGAATAAATAATATTACCCACTACACTACCCTAAAATATAAACAACAAAACTTGTCCTATTTTCATGCTGCTAATTCGATAAAAATCAATAACAGATTAAGTGACTCGATGAAACAAAATGCAAAGAATTATTAATGTCGTGAGTGTTACTTTTGTGAAATACTTTTCTATTTATGGGAATAATTAAAAATACATTATTTAGATATTTTATCAAATACTTCAATAACGTTTCGTACCATATTTTACCGTGAGTCAGACAACTGCAGTTTTTTTTATAATTAAATAACATATATATCATACATATATAATAAACATATTTAATACTAGGTACAATCCTCTTTAGCCGTGTACAGATGGCAGGATGCGAACGCCGAATGATTGTCAATCATATGATTGACCAGCAAAACGAATGATTGGCAATCAAGGCCGAATCCTTCAGAAGTTACATACAAATTCTCATGCGGATTGATGCGGAACTTTCGGCGAAGATTCTGTGTAACATAACCATAGATGCATATCGTATCCAAACTGTGATAAAGTGTTGCTTGCATGAAAAAATCTACCTCATGAAAAAATCAAGCCATCGATCATAACTTGATTTATATAAAACGATTTTTATGGTTAAGTCCTGATTTTATTTTTGTTTTTATATTTATATACCTCAGCAAAAGATTTCAGGTAATGAAACCCATCTCACATACCTACAATTGATGAAATTTAAAATTAATTTAAGATAAGTGTATATTATTATATCACTTGGAAAATAATAATCCGTTTAAATTCAGTCTTTCTCACGAGAATTAAATTACTTTTTAACATTTTTAGTACGCATTTGATTCATTACAAATATACTTTATTGAAGGGGATATTGACACACGAATGTCGAAAATAGTTTTCAGGGCTACCGGTATGATTAATACAATACACATTAAAGAAAAATATCAAAATATAACAAAAATGAAATTCACCTATTTGATAGATAATAAAATTGTGGCTACAGTTTTTTTAATGAAACCATGAAAATAGCTGAAGCTATCCAAAGAATCAAAAAAATACTTATATAAAATAGCACCAGACCAAACCTAAAGTTGCATTCACATTGCTTCACTTTGGATGCTCATCCAGAGTGTCAGGGTCAAACCTGTTCATCGAAAGTGAACACGTCTGTTCATACTTGTTCATCCTATGCTTTCACTGCCATGTCAACACTCTCAGACATGTTGTATGTAGTTTAACATATTTTCGTACAAAAATAATTAAACAAATTCAAAAAAGTAACAGATAAAATAAACTAAATAATATAGCTCTCGACTGCATAATAATTTTGTACATGATTCTGACATTCAATACAAATTCATAGAGAATAAAACAAATAATAAGATAAAACTTGTTTATGGTCGTTTCAGTGAAAGAACCTTTAAAATTATGACGAGTGGTAATCCCTTTCCTCCGTCATCGCTAGTGATCATTATTGATGAAACGCCCGTTCACACCTATTCATCTTGGAGGATCATCCGGAGTGATCACTGAAAGTGAACAAATGTGAACGACCCTTTAGGTATTCTTTAGGCGTTCCACCTAATATTGAGTATAGACCATTAAAGGATGACGTCACAGAAAAAATCATTGAGGGGCATCAGGCATCCCAACACAACAGACGATTACGGTGTAATATTAGGTGGAACGCCTAAAGAATACCTAATAATCAAAAAAACTGTCAGTGTCGATTTTGTTATTATTTTGTCGTCTGACTTTCTTTTTTTCTCTTATGGCACAACATCCTACAAGGATGATTTGCGCAATCTGACTGTTTGCCCCCCAAGCAAAAGCAAATCCATAGACAAGACCACGTGACCTTTAATGGTCTATACTGACAGTCGGAAGGATAATACCGACATGACAACACTCTTCTTGGAAATAATTTACTATCTGAGATAGCGTGTGCTAGGGTACTTTATCTCTTTTTCACACATACTTAGAACTACGCAGTTAGAAAGATATACGTCCTTAAGCATTTTCTTTCACGTGGTACGCTTTTTTCTTTTATAGATATATGTAGGTACCTACCTTATTACCTTATACTGATAGCATGTTATTTAATATTACGTTAGTTTTTGAACGATAATAATAAATTATGGTCAAGTTGGTAAACACTGTGAAGTGTTGTATTTCGTCTGTTGTGTTGGGATGCCTGATGACCCTCAATGATTTTCTGTGACGTCATCCTTTAATGGTCTATTCTTTAAGAAAACCGAGGAGATTTTGAAATATTTCAAATTTCTATAGCATTTGAAATTACGGCAGGGGGGGGAGGGGGTAGAAATAATATTATATTGAGCATGTAACTTTTTTCATTCGATATGAAAGTATCCGGTATTAAAACAATAGTCGGTGCAAATACCCATTATGTTGTAGGAATAGGTCCTGTTAGAAAATATTCTTTAAGAAAACCGATCGTTTCAAATTCCTACGCCATTTTGAAGAATTTAGTAATTTTTAACCTCCACAAGCAGTGGTTTTGTAAAATAAAATATGGTCACACAGAATAATAACACGATATTAAATATTGTACTGTACTAAAATTTTATGTAGGATGGGTATGAAAAATACAAAATAATAAATTTTGTAAGTATTTAGAATATTAACAATATCTTTTTTTCGGAATTACTGCTATCTGCATTGAAATCATCAAACAAGTCAACGAAGTCTCTTGTGATTCAAATTTATCCCGGAAGATGTTTTATTATGAACTTTTCTACAAATTAATACTTTTTGTATATCGCCTAAAACCAAAATCGTTGCTTATTGTTAAAATAACCGATGGTTCCTCACTTTCATATTACATTAAAAAATATACGAATATCATTGCGAAAAAACTTATGATTTAATCTCAAGTTGCATATATTTTTGAATAAATTATCGGAAGATATTAATTTTTCATCACTTTCTAACTATTAAATTTGAATTTTTAAAGTACCCTTCATTCTGCGCCCCATACAAATTTGACATTGTTCCTTAACACTTTGATAGCTTTTTAATGCAAAATGTAAAAATGTCATTATATTTCAACGAAAAAAAGTATTAAGTTTAATAAAACTATAGTTGATTTCGTTATTTTTCCCTTTATTACGCTTTTTATTACCACCAAAATAAAAAAAAGCTAAAATATCTGCGTGTTCCTGCGTTATGCACAGTTGTGCCTAACGATATTTTATATGAAATTCTTTTTCTATTTTGCATAAAACGACATTTTTTTTTGTTTTAAGTATGCTTCCAACTATTATTTCTTCATTTAAGTACATAGAAATATCATTCAAGTGGAAAAAAGACCTCAAAAGCTTATTATATTAGAGGTAGTATAATTAAGACATTTCTTTTTGTATAAAAAAAGATACATTTCTGGCAAGGTAAATGAACATATCGCTAAAATAATATATTTAACACTAAGATAATACTCCCAACTTGTATTTAATTATAACAAACACTAAGAAATTGCGCGAAGTTTCAAGTAAAAAACAAATTCACATTATAAATCCCGTGTTTTTCGTTAGGCACATAAGGATATTGTATGTAAAGGCCAGTTCACATTGTGGACCGCGGTATTACAACGGTTATAGATATAAATACTACATCATGCATGCGCATAAATTTTAAACACTTTTTATTTGAAAATAAGTTATTTTATTCATAATATATTATATTTTATTCATATTCGTATATAGTATAATATTTTTTTTTGTCATAGCTGCAATACATTATTATGTAAACCTATCTATATAATAAGTTACTTTGTGATATACCATTGTGCTCTGAACTAAAGTCTAGATTGAGAGATCTACAGGAGTCTGATATATAAAAATATTAATAAAAAATAAGGTGACACTGACACTAGTCTTATTTTTATTCCCTAAATTTTGAATCCGAGCTATAAAAGTTAAATATCTTCAGTAATTTGCGCAAGGTTCCCATATGTACGGGGGCCGGACGGTTGTTCTAACATTCACCTGCCGTAAAAACAGCAAATTTATTTCTGTGTTAATATAAATATTCTCATAGAATCATTTACTTCATCATTAATTTCTAACTACCTGTGCAGGTACATTGAAAACTTGAATCAAAATTTGGACGAGATGTGAAATTATCGCATTGCCGTGATGTCGATAATTTAGTCATTATTTTCCATATAGGTATACCCACCTATTTTGTTTTATGAGAATTTTTATGCCTGCGGAAGTCTTAGAAGGGTTTTATTTATTATTATTTGTTCACGGCTCGAGTCATTTACAAGTAGAAGATTTACATACATAGATTATAAAAGGTAAGCATATGCATAATGGATTAAGACACAGCAAGTTATATTAAAAGTCACCAAAAAAGTAAAAAAATAACAATGAAATTGTCTCAGCAATAATAATTATTGATATTAAGAAACAACATACTGAGCATGTGAACTGCGCTTTATAAATCTTGTGCATAACGACGTGTCTATGGTTTATAAGCAAAGATTTTGGTTTTAGGCGATAATATAATTATTTTGTTGAAAAGCTTGTTGAAAAGCCAAAAAAGAAATAAAAAAAGAAGAAAAAGAAGAAAGTTATTCTCTATGGTTATTAACTTGTCAACAATGCCATTTGATTGTCAGAATTGGCATTTGGCGCGTAAGTGTGTTGAGCATATTTAATTCTACTTATATTCACGTAATCGTATAGTTTTCACCTAAGAAATGACAATGAAATGATTGTCAATAAATGTGCTTTTACATAAAATAACACCTGATTTACTCTAACCTAACCTACAAATCAGTTTACTGTACAAATTTCAGTACTTGTGACATGTCAAACGCATACGAAAATGCTAATAATTAATTTTGTGTTTAAAAAACAGCAAGATTCCACCGGATTCTTATTCTCAAAATAATCGAAGCTTAGATGTATTCACATAAGAAATTCATGTTATTATAATCGTTGCAAATCTTTTGTTAAATTTCACTTTCAGCACTTCCAGGATAGATTTTATACTGTCCAAAGAGATCTCAAGCCAAAGATGTTACTTGATAATCAACTCAAATGTCAAAATATCAGGCTTCGGATTAATTCATTTGGTAAGAGAACACATTAATATTATTTCACAGTATTTCATTACAACACTTATTATGTGTATTTAATATTTGTTAGCATAAAATGAATGTCTTTCGTAATTACAGGTTGTTGTGTGTTGTAGAATAACCTTGTTTTGAACTACAATATTTCATTTACAAAATAATACTTCATTTACTTAGAAAACATTACATCCGATTATATTAAAAGGATAGAGTTCTTTTTATCTAGGATATCATAAAATAAACCCCTGGATAGCCCTGTTAAAGGCAATTGTTTGTAAAAATATACATATCACATCCTAAATTTAGTGATGAAGTTTGCCTCCCATCCTGAATGTCTTAATTTTTGTTGGTACAGCGAGGACAGCTTGAATGATTATTACATGCTCATTCATAGTAATAGAAAAAGTATATTTTTATATGTGCGAATAAATAGAAGTCCCCTGACTCCTAAAATATCTAGGCATGAGGTGAGAGTATTCTTTGTTTTAACTTTATATTTATGAATTTTCAGTTCTTATGAATATGGTGGGAAGGCGCCAAATGTCCTGGCTAAGAAACATCAGAAAGTGAAACGGAATCCAGAGTGTGTAAGAACTATTCCAGGTAGCACAGGACAGAGAAGCGTACTCCAGGGTGATAGCCGACGTTGGGGGGACCTGACATGGTTTTTGGAAGGAGATGAATATTGTAGCAGTACTTGAAGAGAGATGAGTTCAAGTAGAATGAATAGAAAAGCATTTATGAAGAATTGCATGCATGCATATAGAAATAAACGGTGTTCAAACCTTTGTGCCACCCCTCAAAGGATGATATTTTGAAAATAAATCTTTATGAACAGCGTTGCACATTTATTTAATCCTTCTTCAATATTTACAGATCACATATAGGTAAATGTATTTATTTTAGATAATCAAAACTATAATATTTTCTTTTGACAAATAACTTTGTAACAAATAAGATTATAAAATAATTGCTGTTTAATTTCAGTGATTGATATATTAATATTAGTAGCTTACATAATATGTCCATTTTTATAACAATAATTTATTATTTATTTTTATAATTAAAAGTAATTATTACTGAAAGATACATCTGGGTTTTGTACAAATACAACCTTATACACCTTTCACAGTAAGCTACTAAAAACTTGTGTCGGCAAACTCCCCTTTCACGACACAAGCTTTTAGTAGCTTACTGTGAAAAGTGTATAAGGTAGTATTTGGGTTTATAACAAAACCCAGATGTATCTTTTTTTAAAAAAAAGTGGAAGTATTTCCGAAAAGCTAAATATCAATAAAGCGAACGATGTTCTTTATATTATTTTGATATTAATCTAAATCAAAATGAACTTTCACAGTGCTTCCTATCTAAAATTTAAAAGCTATTTATAACATACATAGACAATTCACACAGATCGAGCTAGTCCCAAACTCAGATGAATCTTGTATTATGGGTACTAACACGACGATACACACATATACAATGCACTACACACGTATACATGTAACACCCAGACCCAGGACAATTTGAAAAAGGTCATTCTTCACTTTGCCCTGGCCGGGAATCGAACCCGGGACCTCATGACTCAAAGGCAAGAGCGTTACCTCCACGCCACACCGGCCGACATATATTTATTCTATGATTATAATCTTCTCATCTTATTTTATTTCTTTTAAATACATTTTTATGATGATTTATTACTTTATTTTAAATCTTACTTTATTATAGTTTATTCATTGATCTGAATCTTTCACCATAATTTATTTTTAATACATTTTATCATTTTGATTTGATATTTTATTTTATACATTCATTTGAATCTATTCATATTATTTAATTTGTTGTAAATATATTTTAATACATTACTTTATTTTATTATGTTAAAAAAATCTTATTTTGTTCACTTATTTGTGTTATATTATTATTATTTATCTATCATTATGGATATCAATCATGCAGTAAAGCTGATATCTTTGAATGAGTCCATGACGTTACTGCACTCTGTCAAGTCCATTTTTAAAAGAATTTACACTCCCGGCAACAACAAATCTATACGCAGCCCGTTCCAAGCATCCACAACTCTGTAACTTAAAAAGTGTTTATGTGGATTATGGGCAAACACACTTATGTTCAGCTTAAGGCTGTGCAACACGAGTGCTCATTGTAGATTTGGGGCAGTTCAGGACAGTCATAATAATCATTCAACACCTTGAATGTCTCATTCTCCTTTCTTTAGGCGTTGTCAGTCCCAAGGCCTCCAGTCGCTCCTCATATGTCAAATCCTTAAGCCCCACTCCCAGTTTGGTGTACCTTCACTGAACTCTCTCCAATGCTATATCTTTCTCCAAATATGGCGACCAAATTTAAAAGCCGTTCTCTAATAGCGGCCGAACATAAGTTGTACATTTTGACTAGTAACTATTCGTTCACTTGAATCTTTTTATAGTGTTCTTATTTTTACTGTTGATTGATTTTTAATCTTACTATAATCATTTATTCTTATTTTATTCATTCATTTAAATACATCCATCTTAATATATTGTTTTAAATACATTTTCATCATGATTTGTTACTTTGACTTGAGTTTAATCTCATTTAATTTGTTGATCTAAATCTATTCATCATAATTATATTAATTGTGTTAAATACATTGTATCATGATTTATTATTTTTAGTCTTATTTTATTAATTTGTTCTTATTTGATTCATTCATTTGAATCTATTCATCTTGTTTTATTTGTTTTTCATATATTTTAATCATAATTTATCATAATCATACTTTTAATTGTGTCGCTGAGTTTCGAAATCCGCTATAACACATACATTTGAATGTGTTATAGCGGATTTCGAAACTCAGCGACACATTATTGATCTTTTAGCTAAAGGATTGTGAGTTATTTGGTACTGAATTTACAGTTATTTGTTAGTGATTCATTTAACTTTGATTTCTTTAATACTTCTCAGGTAAATATAGGATCTTCGCTGGTCCACCTTTTGATATTGCATTTTGTTGTCATGTCAATTATAGAAATTGACTGTCTGATCCTGTGTGCATTTTAAAAATAAAAAATGAAATAAGGAAAATAATGTAAAAATATAGCCTTGAAAAAAAAATCAGTCAATTGTAAGACCAACTAAAAATTCTTTCACCCGTGGAGCACCTGGAAAAGAATCCGTCTCTAGATATTTTCCATAAGTTTTCAAGTATCTTTTAAAAGGAAGTCTTTGAAAAAATAAAGACATTGTACATCTCATATCAGTGATGAGGCTTGTCATTTTCCTGAATAACACAATTTTTTGTGGGCATGGAGAAGACGGCTTGCATAATTATTGCATCCAGCTGTCTACCTCACTTGTGGGATATGGCGTGATAGTAATAGTATATACGCCATATCCTACAAGTGGGGTATCCAGTAGACCAGCTGCATGTAATAAACATGCTCTCCATGCCAACATAACACATTTAGGACACTTGCTTTTTACATGACACTCGAAAAGAGAGGGAAACCAATTTTTCGTTGGGTGCTCCACATAACAAATAGGTATATATCTATATCCATATTATATATCCATTTGTGCTAAGAGAAAATTATTCAAAACTCGAATATCGAACAAACATGAATTAAACATAAAAAATAAAATACTGATTACTTTTATTATGAATTGCTTTCATAGTAAAGGTAAACTGTGTTTTATTTTTTATCTTTAATTCATTAAAATGAAGATATTTTAAATTAAATACAACCATTACTGCATACATTTATTTTTATTAGTGCCTGTGACATCATGTTGACATGGTGTAAAATTTTATACAGCACACATACTGAAAGTTCAAGGAAGTAGGTTTTTCATTACAAAGTTGATTCTTTGTATTGATAGCTTCTGTGGCCGTGTGAATATGAACTGATGATCTCATGCATTCAGAAAGCTTGACTGAAACAAAAATAAAAAGACTTTGAAATTTAAGGACAATGACTAAATGTCATCTAGATTCAAAAAGACTATTTTCTCAATAAAATTCATTAGTCTTATATGGCAATAAATCTCAGATGGTAGGTATAGCTAATTGATTTTTTCCCATCTATCTACAACTGGATTTCAGATCCATAGGATACCGAGTAAACTAGCTATACGTTGAATACACAGGTTATTCTACGATAGGAAAACTGAGACAATCCTGCTAGATGACAGTCGATCAGTGAATCAAAAGTGTCGTTCTGTTCATGATGTTTTAGTGGAAGATTTACTCTATTCCTTGTGGGGTCGGATTTCCTTTTGGAGTTAACTATAATTTACAAAAATATTAATGACGCAACACATCAGTGAAGTCCCTAGGATAAAACAAGTCTCCCATTTATTCTGTACACATATATTCCAGTGTTCTGCAAGAGACAAATATTCATATAACATTTCACATGAGACAATTAGTATCTTCAATTTTATTCTGATTTAACAATAATCTGTCTTATATTCAAATAAAGTGGAAAGAATGACCTGTTTGTTGAATATTCTGTCTCTTCCACTCGTGAAATATGATATATAAGCAAATATTAAATACATTCACCTGTCACTATTCAGATATGTTGCTAAAGATGCAAAATTTATCAGGAAGTTAAGCACAACAAGCGGACTTACAAAATAAAGGTTAGTTAATTTTATTAATCATCAAAGAATGCATCAATATATTTATGAGCATGATAATGACATCAGAGAACCGTCTTTTTGATAATGATAATATTATTATAACAAATTACTACAGTATGTAGCCAGTATTGCGCTCTGTAAGTTCATGTTAAATTTATTAATATCAAAACACAGGCGTTTAGCGATTACACAACTCTATTGACGGGATTAGTTTTCAAGAAAGTCCGCTTCCATTTCAAAAGTTAATTAAGAAAGTTGTTTATTTTACAGTCAATGACCTTTAATTGTATTAAGTCCACTCTTATAGTACAGTTAATGTATTGTGGACACAACTATAAATTTAAGAAATGATCACTTTTGTGGTTAGACTTAAAGATATTCTCTAGCGAGCCGAATATCTGCATTTGGTTTTCTACTATATTGGGGAGATAATAAAAAACAATTTAGAGATGTGTAATTTTCAACCAAGATAGATAAAGAGCAAAATTGCTACTAATTATTTAAATAGTTGACTGGAAATAGTGATAATTGTTGCTTATTTTGGTGTATATTTTTGGAGTGTTTGCAACAAAAAAAACTTACCTCTCTATAATTGATTGTTGCGTTGTATCTTGCTTGTCCATACGAGGTGTAAGAGTATGCATGGTTCTTCTTCTTCACGTGTCTTGCCAGCTGGAGAGGTGTCTTCTGCGGCCCTCGACCTTCCCCTTCATGAGGAGCTGGAGTATGGTGTGTTTTTTACCTCTCATCACATAGCCCAAATATGATATTTTACAGAGCTCCAGGATATTCTTAGCATTGTACGGTGGATCCACATTTCAAACACTTCAAAGCGGTTAATTATATTAATTTTGAGAGTCCACACTTATACACCGTAAAGTAAGACTGACCATACATAAAATTTGACCATTCTTTGTCTCAGCTTTAGGTTTATATTGCAGTCACAAAGAAGGTTTTTCATTATTTTAGTAAATGCTGTTTGTGCCACTTCTATTCTGCATTTAATACCATACATGCACTCTTGTAACTGTGTGTAGACGTAATAATTCAATACTTTCTACTCCACACCGAGGCATATAAACCGGACGAAACGTCATCATGACAAATCACGCACAAAACTCACATGAAAACAGCTGTTCAAAACACCGCCATCTTACATTCGGCCAAAAGTTTGATGTCCAATCCGTACATAGGCGGATTGCCAGCGAAGGGGGAGTAGCGAACGATAACTGTCAAATTTTGTTATATATCTATGGCCAAAGTCAAAGTTCATTAAGCTTCGTCAAGCTGTGTCAAGTGGTGTGGACGGCTAACGAAGGCATTCTCCGAATATTTCTTCGGCGAATGCTCCAAAATTTGGCCACATGCTTGATGATTGGTGTTGATTGACGTTCGCATCCTGCCATCTGTACACGGCATTTGAGTATACTTTCAAATTACATTCGCGCAGTATTTTTTCATTTAAATAATTTAATAGATTTATACTCTCTTTTTATTATCATAAACCACGAGACTTCGTATAATATTCTCCATTGTTTTAGATAAAGGAAATATTATCACGTATTATCAATTTAAGGCATAATCATAATAAAGGAATTTGATTTTTTTGTAGCCATCACACGACGCGACGTCTGAGTAACGATGTTACAATACGTACCTAATATGAATCACATAATATACATTATAAATTGAGGCATATACAAACGCATTATTGCGTCCGAAAGTATAACAATATTATAAGAGACATACAACATAAAATGGCTTCATAAGGGAATATATCGCTAGGTAATAATTATAAAGATAAGTAGGTAGGTATATACCATCAAGAAAATGCAATTAAATTACCTCCTGATTTTATGCAAGCTCTATGACACTAATCGAATAACATTATTATTAGTTTAGTAAAGTAGACTTCTATGCAACGCGAGAGCATTAGGTACTACATTTTTGTTTCTATTCCATCTTCTGCTTGTACTAAAAGTTATTAATAAATGTCCTTTACTTATATTTTTTTCTTTTCAATACAATCAAAAGCCAAATTCATACTTAAAAACCCCTGGTCAGTAACTCATTTGATAATTTCATGTGGCCCACTTTAGTTATGAAAATAAACTTTAATATATAACAATAAATAAACGAGTTAACTTCTGAAAATCCAGATGTTTTGTATTCGTCTTCAAACGACTAACTTTAAACCAGACTTGTATAAATTGACGTCGCAAGTTCATCATCATTGGGGCCATTGATATGAAAGACAACGATTCGGAGTACGCCGTGAGGAAATATACCGTGAGCGGGTTTGTTCGAGGATACATGCTTTCCATTGAGAATCTCCTGTAGCTTCAGTTGTCATATGTTTCAAAGAAGGTCAATATTTGATTCTGAATTTAAAGAGGTCCCCACAGAATGAAACACCAATATAATTCAGTGTAGGTTGTGATGTAAATTGTTTTTAAAATATTTTTTTATCATAATTCAATGAGATGTGAAGATATCTAAGTGATACATAAAAGCAAAAATTGATATCTTTTTCGTAAATACAGAAAGAGCGTTCAATATTGCGGATCCCAGATGTTGGAACAAGTTGCTTTTGGATCTGCGAGGCGAATGCAGAAGCTCCAGAAGAAAGTTAAAAAGCCATATTTTTTCTGGGAGTGTTGGGTGATAAATGCATAATTTAGCGCTTTTGAGATCATGATAATATGCGTTGTCATTTAATACTCCAAAATAAAGATTTTCAGAAACCTCGATTGGAGAACCATGTCTACACAATGCAACATTGTGTAAAATCTAATCGGAAGAAGTGAGAAAGGTGTCCCAACGCTTACGAATTGGCTCTAGGCTGGCTTAAGTGATCACTTTCGGTGTCCATGGAAAACGTTCACCAATTCCACCATTCTGTCACAATGTAAGGTCCACTAATCGAGAGACGCTTTATGAAAACCTTAGAAGCAACCATCTTATTGGGATCTCATTTTTCAGATCTCAAATGGATCGCGATCTCCCGTCTTAATGGCGCCGGAACAATTAAGTTCAATACTTTATCGGCTGCTAGTTCTTGTCATCTGCACCCAAATCCGGTTAATCAATAAAAAATTAGTAAATATTCTAAATATTTAAAGATTTTCGATCAGATAATTATATTATATAATTATCAAGTATCACAAAACTAATGCGACGCAGTCTGTCTGCAACTAAACTAATTATATATCTAAGATGCATTTAACTACATGTAGTACATACACGTCTATAAATTATAATATGTATGAAGCTGACTGTAATGTATTGTATTGTCACTTATGTATGTATACCAGTCAGTCAATAAAGAGTCCTCTACCTATCAACATGTCTATTCATTTCTGGACACCACATACCTCATTAAATACATAATATTATGGCGACGAGGAAATTTGAAGTAAAATAAAAATAATAATCGTCAAATATTGAAAAGAAAAAGTGTACAAATAGTCATTAATTATAATTAAATACGTGTCAAAGTGTAAAGTATTAAAAATCAATTCAGTCATAATAAAATTTTGTATGGATTTTTGTGACAATAATTTGTGAAAAAATTGTTTTTGGTTAAAATAAATAGTTGTTTTCTAAATTTAATTATGTCTAAAGCAGAGTCTGTACCGTTAAAATCTGTGTCTGATTATCAAGAATTTGTCAAAATGTCTGTACAACAAGATAAAAATATTCCAGTGCCTGTATTCGAACCAAACTCAGAAACATTCGAACTTTTTCTAGAAAGGTTAGAGTTGTATTTCAACATTGTGAAAGTGCCCGAAAGCGAAAAAGTCAGTCGGCTTTGTTTATATTTAGGAGCTGAAAAATACAAAATTTTAAGAGAAACATTATGTCCAAGACTTACAAGTCAATGTACTTTTGAAGAATGTATCGAATGCCTAAAAGACAAATTTATATCTAAAGTATATGTCGTAAAATTGTCTGAAGGGGGAGAAGTAAGGAAGGTGCACGTCAGTGGATTAAAGAAAAGTTGTCTCTCACATAATGATGATTATATATATGACTATTTTGACCAAGATAATAATTTCAATAGTACCAGTAATTATAGTAGTCCATCTGAACCGAGTCCTAGTGTATCGACTGATTCCCATTATGTTACAAGGTCAGGTAGAATCAGTAAACCTCCAGTGAGGTTCACCACTGATTAAAATAAAATGTAAGGGGGAAAGAGTGTAATGTATTGTATTGTCACTTATGTATGTATACCAGTCAGTCAATAAAGAGTCCTCTACCTATCAACATGTCTATTCATTTCTGGACACCACATACCTCATTAAATACATAATACTGACTTAACCCATAACCAAGTTTCAGCATAGAGGACCGTCAATCATTGTTTATGTCATTATTAAACTAACAGTAGGTACCTGTATACTTTCTAAACTCATTCACAACACGCGGTGCGAGTTTCAATGAAAAAATATATATGAGTTAAATTTATATATAAATTAAAGTGTGCGCTTCAATTTACCTGGTAACACACGATTCCTTTAACTTTTGCTTAGTATTATCTGGACTTGTGATAGAACATGTACGCCATAGTAGCTGGAGAGTTATACCTACTGTAATGAAAAATACTGGAAGATAGTGACAGAAAGGTATGGTGACATAAAGGCAGATTGAGATTGTTGCATATCAGTGAGTACAGACCATGTGCATCGATGGAATTTGTCTTCTAGTTCTGAGTGTGAGTGTAGATTGCAATGCCAGACAAATTACTGTATTGTGAAGTGTATTCTGCATGGGTTTGAGTTTGATCGGAGCAACCTATATAGAGTGAACATCGGTGTAGTCAACTGGCTGAGAAATGTACCGTTGAATCTCTATCGCCACCTGAAGAAAGCGACAAATTACTTTGTTATTTTTCAAAAATATGTTTATAGTTTTTTGTTATATGCGTGTTTCGTTAAGATAAATATATTTCGATTTACTTATTATAGTATGAAATGGTTAATTTAAGAGAAAAAATTGTTTATAAAATCCTGATTGAAAATATGCGAACTAAATTTCATTATTCAAAACAACAAATTTAATAGGTATATTGACAACTTGTACGAGTTTTATCTACAATTTAATAATTATTTATTTGTGTTGGTACGAACGTAAATGTGTTACGTTACGTTACAGTAACGATGCTGCTAATTACATTATAAATATACGTTCACATACGCCTCAATATCATTATTAATTCAATCACCCCTAATATTTTTTATTATTCACATAGCAAGCCGTAGTTATATTATTATATCGCAGAACGTAATGGAGGAAAGATATTATTTTATCTCACCATAGATGGCAATACTCTTCAATCGAAACAACGCATTTTTGATAAAGTTATTATTATTTAAATAAACTGTATAAATTTTGATATTATTTCTAAATTTTCAGTTTCAGGCCAGAAGAATTTCCCAAAATACCGACACATTGTCTTCTCTTTTCAAAATAAAAAAAATAACCATTCAAAATAGGTGGCATACCTAATCGTTGTACTGTAGGTGTTCATTGTCTTATTAATGAGGTATTACAAATACCAGCCTTTTACACGACATTCAAAAATAGATAAGATTGGGACTAATATACACAAATACTTATCTACTTACCTACTGTATACTGACCAGCTTAACATACACGTAATTAATAATTAACATTTTATTAAATAAAATTAAAAATGGATTTCCACAGCGTAAACACAAAAACTCTTGAATTATTAATAATTATCGTATTTTTATTTATTTATTTATTCTTTATTGTACATTGATTTATTTTTTCAGTATCTAATAATAATTTCAATTGTTGTATTTCAAACTAATGCTTACTAGGATCTTTCATTATTTATTTTTTCAATACAAGCTTTTATTATCATTTCAGATGAATAGCTGCTAAATCAATATTTATTCTACAATTAGTAGAATTAGCTATAAGACACTTGGATTGTTAACAAGCAGCTTTATTTTGCAACTTTGGAGTTAATACTTCTTTTTAGACATAGCACGAGACATTCGTTTCAAATTCCCAAACCATCTTGATTTCTCGAATAGCCGCTATCCACAATTATTTTTTCCTGTATTTTGTCTAATCATCATTGTTTCGTTTATGTATATTGGATTTGTTAGAAAACGTAGCGCCATTGCGATAAATTCGCCCTCTGCCGTTAAATTTGCACGTAGCTATGTACATATATCTAATATAAACTGAAGATTATTATATTCAATGCCTTTTACAGAGTATTTCTAATATTTTTATTATTATTTGTTTTTCTTTTTATATTACGTGACAACCTTATGGGTTAATGAAATATATCAAATAGTTTATTTGTATACACTTTTAAATTGGGCAATGCACGGTCTCTTATAATGGTTATAATTGTTTGTATTTATTTGTATGTGTTGTCTGGAGTGTATAACTGGTTTTGAATAAATAAATAAATAAATATTAACGGAAAGAGTGCGAGACATATAATTTTCAGGAGATTCCACGGAACAGTAATGGAATAATATGATAATAGTAACAATTACTACAATGTTCACATCTTAAAGAGAATGTACTTGATTTCGCCAAATCATTTAGTTTTCAAGAAGAATTATTTCAGTATTTGTATTTTTTGTTACATTTCATTTAATTGAAAAGGGAAAAATAAAATATAACATTACATACAAGATAATGTGTTATGAATTATGGACATCGAGATGTATTCTACGAGATTAGTTTGAATGCGTGCTATAAAAGTAATTAAAAATAAAATTATTTGTTTTGTGTTTTAGCACGCAGATGACTCGCGCAAGGGGAAAATAAAATAAATAAATACATATTTATAATATGTAATAATATACATATATGTTCCTACCTATGTTACTCACGGTGTGTGATGTAAGTATTAATTGAATATGTATGCAGTTAATTTGAAAATACTCGAAAATGAAAGAATTCCCTGAATATCTGGAGTATAAGTACCTACTAACATACTATAATAAAAAAATATCTACAATATTTTTTACGCAAAATTTTATAAGAAAATGTTTAAACAAAGAGGGGAATATAATGTTCTTTTGAAACAAACACAGTGACTTGAATATAAATAAAATAAATAATTTAAACTACATATCTCAATGATTTGGTTGACTGAAACTTGGTATATTTGTATTCATACATAGTCTCTCAGTATATTGAGTGTATATTCCTATTTCCTAAATTATTTCTTGTGTAAAATTGATGATAATTAATAAATTATATGCACAATATACAATATTATTCGGAATATTATATCATTTTGGATCAAACGACGACATTAGTTTATGACACATTCTTGCAAATTTGGTCTCTTAAGGAAAATATATTATTTCCGATAACAGATCCGTACCTACCTACCTACTAATGCAGGTTATGATGTGTTGGTATATGATTATAACGTTTTACACATTCTTGTCAGTGTTATTGCTGTAGACCTGAAGATACCAATTTCTAATTATGTCTTATGCATTAAAATATAGCATGTATATGTCATAACGTTACAATAACTCAGATAATATAATAATTTATAAATAGTTTCTTTAAAACAACATCAATATTATTAAAACTTGTTAAATAAATTTGACAGACGATTTGATAGGGTTTTGAAATAAAAATAATCCAATGAATATAATTCATTGATAAGACAAATGCTTATCTATATTAAAAAGCTTTTAACTCGGATCGGCAGCGTTATTCAAACCACAATCTCTATTCTAGAAAATTTGCGATTCGGAAATAAATTCAAAGTGATTATATAAAAAAATGGCAAGTAGAGAAGAAACATCATTGAAAAGTAAATACTCATATGAAAAAAAAGTGAAAAGTTAATCCAAATTCACTGGTAATGCAAAAGTCGTAGGTTTATTTTACATACCACACGACGATTTATTATTTTGTGAGTAGGTACGCTCTTTTGAGATACATAATATGTAATTGAGTGCATCTGTCACAAGATAACACTTTTAGAAAAACTGAATATTATCTTTGCAATAAATAATTTTATACTCTCTGGACTTGAATATTAAAATATTCAGACTGAAAAGTATATAGAGCAAGTAAGTCTTGCCTTAATTCAGCATTCTCATCATTTTTTTTATTTTTAAGCATCTATTTCTACATTATAATATAAATTATATTTGCAGGTATCCTAAGATATGGTCACTTTATTTAAAACGATTTGATAATATTTGAATGAAAAACAAATTACCAGAGATTCCTTGTCTACTTATTTCATTTGTGGAATCATCAAAATAATAAATACTCGTACGTACACACATAAAGGTATTTGGTTTATGAAATTACTTTATTAAGTGATAGATAAAAATATTAAAAAAATAAATAAAAGAAGAAAAATACACAAACTAAGATCGAATGAGCCGTGAACTAGATACGGACACAGTATTGATATCAATACACGAGAATAATAAAAAAGGAATAGAAATGGCATATTGTTTAAAAATATTTGCCGAATAAAAAAATGATCGTATACGATTAGTGTTATGACATGTTATTTTAATTTTACTAGTAACTGATGACAGAATTATAATTTAATTTCACAAGTAATATGAACACGAAATAAAAAATAACTAGATAAGAGCGTGAATATTTAAAGCTTAAGTTAAGAAAGTTGGATTTTAGTATTTTAAAACCAGATTCTTATTAAGCAAAATGAATTTACGTCACAAAAGATAATCAATTACACAATACGTTTACTCATGAAAAATTACTAAATTAAAATACCGATTTCTTATTGACATTCTAATAAAATATATAATGTACAAAAGTATTCTAAGTAAGTAAGGTCAAATAATATCAAATTCACAGCAAATAAATAAAAATCGAAAACCTTAACCACTTTGTTTCGGTTACTCAAAAATCAGAATAGAAAAAAATTACAAGGAGATTACTTCTAAATCAGTTGAATAACTATTTTGAAAATTACAAATATCATACGTATATGAAATGAAATATATTAAATAAAATAAGGGTAAACAAAAAAAATAACTTAACTGACAATAGCAATGAAACATGAAAAATAAATAAGTTAAATGAAAGAGGTTTATTTTAAATTGAAATTCAATTGTTCATAATATGTTTAAAATGTTATATATGTTATATAAATACATAAATGTAAAAAAAAAAAACAAATTGAATGTACGATATAAATTTTGGAGATATTTTTTTTTGGAGAAAGTTTGACACAACGAATATACTTTTTAGAGAACATTTCTTTGAGAGCAGAAGCTGAAGTCATGCACATTTGTGATTATAATACTTAACTTAGAAGAGATACAGATATTATATATCAATAATAAGCACAAGATTGCATCTGTGTCCTTATTCCAAAAACTCTGAGAAAACTTTCAAATACATATAAACAGTCAGTCACTATTACACACACCACTTTCCATAACTAACTACTCAAGCTCGACTGAAGGGCGGGCCCTCTCTGAGATGATTTTTGATATGATAATTTACAATATATATTTGAATATTTTAAAAGATACACAATCTCGCGCCATTAAACTCATGAGCGCTATCGCTTCTTTAAAAAGCTCCTAGCTCGTTTGGTCACCGCACGCGACTGTAACTCGGCGGCAACTGATCAAGGGAGCGAACCCGATATAGTTATATGAATTCACCTAACGAATGCAAGACCCCTTCTAGCTTCAAGAGGAGCACAAATTCACCATGATACAGTAAGTTTCTTTGTCAAAGGTTTTTTCAGTGGTAGCTCGATTTTGATAGTCGCATTTCCGAATTTCTGTATGTTTGAATCCGAGTGTGTGCGCGCGCACCCCGTATCCGCCATCTTCTATACGTCGTATCTCACGGGTTTTCCACGCGCTCCCTCTTTTGCTCAGGCTAACACATCTCTTTCACCAGCTCGAGGGCTGTGGGTAAGCCATGCTCCAAATCATTGTAGAATCTACTATTTTACAGCACGCGTGACACACACACCTTAAAGAGACGAAAGCAATTTACCTTTGGTGTGATAACCTATCATGCGTATCTCGTTGCTAGTATATATAATATGTACGTACCTATGTATAGATTGTACCTACACAAAAAGCAGCACAACACCTACAACTCACTTGTCGAGTATGTCCACGTTTCCTTTTATTTTATGTATGAAATATTTCAAATTCAAGGAATAATCTAACACGTATCCTATAATATTATTAATTGCAATATAAAAATAGTAGGTAGGTACCATTGATTCGTAAGTTTTTAATTTAATTTTTCATGTCCACTGAAGTTGCTCAAGTCCAACTTAAAATACTCGACTAAAGCTATCTAAATTTATAAAAAATATTTGCTTTAGGTTTTTGATATTGCGAAAGAATATAATATGTACCTTTTTTATTATTATTAAGGCATTCCACCCAACATTGAGTGATTTTGCAATATGTACATACCTACTGTATATAGAAATGTGCAATTATCATGCAGTAATGATGTCAGCTGTAGAATTTTACGAACTTATGCTATCAAACTCAAAGGTCTGGTGTATAAAAGCATTATCCGCCCAGTTCTGGCGTATGGATCAGAGACATGGAATACATCTTTAAGACATGTGCGTGCTGTACAGACTGCCGAAATGAAAATGTTAAGATGGATGTGCGGGGTCACAAGGCTTGATAAGATCCGAAATACATACATCCGAGGGAGTCTGGGTGTGCGGGATATCTCGGATAAAATACAAGAGAGCAGATTGCGATGGTATGGCCATGTGGCCAGGAGACCACCTGAGTATGTAGGCAATAAAGCTCAATGTATCGAGGTTACCGGCAAGAGACCAAGAGGAAGACCAAAGCGCAGATGGCGTGAAGTAGTGAGACAAGACATGAGGAGCTGTGATGTTTCCCATGAGGATGCGCTCGACAGAACCAAGTGGCGTAACCAAACAAGAAAGGCAGACCCCACCACCATGTGGGACTAATAATTGCCCAAGGAGAAGAAGAATACTATAACTGATTTATCGCTTTATTTAATTGAACTTTACATTAAGTTTCTTCAAACATGTATAAATATAAAAAATGAATAAATTAAAACAAATGTTTTGTTCTACAATAATTAAACAAAATTGAAAGTAACGTCTGTCGACTTCTTTAGTCATTTCCAATAATTGAATAAGGATCGATAGACCTAAAAAGTCGAAAGATGTCTCTCTCGCGTTTGTTTAACGCAATGAAAATATAAAAATTAATGTAAAATTCACAACTATCGAAAAGCTCATTCACTTATATTAACATCTTACATTCCTAAGTACACATAAATATGTACCTATCTGATACCCACTGTTTTACAAAGAGAACTAAATAATTATTAAGTCCTTACAATTACTTTCTTTAGTTCTCAATATTACAACAAATCTCTTGGTAATAATCTAGCTATATCAAAATATTATATTCAGAATATAAATAATAGGCTTTAAAACTAGTAACATATAAATGTATTTTCGAATAAAAAATAATAAACAGTTAATTTTAAAAACATAATTTATCAAACGGGGGTACGTTGACAAATAAGTTGGATTGTTAATTTATAGAGGGTAACCGTAAAATTTGTGTACGTAGCTTTGAAGTTCATTCTTTCAGGGGAAAGGTTCTTAAGAAATCTTTTTTACACTTATTCTTTGTTTTGTTTTTAGTTGAAAACAAGCTTTCCAAAATTGACAAATTTAACGGTGAAACATTTGCTAGCCCTGATCACTCGTAAACGAGTGGATGGCCTTCGAAAATAGAATAGAATAGAACATTTGCTAGCATTGCAGAATATTCATTATTTGAAAACAAAACACACTTAAATATAGGAACTTTCAACCCCGTACACTGGAACTTTTCACCTCGCAGGTGGGATAAAAAGTTCCAGTCGACATGGGTCAATAAAATGCATATCTCATTTGTGCTTGGAGTTGAAAAAATCATTTTTACTGAAAAGCAAAGAGGAATGATAAAGATAAAAATATATAGAATAAACACATATTAAAAGATATTCAACTTTAGTAGTTGAATTTTTATGTTATTAGACTAATAGTAAAAAAATTGCACTTTTCATCCCATCCAACCCTATTTATTAGAATATAGGAATCTTGTATTGTATTTCACTTATTTATATAACATTAATGTTGAATGTAGATATATTTTAAAAACTTAAATTACACAACATAACCTTGAGAAGTGTAAAATGTCACCCGTTATGAATGTAATTGGAAATCGAAGTCTTATATTAAGTTATAAAAAGTAATCAAATACTGGTTGGTTGTCAGATATTGTCTGCAGGAAATAGACCCGCCTTTTGTACTACTTTAAAAAATAAACAATAAAGATTATTTTATTTATTTATTTTATAAAATATGAGTACCTACCAACATACAAAATTAAATTTGTAATTAAATAATTTTGTAAAGTAATAATCACAATAATTAATATGGTTTACATACATAATATTTATATGGTTTACATTCAATTCAAATAAGCTGGAAAGTTTTCATAGAGTCCTCGTACAAAAATAATTGTATATTTCATTTTAGGATACGATTTATACCTATTATCTACAATTTTACATTTACCTAAATCAAACAACATTGGGTAGTGAGTATTAAATCAATTGTGGTTTTCGGTCAGATAACGGAAAACATTGTTAATTTAGTGATTTTATAGCCACTACACTTTTAGTTACATTTTGAAGCCCTCTTTGATAAATGGGCAAGGAGTTAATACATTGAAATAAAGAAATATTCTTGTATGGATTTCGAACATTTTGAAGTGGCCACAGGTCCTGGAAGCAGCGGTAGACAGGGATCTCTGGAGGAGGTACCTAGGCGCAATGAGCCCCCGATTCAGCTAGGACAAGGTGAAGAAGTTGTATGTATGTATGTAGGTATTTTGATTTATTATATCATGGCATATCCCACAAGTACTTTAGCCTGCAGACTAGCCCCGTGAAATAAGTACCTATGCAAGTTGTCTTTTCATATCAACAAAAAATAAGTGATTAAGGATGGGTGGTAAATCTCATCGCTGAATTTAAGATGTAAATAATATTTACATTATATTATAATGTAAAAAAATAATATTAACATTATATTATAATGTAGGTGTTTATTTTTTCGAAAACCTGCGCTCTGTACAGGATACTCGATAACTTATGAAAAAGAGTAGGAGAACAATTTTATGCCGGGTGCGTTTCGGAAATTCAAATATTAATTATACCTTGATATTATTTAAATATTGATTTATATGAATATTATTCTGTAAAAGGCAGGTCTTCGAAAAGGAAGTCACACTACATCTTCAACTCAGCTGTCATTGAACTATCGATTCTATTAATTATTTTACCCAATGTTTTGTGTCATTGTAGACACTTATTTATTTATTCACCTATGACACACTTCAGATAATACATATAAGTAGAAACAATACACAAGAGACAAAATATAAATAATCATTACCCTATTTAAAAGCGTGTACAAATTTCACAATATTTTAAGCCCATAATGTTGTCATCTATAATAAGATTTGAAGAAGATGATGCCGTGTAAATAGATCGTCGTATATCTTTATACTACAAAATTAATAAATATATCTAAGAAGTGAAGAAGCACTACACAGAGAACACCAGAAAATCATAGACAAACCAGATCTACCTGTGCATAAAGATATAAGACATCCACCTAATTATCGACTTAAATCGAGACATCTATTTATCCTCCTCAGACCCAAGGCGAACTTGATGAATTTGTTTTTTTTTCTGATTTTTGAGTAGGTATGTTATACTTGAAGCCGCAACTAGAAACTATAGTTCTGGAATTTTTTGATTTTTCATTTGGAAATTATTTTCCGGCACGTCTCCTATAGGCGACATCAGGTTTCAAATATAACACTTACCTCAATTAATTATTACTAAGTTGATAATAAAATGTGATTCTGATCGCAAAAGTTGGCCTATTTGAATTCTGCTTCTTTTCTCAATTTAAAAAAATAATCAATGCATTATTTTGTTATTTTGGTCATTAATATAGTGACTTTTTATGACATTTTGTATGGGTAAAAACCCAGTGTCGCCTATAAGAGACATGCGGATTTGGTGCCCTATTGATATATGAAACAAAATTTAAAATTTAATCATATATTTAAAAGTATATCAACAAACATTATTTAAGAAATAATTTGTAGTTGAATCCACAAACAAAAGTTAACATATTTCAAAAAATACTTTCCCGAATTGCTACCGCGAAAAACACATTTCTTGTCATTTGGCATTTTGAATACTACCTAATTAAATGTCATTTAGAGAAGTCTCAAGTAGAAACCGATTTTACCATTTAATAGTATCATCTTTTGGTAATATCTTAGAACTATTTTAAAGAAGTTTGCTTTTGAAATCATAACACAGAAGTTATTTGAAGATTGCAGGTTTTATGTCGCCTATAGGCGACGCGGGGTTCGAGGAGTAAAGGAAAAGAACTGCAAAGGATAGCAGATCAACTGACAACAAAATGGCGATATATATGGGCAACGATAACGATGAAAAACCATAACCTGGTTGCAGATCCAACTATACAGCTTCCAGGTTACGATGCTTAGAAAACTATAGTGCACTATGAATAGATTAAGGAGTGGTGTTGGATGCACAGCGTTATACATACATCAATAGACCATTAAAGGATGACGTCACAGAAAAATCCTTGAGGGGCATCAGGCATCCCAACACAACACATTCACAGTGTTTACGGTGTAATATTAGGTGGGACGCCTAAAGAATAGATACCTAATAATCAAAAAAACTGTCAGTGTCGATTTTGTTATAATTTTGTCGTCTGACTTTCTTTTTTTTCTCTTATGGCATAACATCCTACAAGTATGATTTGCGCAATTTGATTGTTTGCCCCCCAAGCAAAAGCAAATCCATAGACAAGACCACGTGACCTTTAATGGTTGACTGGAAGATGTTGCTCTGCAACAAGTCCGCCATTTGACAGAGCACTGTTTCTATTTATTTTTCGTTTCTTGTACAAACTTTGTATTATGTTCTGTCAATAAAGCTTTATTATTATTATTATTATTATAATGGTCTATAGGGAGTCACAGACTCTCCGTTATGTGTGTGTATGTGGTACCGATCAAAAAACAAAATATTATGTACCTAGTGAACACAATATGTCCCAAATATTCAAACGTTGCCGTTGGCGGGTTGCAAGCACTTAGTGTAGAGTCGGACGACGCGATCTCATGGCTGCGAGGCTTTGAGATACGAAATGGTGAGTAAAACCCATAAGAAAGATTAAAACATTAATGTTGTTGACCGAAGGTACTTGTTGGAAGTCTATTTCAAGATAATTGAAAAAAAAACAATATGTAGTTAACTTCCAAATGACTTTATTAACTTCGCGTACTAGTATTCGGAGACTTTCGACTCCATCATCAGGCGATTTTACTAATCGGATTTACAAATAAACGGATAAATAAAATAGGATAAATTTAAAAAAATCAATGAGAGTGCTAAAAGTGAAACATATTAAAATCGGTGAATCGGAGAAGAATTTTCCTTTAGTAATTTCATTCTTAAGTTCTTACAACTCTGCTCGAGGATAGGATTATCAGGCATCAATCAATAATATTATTTGTTAATTTTTATTAGTGGCAAGTCACAGGCAAGCTGTTTTGGTGACAAAGAGTGAGTGGCAGATGGGACTGGATACATAGTCTGTACAAGTTCAAAAAGTTGTCCACAATATTAATCACACAAGATTTCAAAAATAGGTATATTTTGTGTAATGTTCACATGTAATGTCTTGATTTTATATTGGCACGAAGAGGACAGTTTGCATGTTTCTTACATGCAGCTGATCTGCTGGCTACCCCACTTGTGGGATATGCCGTGATGGTATAGTATAGTATGTTCACATTTTACGTTAGCATGTAAGGAACATTTTATACAACACAAGTACCTCTTGTAAACTTAACGTCAATTACAAACATTAAGATTGAATAATTGGGTACATATTATAAAAGGTTAACTATGTAAAATAAGTTATCAATTTGTAACAATAGTAATGAAACAAAATAACAGTGCAAGCAGTACATTCCTTTATGGATAGGTTTATATTGATAAGACATATTTTCTACCTTTCGGGAAACCTTAAAAGATAATGGGTATCTATTGTTAGCAATGGAAGCCCTGGAAGGGGATGCTGAAAATAATGTTAAGCAAAAATAACAATATTAACACATTTCCGTTTTAATATTTTTTTCATCAGCATAATATTATTCACATTAATTTCACGACAAAACAAAACACCCTCACCAGTTAAAGAACTCAATAATTGTATGGAATAGAAAAAGTACTTGAGAAATATTGAAAGTTTAAAAGCACAAAATATAATTTCATATCGTCAATCAAACTGTATATAGAGAGCTTTTATATTTTTATTAATTGCAGAGATCCTTTTGCGAATAAATAGGAGTGTACAACCCGTGAGATATCCTACGTGACTTATGTCTCTCTTCAATATAGAGATTCTTTCCTGACTAAGCCAGGTATTTAGAATATAAGTACGAGTGAGACCAATGCAATCATTGTTATAGAATGAATCAGCAAACATCATTTTGTGGTTTTGGGAATTTTGGAAACAGTTTTCTGAGCAAATAAGTACTTGCGTTATTATGTAGTCTTTGATTTCAGTAAATGATCTCAAATCGGGGGTTCAATATTTAAAGGGTACTGGTGCAATTTTAATTAATAAACAGTAAGTAGGTACCTATGTATTTGCAATTTACTAGTTGGTTTTGGTACTACACAATCGCATTTTAGCGTTTAATTCGCTCTCTGTTCGTATGTATTGATTTATAAGATCGTTTCCAATCTATAGGTAGTGAATAAAATAAATAAATAAATTTTGATTTATAGGTATGTGCATCACATTATGATAATTTTCATTCATTCATAACAACACGGCAACTTTCGTATGTGAGGTTTCCAGTAGTAGTCCAACTGCAATGAACTTTCCTCTCCGTTACAATAAACAGATAAAAAAGTTCCGTTTAATTCATCATTGCTGGATTGGGAGTGTCAAATAATAATAATAACAACGGAGAGTATTTAAAGCGCCATCCTTGTGCCATAGCACCTCGAGGACGCTGTACATGATAATGTTCTATCTTCAACAAAGTTGTCTGTGCCAAGAATTCAAATTTAAATACAAAAACCTTATAACACATAATCTCAGATACATAATAATATGTATCCGCGTCAGAAATAAAAATAAAATAATGCAATATACACAACAGTCACAGTTCATAAAAAAGTTTGAAAAAGTAGGTCTTGAGGTCCCTCTTAAAAGCCTGGAAGTCGGCAGCACACCTGAGCCCCAGAGGCAGTCTGTTCCACAGATTAGGGGCAGAAAATAATATCTTATAAAAAAGTTTTACGAATTGTCATACATTCATTCACAGGTATTTATTTATTCATAACCAGTAACACACTTCATGCAGACAATACATACAAATAATAACAATATTATCATAAGATACAATGTATTGCCTTGTTTTGTTTGGGTTTACAGTTATCAAATATTCATCTCACAGTAGGTGATCAGAAACTTAATGCACCGCTTAAGGCCGCACGGTAAAAGTGTATACAAATTAATTAATTGATACATTTTAACACGGAGGACATCGCAAGATGGAGTAGGAAAAGGAGACGATTCTGGAGAGACCATGTAGATCAGATGGCTGAAAACAGAATCGTACATATAGCTGCTAAGGAAACACCAGTCGGTTCACGTCCCCGAGGAAGACCAACAAAAAGATGGAAAGACAGCTGGTCTTCAGCATCGCAAGAGTCATCAATTTCCGAACTAACAGATCGATGATCTACATCAAGACGAAGAAGAAGACGCATTTCAAAAGCACATAAGATTATCATACATAACAAAACATATTAGATAAAAGTATCGATTGTGAAAATAAAAAAATGGTTATTATTATTTAGTTAAAAACTGGAATAATATACAAACCAGTGAGAAAAAAAAACATTGAAAGTTAAAATAAACAAATCAATATAACATAATAAAATCAATTAAAAATAAAAATCACAAGAATTACATTTATTGACAACCAAGCACATCAAAGAAGGCAATGAAAAGGAAAAAAAACCCGTCGAAATGCAGAGGGATGATTACATAAAACAATTAAAAGTCGCTGTAAAAAACATTGTGGTATTTGCAAAGTTATTGATTCCCAGAATTCGTAAGAATGGATAGTAAAATGCTAATGACAAAAGTAAATGCAAGTCTCGATCAGTTTAATTAAAAATATCGACCTAGTCATTCACATTATTGTTAATTAGAGATAGATAGTTTTATCAAGTTTGTTTTCGCAATGTTTAATCATGTGATGTTTAACTTTGAATTTTTAAGTGAATAACCGTAAAAAAATATAAAAAAAACCAAGGGTTTTTATGTAGTCAGATGAACAGATGAAGATTTCCACTTTGAAAAAGGGGAGTTGTATGGAGAACGTATAAAATCTTTAATCAACATGACATAACATAATTGTAATACGGAGGAAGAATGTTGCCCGGACTAAAGTGCATACACTAAACCAAACTTCCGATCGATTCATAAATATCAAAACCATAGAGTAAATACGATCCTTCTTACTTAGTTAATTTTTGATCAAAATTATGTTTTAGTCATTCTTAAAGAATGTTCACATATATGTGTGCAATGCATCACATACCTACCCCTTCAAATAGGTTGATTAGCGGTCTTCACACTCGCCGTGTAAGCGAGGGGTAGTGAGTTCGATTCTAAAGTAAACAGAATCTGCTGTTCGTTTCTGGAGTTTATTGGTTGGAATGATTTATTTATTTAGAGTAGTTTAAGATCCAAATATGATTAAGAAAACTATTCGGTTTACTCACAACTTAATTAGTAAGTGTGTTCTTTGTGAATAACATTATTACACGTTATTTCTTCTTCGATTCGTTTTTGCTTTTGATATTATTATTTACTTATACATAATTCATGATGTACTTGATCATAAATTTATACTTTTATCAAAACTAAGAGAGAAATTGTTCGAATGGAGACTTATATATATTTTACTCTGGCCTATCAATATTTTACTCCCCTCACACAAACATCAACGCGATTAAACTTGATTTTATGTGAGAGATGAAAGTACAAAACGTTAATGTAGATTATTAAATGGGGGCTTAATTTGGATTTTAAATAGGTACCTAATCATTTTACGATTCCTGACTTGAAAGTGTTCTGAAAATGTGGGGAGGATTTTATTATAATGAAGAAAATAATACATTGTTATGAGTATTTATGGGGTTGTAGCGTGTGGAGCTACATTATAAGAAAGATCGTGTAAGTCCGCCTTATTCGATGATTAAGCGGATTTATAACGATACGGTTGGCTAATTAAATAAAAGCCAATAATTGGTTGGATGACGAATTGTCACCCAACCTGATAATAGAAAGGTACCGAGAGATAACCGAGATAATTGTCACTCGCGGACTGAAGCCTGATAACAGTGACCATCCTCGTTCCTTGCAACCAACTCAATAAACTCACGTAAGTGAATTAAAACGAATCATGGTATTTAATATTTAAACTTAAAGTTAATTACAATATAGTTTAGTCTATCGACCGACGGTTCTTGTTAGAATTTCACATTAATAATTTTTAAAATGAAACACGATATATAGTTGTTCCACTATTGACTTTATTTATTAGGAAGCTCTTGAAAGCCAGCTCGCAAGATTAAATAAAGTCAATAGTGGAACAACTATATTATATCGTGTTATTAATTACAATAAATTCAGTTTGCCTAATATAGATATCTTTCTTTCATTTTGTTCCAATCAAAAACTTATAACATATATATTACTTGTTCACTTATTCTACTTATTGCTGCTCGTTACCTACTTATTCTTTATATATGTAACTAACTTATATTTTATCGAGAGGTTAATACATTATTAAACATATTGGAGTCCGATCAATTAATATCATTTCATATAAAATAACCTCCTCGATAGGGTGAATGTAACTAACTAAAGAGAGTTTAACAAATGTTTTTGATATGTTTTTTTATTTTTTTTTGTTAAAAAATTTACTTTTATACCTTCATCTGTAAAAGACCCAGGCCGTAAATTAAATAAATAAAATAAATAATCTAGTTCAATAGAATTATGTAGATAGCTACGTATTTTTTTACAATACAAGCCCAAAGACTTTTTTTTTTTTGGATTTTGATTATTTTGAACCTAATAGCTCATTACATTTCGCGCTGTAAGTTTAACTTAGGAATAATAATTGATGAAAGAATGAAGGCGATGCTTATTTAATATGAAAAAAGAACCACATGCCTTCAATCTCGTCAGTACACTAGAGGTAGAGCTTCAGCCTTATGCACACGAGGTTCGCGGTTTGATTCTAGGTGCCTTTCACGACACATACTTTTAGCTTACTGTGAAAGGTGTATAAGATTGTATTTGGGTTAGTAATAAAAATTCAGATACATCTTTTTAAAGGTTTTTGCTCCAAAATATAATGTTGATTTGTAAATTTTATATGTACTTTTCTTTTTATTTATTGTGTCTAACTTAGGTTAACAAAATATTTTTGAATTTAATAAATCTAATGTTTTTGTGTTAACACTTTGGAAATTCATTATTAACATATAATTAAATAATTTTTATTTAAAACACTGTATTCTTTCCAAATTAAATTTATATTAATATAAATTTAATTTGGAAAGAATACAGTGTTTTAAATAAAAATTACTTAATTATATGTTAAAATATTTGTGTTTGTTTTAATATTATTTTTTCTTTTGTATGTATAAACATTTTATTATTTTGTTTGCTTCTCTCGGCTAGAGGAACATCGATGGAGTGCAGTCAAAAGAATCTACACACGGGGTTGTTTTAGTCGGCCAGCCTTTCAGGCTGCCCACAATGGCACTTTGGGTGTGGACAAGATTTGTTAAGTGTAGAATTCGGATAAATGGACCCAAACTTCTGCGGTATCCGGGTGGACGGTAAACAAAAATAAGTGAGTAGAATTTAATATGGAGAAGATTCTAGTATTACCTACATAATTATTTTTTCCAATTCCCCTCTCATGATGTGTATGCCTACCCATAATATCTCTCCTAAGCCATCGAGATTGTAGAAATTTTAAAATATTTTGTTACTTTAGTAGTAATAAAACATTATAACATAATAACATAAGTATTGGCCCAGAATTTTGTTTGATTTAATTACACAAAATAATAGCACAGAGTGAATTATGTGCCACGATAATTCTAAATATATCTATTCCATATTCCCAGAATATTTTGCTTTAAGTTTTTATAAAATAGTCAATGTATTGTTATACCTATACCTGTTTTAAAATATAGCAGAGATGAGTATAAATGTAAACTAATCAAATTAAGTATATTAATATTTGAAAGAAAAGTTTTCATCAAGTTGAAAACCAAACTTTTCACGTGGCTTTTAAACAATTAAGACGTGTATTGTTCTCTTTCTATCTTTCCGAGAACCCTGCGCATCAACCCAAGTTCACGCAAATACTACGAAGAATACTCACGGTTCACGGTGTTATACCTACTTGTTCGCTTAGTTACACGCCTGAAAAAAAGCACCAAGGGTTTATTGATTTTCCATGTATAATGCTATCACCCTTACACGCAACGCCTGACCCATGAAGATTTAACAAGTTCGTCTCGCTCGCAACTCAACTACTACTGAAAACACAATACACCCAAAACTGCAACATACAAAATTCGGGTAAGATTAAGAAGACAGATTTGTGCCGAAATAGATGGCACCGAGACAAAATGTCTAGCGGTCTCGTTCACCAAACAATATATCGCACAGTAAAACAAGTATTTTTTTCTGTTAAACAAATATTTTGACATTGCTAGTGTTATTCGATTTTAGTCTGAGTAAGCTTTCAATGTTGTTTTTTCTTTGGTATAAATTTTGTTGTGAGCGAAAGAGATGACCGCCTTGTTGGCTCTGTGTGGTCGTACGTTGAATCGTTTTACGCATACTAAGTAGCATAATTTTCCTCACAATTCAACTCGAGGTCGGCATGCTGTACTTGTTGCGTTGAGACGAATATCTGAAGGAATGGATAATACGTGAAGCAATATAGCAATAAATTACACACACTTATGTAGCGAAACTGTCACATTTATTTTATAATATACCATAAAATCACTTTATATTATTACTATTGTAACCTAGTTAGAAATAAGATTTTTTCAATTTATCGTAAAACACATTCGTGACAATCGTTGACTCAATGTGGACCCACCTATTGTGATTTGCATGTTGTACCGGAATAAGTGCAATCATTAGTGATATTTTAATTTTGCTACGACAGTGCATCTTCAATATACCTACTTAGATATATGTCACTACAAACTGGAATGGCAAGGTCTAATGTCTGGACCGAATAGTAAGGAAGTAAATACATCCTCAAACCCTGAATACGAAAAACATCTATTTAAGGTATTCAAATAATGTAAATTAAAAAATATACCTACATATAACTACTGTACTACTAGTAGGTAATTTAGCATCTCTAACGGACTTATTACTCAATATGAAAAAATTCTTCTCCTTGTCAATAAAAAAAGCCATTCAGCATGGCTGGCATGCGTCATTGCTAAATTGTATATATATATATATATAATGAGTTACAATCCATTGGATTGGTCTGCAACGATTTTGGACTTTCTTCTCCACTCCTCCCTATTCTCAGCCAGTCTTTTCAACTCCATGTATGAGCCACAGCTCATGTCCCTCTTCAGTTGGTCCATATAGGCGGTCTCTCGGTCGGCCTCTGCGATTTGTGCCTTCGGTCCTACCCTCTGCGATTGCAATGAGCAGTCCTGGGTGCCTGATGTTGTGGCCAATCCAGTTAGCTCGTTGTTGGCAGATTCTTTTGAGGAGTTGCATTTTTTCGCCAACCCTGGTTAACACTTCTTCGTTTTCGACGTGTTCCGACCAATGAATCTTCAGCATGCGTCTATAGCACCACATTTCAAATGCCGCTAACCGTCCGCTTTCACTCTTGCTGATGGTCCACGTCTCGCACCCATATAGCAAAATGCTCCACACAAAGGCTTTAGTGAGATTCTTCCTCACGCTTATAATGTAGAAATACATATTAATTTTCATATACGTGAGGTTTAAAGAACACCTGCTTTTTACAGGATACTCTAAAATTTACAGAAAATATTGAGATATACCTACCTATTATATAAAACATGGGTTGCATACACGCAAATATGCAACGCGTGTCCTACAATAAATATAATGCATAATCTTAAAAATTGTATAGTATAGTAGTGTCGAATATCATTTTAAGATTATTTATTAATTTCTTACTGATATTCTTTAGCGGGATTTCACGGGTACGTTATAAAAAAAAACTTTATTATGCGTTTCTCCATACAAATATACATGTAATTTGAATTGCAGCACATTCCATATGCGGCAGATATAGCACAAATTTTAGATACGACATACGCCGTGCTATAATAAACATTGAAATGGTTAAGGAATTAGCGACTAATGGTAATGATGCTATTCACCTATTATACCTAAATCCTATAACAACAATAAGGGGATACTACGACATTTACTTTGAAATAATGACAATTGGAATGGTCGTATAAGGGGTTTCCACTATTTTTCACCTACCAGATATATCAACCTTACTAAATACTTCAATAGTATAATGCTGACTTAAGTACCGTTTTGTTAGATATTTATTACCATTATGTCCTATTTACTATAGTTTTTATGTTTCGCTTTTATACCAGAAATAGGGATAACCAGAAATACAACTTTTTGTAATTACCATGCAAGTTGTCCTATCCGTGCTAATCTGTTGAAGAGTAATCATACATAATACTTTTGGCCATGATTAGATTTAAATAGTAGAATTGATATTGTTGTATTGAGTAGAGAAAGGTGAATGTTTGAGTTTCACTGGTTGTTGCTTTTGTGTCTCTACATTAATTTAATATTATTTGCCTATTTTCTAATCTTGTTTCACATAATAATATCCTCAAAAAAACTTATTAACATCGGACGCTGAAGTGTTTCATCTAAACTTCAACATAACCAAAGTCAAAGATAATATTCGGTATTGGTGACATATAGGGCTGATGTGATGTTTGACCTGTTTTTAATAGGACACTCTAAGAGTCTTTTTCGACGGGAATAGCAATGGTTTTTTTTATAATTTTTGCAATGACAATTAACAAAAAACTTTTCACAGGTTCATACATTAGAATATATACCTACAAAAGGATGTTTATGTTTAGACATGTTTAGACATTTTTGCTATTTATGAAATAGCAAACTTAAAAGTCACCGGACCGGTATTTATTCTTCAGAGAATTTAAACGCTTTATGTAGCTCTCTTCTCTTCTCTGCAATGCATCTTTTTTGGGTAAATAACATGTTTTTTGAAAAATTGATAAATACCCATGTATTCTCTCTAACTTAACCATCAAGCCATATCTCAGTGGGATAAACAGTTAACCAGCCCCATATAATAAACATGCAAGATATCCTTTTAGTGACAAACAAAAATTAAGACATTCAGGAAGAGTGACATACCTCGTCACTGTATTTACAAGATACTCACGGAAAACAGCAAAAGATCCTTGCTGGGAGCTCCACGGTGTAATGAGAATGCAATCTAGGATTATATTATAACGCATTTGACAAAACAATAATATTATTATCTTGTAAAAGGAGGAGGCTTTCGTCCAGAAATGGACGGGAGAGGGCTGAGAAGAAGAAGAAGAATAACATCTTTCGTACAAGTACCACACAAGGCTATGCACTTTTTTACCGTAATTCTTTAGGTTTACTTTTTATCTCTTACTACCTAGTTCATATGAGATTGTGTGGCTAATAATAAAACATTATTATTATTATATACAAAGGAAACACAAAATTAATATAATTATGTTAATTAAAATATTCTAGTTGTGAATTTCCTAAAATTAAGTGTAACAATTTAACTACTTAGATGAAACACGTAATGAAATGTCTTAAAGGGTATAGGTATCTCAATGAATTATTGAAACTTTGTTTTCGTAATTTTCAAATTCATTTTATTTATGATAATTTTTTTTTGTTTTGTTTGATTTTGACTGATTGATTGAATTGATAGATTTTCACTAAGTTTTATACTTATGAAGTATTACATCAAAATATAATACTCCAACAGTTAACATAATTAACTAGTATATGTATATCTAGACACCATATAAAATATATATCATGCATGTATGTCATTTTATTCCACGTAACCCCTCGGAAAACAAATTGATATCGATTTATTTGACGAGCATTATTTAACTTGACATACATTTAATTAAATACCGGTTAAGGTAAAATGTATCATTTTGTTAATAGCTAATACTGCAATACTCTGTTGTTATTTTATGTAAGTAATATGCATGTGTCTTATATGGTTTCCGAGAGGTAACACTGAGTAATTTAATGTGATTAGCATAAACTATATACATACTCTAAAAAATATACTTTCATCGATTGTCTAAATACTTATGTACTAACATATTAATACGAATTTCAATTTACAAAAAGATTACTTTTTTCTACTCTGTTTTAGTTTCCAACTAATTTCTTTTGCGCTGTGCATTGACTACGAGTAGGTAATTTAGAATTTAGTAATTTGTCAATCAATTATATTAATTGGTATTTTTTAAGACTACTTGCTGTACTTAGAATACCCAAAAAACGACGACTATTACATTTATATTCATTTTGTGCAAAGTAATGAAAAAAATACCTATTTTCTAAACAATTTGAATACAATTTCTTTACTTTAAGTTTAACCTGATGATTAGAGCGGAAGCACTGGAAAGCTGGCTCACAATTAATAAGTCAATACGGATGTCCGTGTTTGTGAAATACAAGTGTTTTAATACTTTACGTTTACTTTTTTTTTTTACGTTTACTAATTTTACACGAACTTCCACCAAAATATCTTTCCTTAAATATCGTTTACGTGCCAAAGGACTTCTATGATGCTTTTTTACTACACAAACATAATAGAAATAATAATGTAGAATGCACAACCTTCAATTTCACTAATCCATATCTTATGTTGGGTGGTGAACATAACGATTTGTCGTAATGTTATCAAATATCTGCAACTTAGAATACCTCAATCATGTTCAATTTTGTTGTTTGACTCAGAACACGTTCTCGTAGTGTTGAATTTTACTCAAGTATTCAAGTCAGGTGTTACTCTATAACCCTGTAACATTTCGATAACTCATTCAAAGTAAAGTAAGTTTAGAAATGTAATAATATATTTAAAACTTGAAATATACGTAATATCTTAGTAACTCGTTGTGAAAACTTGATGAAACTCAATAGGCTAAACAATTACGGTTAAATAAATAAATTGAAAATAATAAGATTTATAAGCGGTGATGGGATTTACAATAACTCAATATTATGATAAAGTTGGTAGCACAATATTTTTCTCGCTTTTGCTGGGATTCGAGAGTTATAAAACCATTATTATGACTACCCCTGAAGCACAGCGACAAAATAAAAATATTTTTATTGTAGAATATTTATTTTAAGTAAAAAATTTCCTTCCCCGATAAATAATGGCTTTTTCGTTCTTTTCTGTGACTTTGCGAGTGTTTTGTAAAAAGCAGGTGTTGATAAAACTTAAAATTTAAGGCAATAAGATATTATTAAAATTCAGCAATGAGGCATGCCACTTATCCTGAATATATTTTTTACTGGGACGAAGAGGACAACCTGCATTCTGATTACGTGCAGTTAATACGATATACCGTGATATTAAAGTGAAGTAAGATTTTTCAAGTTGATGAAAATTTATAAGTATATAGGTATTATTAATAATATTGACAATTTATTTTGGTATGAGAAAACATCGTGCTACTGTTTATAATAAATTGTAAATATTATGCATACCGTATCTTCTTCCTCCAAGATATTCAAATCCTTTTTGCTATAGATCGTATGAGAGTTACGGTAAAATTGTTATAACCATAAGTTTGTACAACAAAAAAGCAATTCACAAAATAAATCTTATGATGTTGTAAAGTTTAAAACTTCATTTAATTGAAAACAAAAATTATAATAGACTTAAGAAAATAGTTTATAAAACGTCCTAGAAATCGATAATTAAATGAAAGTATGTTGGTAATTAGGTATGTATGTATGTTGCTTTCTAAGTTCAAAGGAAAAAATCTATACTGCACATAACTTTTAATTTAAGTACATTTTAAATGAATGAAGCGAAAACATTAATATCCCCAGTAGACATGTACCTAAACCTACCTACGTAAGTAGGTATTTGGTACAATATAGGTCATACAAAATACACAATGGATATCTATAAATTTGAATAACATTATAAGGGATTACAAATAGCATCCCCGCCATTACCGGAATTGTCAGAAATCGAAGGGCAAAATTTAATTATAGTTATAATGTGTATATTTTAATAACTAAGTAAGCAAAATATATGGGTCACTTGAGTTGAAATGTTATGGATAAGGCGCTATACCAAATGTTTGTAATCCTGAATATAGTTTATTTCAAGATATTTTCTCTATGTACCTATAATCAAGGAATAATAATCATTGTTTTGGGTCAGTTGCGTGGATATGCGATGTTCGCTTTCCTTTGAGTTTTCGCTTTCCGTGTTGAGACCATCTCTTCAGGAATGAAAAGAAAGCTCGAAGGAGAGAAAACGTCTGAGATTCACGCAGCGCACCCGAAAATATTGATGATACTAGAAGCTACGAAAGCAGAAACAATTATTTACATTTATTATTTTATTTATTAAAGCTTTTATTTATTATTATTTACATTTATTAAAGCTTGCGTGTTTTATTTTGAATTCTTAAAATCCTTCGTAGTTCCAGAACAAAAATTTGAGAGTGGAAAAAATCGTTTAAAATAGTTATTTATAAACATATTTATGTAACTATGTAACCACATTGAAAGATTTTTATCTAGAAAAGTAAACTGAAACAACTGTTTCATTAACAACCGTTTATAAATTATCGTATCTAAAATATAAAAAATAAGCATTTGAATATGTTTTTTTAATAAATATTTTGTTTTGATTCATTAAAATCCTTGATTAAAAAAACCATTTGCAGTTTCACGCAACATTCAAATTTACTTCATTTCAACATTACATAGATCAGGTAGATATAGCATATTATAAAATTTTGAGTAAAATCTATGTAACCATAAAGTATTCGTACGTAGTTTCTTCTTCTTTAAAAGCTGCAAGAAACATAATTTTTCAATTTCTCATTTTACATCATTGTAAGCAATCATATTATTTAAAATAAAATTAAGATTGAAAATTCATAAACAAATTCATGTTGGCATACGTGTGCACATAATAAATAAATAAATAAATAAATAATTTCTATATCAAAAGTCGTGTCGTGTAAATAATATGTAAATAGTTAAGTATGTATTAGGTATTACCTATACCTACATCAAATCCAAATATATTCTCATGTAAATTTATTACGTTTCATATAAAATACTTTCCTTTTATGGATTTATTTCACGTCATTTTATATTTGATTTAAAAAAAGAATAAAATGGAAAATCGTAGAGAGGTAAATGCCAGCGTAAAAATGTATTCCTTTTATTTAAAAAAAATGTAAAATTTTTGCAAAATAAGAATATATACTATACTATATTATACCCTCACGCCGTATCCCAAGTTGGGTAGGCAGAGAGAACGGAACGCCAAACAGATCTATCTTTACACACTTCCTTCGCTTCCTTCACATTCATACAGTTTCTCATACACGCACGTCGGTTCCTCTTACTCAATAAGAATATTCGCCTATTGAAAATGTTTACTAGCCCGAATACTAACAATAAACGCTTTTACCCACATAAGTATAAACAAATGTACAATTTCTGCGTGGGATTTTTATTCGAATTCTATTTTTATTCATTCATTCACAATTCATCAATTCAAATCGAACATTCTATTATTTTCTTCAAGTTGGCGGAAACTTTTTAATGAAAATATTTCTTTAGTTAATTTTTATTACGGCTTTTACTAAAAACAATAATAATTGAAAGCGTTCACAAAATTATATCGTTTCTTTTATTTATAAACAATATAAGATTTTGAATTCTTCGAAAAAAATAATAATCATGAAGTAGCTAATTAAAGGAGATTTTCAAGGAATTTCGAAAACAATGTATAAAACTGGATAAAAACCAAAAAAAATATAATCTTTCCATTAACTCTACATTGATTTTACCAATATTTATTGAAAATGGTATGTTTTTATTTTACGCTATGTTTAACACTAAACCATTTTTATTTTAACATATTATGAAATTATATATTATAAGGCTTAGTAAAACAACGTCGCCCTATTTGATAGTGCCCCGGACGGGACTGTCTTGAACCCACGATTCATTTTTATCGCAAGATGTGCTTTGTTCAATAAAGGTACCAAGACATACTGAAAGCTTCGAAATTCTTTCTTATGTATCACAATGAGAGTTTCATTTGCAGATATTGTTCAAGCATACCTTTTCTAAACCTTAAATGATAGTTGTGTGTAATGTATATTCACACAACATGTAACGAGCAAAAAACTACGTACTATTTTCTGATAAAATTCGCAAGAGGGGTAGGTTGCAGCCAATAATAATAATCAGCGAGTAGGTACACTGTACGTGTACTTTCATCACTATGGCTCAGTGGTAGAAAGCGAACGATACCATGGTGTAAAGCGCTTAAGCCAGTCTAAGCCGATTCATTAGCGTCGGAACATCTTATAGGTACTTTCTCTTTCTCTCTTGACAAAAGTTAAGCGGAAGATATGTTGATGTAATACCTAGATAGTTGAATTAAATAGTTTTCGTTCATTTTTGTTTTGTTTTACAAATTTCACGCGACATAGACAGTTATAATAAATCATAAAAAACATATGGGTAAAAAACAGAGGGATATTGATGATACATAAAAAATAAAAAAGTTTGCTGAGCGGTAAAAGTATGTAAATTAAAACTATTAGCAAGCTAGTAGTTGGTAACACAGAAATAAGAACAGAAAGCCTCAAGAAAAAATCTTAAAAAGAGAACAACAAACCGCTCAAGAACGTTATATTGAATTCTACTTATTTGAGGAAAAATAATCAACTTGAAATTACAATTACGTTTCCAAATAACAACGACACGACATTTAATTAAGAAAAACACATCGCATAAATTGAATCGTTTTTATTTAATTTTTTATAAGTGCATAGTTATGCCATTGAAACGACTCTCAGGCCAGTGTATTTATTTATGAACTGAGGTACACAATAACTAAAAAACGATGTTTGTAAAATATGTGTATAAGATGTTTATAAAGCTATTATTCTCATTTTAATTAGAGCACATTAACGGACTATATTTTTCGTTTATTGAATTTTCAATCAGCATTAAAAAAAAGTATAAACATTATAAATATGTTATAATGAACAGTAAAATGAACAGTTAAATAAATATACAAGCAAGTTCCTTATAATATACATCACTCACCGATTCAATGAGATGGAAAAATTCTTCAAACAATATAACATCACTTACCTGAAAAAGAAAAAATATTTCGTTATAATAAAATGCTAGAGAGCACAACATACTGATTAAAATGTTATCAAATGGATATTAAATAAAACACACAATTGTAATATTCTTTATACATAAATATTAATAAAGGTATATGTGTAAGCTAATACATTATTTTTTGTAGCTAACGATACTAATAAATCTAATTTTATACTTATTGTAAGAGTAAAAAATTGCATCTATTAGAATCCTTAGCTATAAATAATCATGCATGAGAAAAAAAATATAAATATCCAGATTCCATCCATATCATCCCTCCTATTGTCTCTTCTAATCTCAACTCCACCCCTTACTCCACTCTTCACTTTCTTAACACAATATAGGTAGGTACTAACTGTCTGAACAATTTAAGTTTAGTTACACCCTGAAGATGATACTGGAAATTTCGAAAACGTTAAGCTCATTACAGTAAAAGTGGAAACAAGGTGTTTTTTTAATTTCATGAAATATTAATATTTTAAAGCTAATACACGTCTTTTGATTTGTATTGGACATACTTCAAATGTTAAACACTGAAAATGGACCGTCTTTATCACAAAGTGTACCCACTGGAATACGATGTCACCGGTTGGGATGGAGATGCATAAAATTATATTCGACTCATTTAACAAAATATAATAATAATAATAAACTTTATTGTGCTTAAAAAACATACATATAAACAGATTATAAATACCAATATTATCATGCACAATGAGTTTATCGCATGTAAGCGATATCTTCCAACTAACCCAAAGTTATAACAGCTATAAAAATCAATATAATTATTTATTTATTTATTTATTTATTTATTTATTTCCTCACAATCATACGCCAACAGGCACAACATACAGATTGAAAAACAGAAACAATGAAAAGAAAAATAAAATAAAATTTGTCAATGCTGTGCCCTATTACAGGCATAAATATAGTTTTACTCGGACCACCCTCCCCCCAGCACAAGCCCACCCCAGCACCCCCGAAGCATCCAATGAAACTCCAGAACCCGATTATTCATTCTTAACTGTACATTGATTACAAACAATTACATAAAAGGTATACATTCAAATTAAATACAATCAATATACAGAGGGCGAGTTTATCGCAAAGGCGCGATCTCTTCCAACTAACCCAAATATATTTACATAAAGTGATACTTAGACGACCTCTCAGATATATCATAAAACAATAGTTATATCTACAATGTAGTTAAGTTTTGAACGCAAGACTATAATAGGTATATGACAACAATATTCTGATCTATGCACATAACATGACTGAATTTCTGCTCGACTATACTACACCCATTACAATTACCACATTTGCCCAAAGACAAGACTATTTTCTAAACCTGATGATGAAGATGGAAGCTATTGAAGTCAGCTCGCGATTAATAAAAGGCATCGTGGAAGTATTTATATGGGTAGCTATATACTATATGACGCTTAACTTTGCACTTTTATTTCCATGAAACACTCGGATGATATTACGAAATTTCAGAAGTTACGAAGTTTGAGATACAGCAGAGACATCTACTGATATATATCGTAACACCGTTTTGAGGCGTACTACCAAACTAAGTAAACAATTGGTTGGAATCGTCGCTACTAAACTTCAAATTGGGAAATTGGTATGAAATAAATTGGTTATGTTATTCCTTAGAGATTGTGGAAATTATACAATTTATTTTAATGAAACTGATACTTTCCAATTGTCACAAACAAAATTAATAAACGCAGTTTCTTGATTTCTGGAAGATTCTGGTCAGTTACCATACAGATACTGGTGAGTTTCACATATGACAATTACTACACTACTGCCGGGCAGAACTTTTGTAATATTAATAATATTTCAGAGCTCACAATAAAAGGAAAAATATGAAATGCTTCTATGGAAAATTATATTTTAAGTAGGTACTTAAAGTTTTAAAATCACATTCCATTCCACTTTTAAGCATAGGCTAAGCGAATCAATATGGACTTATACTCCACCATATCAATAATTGGTTTGAATTCGATCAAATTGTTATTTACATTTTCAATTAAAAATACGATGAATATATTTATTTATTTTTACCTTTCTTCGTGGCGGAGTGGCTGGTGTCCGAGTATTACGAAGTAATCTGGACAATCGCTGAGTCCTTTGGGCAATCGTCATGCTGTGCGATGGTATTTGATAAGTCACTTTTGGAACACAGAGCAGCGGCGACATCGGAGGAGAATTTATAGGAGAAGAAATGTATGGAGTTGATGTGCCGGATGTTTTAGACGTAACAGTCGACAGTGGAACAGTTTTAGCGACTAATGTTTCACTACGAAGCGACCATGAACTACCGCCAAATTTCTTTAAATTCATCAGGTCACCTATACTCCCTTGATTACTTGAAACTGAAAGCATAGCTGAACTGTTGAAGTTTCTCATCATTGCAGGACTGTGTGGGACGGAGCCGAAGCCAGTTGAAGATTCTGATAGAAGCAAGTTACTTTTATTACCAGCCGATCTAACAAGATCTGGAAGAGTTTTTTCAGATGTGTTGCTCCTTTGAAATTTATCTAATTCAGACATACTAGAACCGCGACGGAGGCGCATCCTCGGTCCGTTAGGCCTCGGATCCTCTGCGTCAGATTTACGAGATGAATTTCCTCTGTCACACATTTCGGACATAAGAATATTTTTAGCTTTACGGCTCTCAGCTCTTGACATTGTTGAGGATTTTACTGCAAATAGTCCAGCCTTGAGTGGGAACAGAAGCGCCCAGTCCGTTCTATGCTCTTGTTCGGTCATTTTTAAGTTTATAACTTCAAGTTTTTAACATTCTATTATATCACATTGGAGCGAAGTCACTGTCTCCACATTCCAAACCATATTGTTCTCAAGATAATTTTTCATACGTCATTTAATTCTGCTTCAATGACTAAATAAATACTTTTTCATGAAGGTATCATACTTATCTCATTTGTTAACACTATAATTTCGTTTAAAAATTAAAATTACGCATTTGAAAAAATACTATCTTATAATTTCTAGAATAAAGTGATTATTAAATATATTAAAACCATTTAAGTATCAGAAATCGATATTTTATATTTTCATATTATTATAACGCGGCAATAAAAAGTTCAAACAAATATAAGTAAATCTTGAATGCCCTAAACTAAACAGTATTTACAACCATTTCTAAATTATTTTTTTTAAATACTCGTACATGAGTCTTTTTAAATATGCAAAGACGATACCACAAAGCTTTAAATATACAACAATAAAACCTATAAAATGAGGTGTGTCTGCCTCGAGTTAATCTATTGTAATTTTATTTCAATTATATCGAGATCATGTTGTTAAATAATAATAACAAATACCAATTTATAAAATGAAAACAAGTAACGTAATGATAAAGATCAAATGTGACAGTGTAGAACGAAAATAAAGAAAAATTGTTATCGATTTGAATGGAACACGCCTGTTCTATCCTTACCGTCAGGTATACAAAATCTATAAAATTGAATAAAAGAACCATGGAGAACTATTTTCAAAGAAATACTTTTCTACTCTTTTCTGAAAGTTTTCGAGGGTCCTGAAAAAGCTAGTCTGCTGGTTGCCCCACTTGCGGAGTATGACGTGATGATATATTAGTGATACAGGTACCTATTAGTAATGACGTAGAAGGAGACCCACCGTCCGTGAGAGAGAGACAGAGAGAGGGAGAGAGATTTGTACTTGGGTAATATCCTTGTTAATTTATAATTTGTTCCAATCTGTGTAATAATTATACATAAACCTGAATTCTCCTGTCAGCAAGGTTTTAAAATTATTTTATTTAGTGAATGTTCATGTCTATCTTTTAAAGATCACTTACAATTTTTATAGCAAATACTCTTTTTTGATTCTGTTGTTTCTTTTCAATGATGTTCCTGTGTCTGTTTTCGATCTTATGCTGTTTGTATTTCAGTGCAGGGTGATTTTTTAAATAAATAAATAAATAAAACTGAAAAATTAATAAAATTAACCCTAAGTATTATCGTAAACTGGAATAGTAATATTAGTAGGATAGTAGGGGAGTTAGAGGCAATGTAGGTATAAGCTAAAATCTAAGCCCAATTTGAACTATGTAAGAAAAGTTTATGGCGTATATACCTACAACGAGCCATCAAGTAATAATATCTCACCAACAATTCACCAGAACAGTATATTCAAATTATCTACAAAACTATTTTATTTATATACCTATTTGCTTTATCACTATGTTACAGGAAGTTGTTGGGTTAATTAGTTCTGCACCGATATCAATCCATACATGTATATCACATACTAACCGTACATACATAAATGCCTAAATTACCTATAGAAAAGTGTTTCTTGATATGGAGCGAATAAATAAATGTAAGTAATTAAGTATACAGTATATAAATATGTAAATATCATTATTTAATTCTACATATATACAAAAACTGTGCCAAGGTAGATATATGTATATATATATATATGTTAAACGAAGTTTTCGCAATTAACTGGATTTTTACACCTGCGAGAGTGAAGATATTAAGAATATTACCCAACACACATCTCATCCGCACAACCAACAGACTGTGCAAACTCCCTTTTGTATGAAGCAGGAAAGGTGTCCCGATGCTTACGAATCGGCTTAGACTGGTTTAAGTGCACTTTACCCATGGCACGTTCACCAATCCTACCAATTCCTGTTTCAAACTACCGTGTTCGACATCTGTTGAGCATACATGTCAACTAACAGCAACCATCTTTATGATTGTGTTCGAGGTTGTTGACAATGTATCGTTGATTGTCAACCCGAAACACTTAATAGGAGAACACAGTCGTTCTCCGGCGCCATTTAGGTAGTGTATATGCTTATTTGAGGAAATAGAAGAATTTGAATTTGAATCAATATTACGGAACTAGGTAGGTACATACCTACGTATCACCAGTACCTTCTAAAAAAATTAAGTCGATAACCTGGAACAATGTATTAATAAATAAAAAGCGTAGATAGAGACTTAGAATATTTATAAAAAAAGTTTCTATAAGTTCCATACAAATTCGAATAAATTTCTGAAACGTATTATAAGATATGACCATCTCAGATGAGTTGTTTATGATATGAGTACCTACGCAGGGTAAGTGCCTACTTACAATGAGAGTCACATGAAATTTGTTATATTTTTCCGTCCACTGTAAGACGACGCAACGGTGTGGAACATAACAATGTAGTCATATGGAATTTACCAAGATACGGGTCAACAATTTCTAACGTAATAATTATGTACAAGCTTTCAAATGGTCTCTTCAAATTGTAGCGACCAAAATATTACCAATTTACAGAAACATCGCCTGGATCCTGGCTCATGATGCATCCACTCTCACACACAATGAGAGAGTGGATGCATTACCAAAGCAGGCTACCAAAAATGGTACGATTCTTAATAATTTCAAACTCACATTTGATGATTCCTAATGTTAATCGACTTGATTATAATCTGAATGGACCAATTATTGGAAAAAAAACTCGGCAAAACAAAAGGACACTTACATTGGAGTATCAAAGAATAAACATTGTGATGAGAATCATTTGATGATGAGAGTGGAAGCTTTCTAAAGCCGGATCGCAAATTAATAATCACCAGCGAAATTACTGCCCATTTTGTTTCATTTATTTTTTTATGAAATAATCCATCTCCGGAATGTCATAAATTCATCACTTCAAATTTATAGGGTTGAAAATAGTCACATTAACTAGCATACGCCTTGATCATCATAAACTTGATGCTCATCTCTTTGAACCTACCTTTTGCAGGATACTCAAAACATTGTTGAATTTTTGAAATCAGATTGACAATGTCCTAATAAGACGAAAGACGTCTCTCTCGTTGAATAAATCAATAGTAGAACAAAACACTTGTTTTATTTATTTGATTAACGAAAAGACCGACAAAACAAAGTCTTTCGCGGGTGCTCTAGTGGGCTATTTCGTGATTTTTGTTTTAATGTTTTTTTTCCTTGCTGTTATTTTGTTAAAATTTTCTCCCCCCATTGGGCTTTATACAAACCGACCTATGAAGGACTTATTTCCATAACCTCAGTGATAATAATAATAATACTTCCTACGTGGAATAGTACCTACAATCACTCTATTCTACAACAGTATCATTATATTACTATGTACCTACACTATATTACATGGCTGACAGATTATTGCTCTAGTTGTAAACGGAAATGTTATTTAGTTAGAAAAATATACGTAGTTATTTAGTTAGAAAAAAAGGTTTTGTCAGATTTTTATATACATAGTGTCTCGCTACATTCACATTTTTTGTTCTAAATTTTGCCAAGGGAGACGATTTTACCATAACGACTAGAAAGAACATTGTAAAGTTGTTAGTTAGTACCTACTCGTAAGTTTCCATAGAGAAAATATGTAGAGATCGAGTAAATATATAACTGACGTTACCCGCTGATAACCACATGATACTAAAAGCCTTTCCAGAGTCGGTTCCAGTTTCTTGTTAGGAGACCACATGGGGGTACACGCCCATTAACAGAGACAGCAGCATTAGGGACGATTTTAACTGAATGTGAACCTACCAACCGTATACATTCAGTAAGATACATTTATATACTTTATAATGTTTTAAATGCTTAAAATTTAATTTATATGTATAAGTAAGTAAGCTAAAATATCAGTATTAATATTACAATGTTGATATTAGTCAACAATAGTTCATACTATGACTATTCGAAATACTATTGAATGATTGAATAAACACAAAAATGGAGATAGACAAAAAGGGAAAGCCCTCATTGTGATTTGCAGGCGGTGAGACATATGGTTCAGGACTAGTATTTCTAAAAATTCAGCGAGAACCTGCAGGACATCTGCGAGGCAAGATCGGAGGCGGTGAACTGGAGTCAAAACTTAGGTACGACGCAGCCCACACGGGTGAAGATTTATATACACACCAATCCACACGAAAAGACCAATAAATGACATGAGGATTAAACCTTTTCGTCAAAATAGGTTAGATATTCTACATAATAAACAAATAGTATATGCGAAAGTGTGTATGTATAGGAACTTAGTGTTAAACAATCACAAACAAGGTATCGATATTCACCATAGAGTAAACGGATATTAGGGTGTGATACGAGTATCTGTTACCTAACTCAAATTAGCGGAAGAAATACTATTATGTATTCATTTCATTAATATACTGCTTTATGTATGTACCTGCCAATAAAAACGACTATGAATAACGCAGAATTGATCATAGTTTTAAAATTACTGAAAATTTGATTCGAATCAAATTGGTAATAATTATGTAATCGTAGAACATACAAAGATACTAAACTAAGGAATACTGAGTATAATATTATGTAATGTTACGAGGTATTTAATGATTTGGAAGAATAACTACTATACATACATAGAAGAATATTTTGTTATAAGTATAATGACACAATATCTCCTGAATTTCACCTGAAAATTCCAATGAATGAACGAATCGAGAGAGCTTTCAGTAAAACTTCCGATATATGAAAGTATAGCGTGAAGTTTATTTAGGTACAAGTAAATATTGAATATCAATTCATAATGTCAATAATAAGTGAGTTCACGTTATATGTAGTCAATAAAAAGGTTAACAATTTGCACATAGATACACTCACAATGGGGAATAAATTGAATTACTTTTATTTTTCATTATCTTACAGAGAGACTCGTCCACTTTTAACATTAAGTAAACACGTAGGTATATATGTATGTACCCACTCACTATATATGATATACATTTATATGAATAATATTGGCAACGAACTACATATTTTGAAGCAACAGGCTGTTTGCTATTATATTTTCTCTCTCTATAGTTTACATTATTTGTAACAATTTCGAAGCATCTTATTGTCTGATATAAATATATCTGAAATACAGAGGAGACAATGTCCATACTGAGTCATATCTTGATAATATCCAACATTAATAAAAATAACACGTTAAGCGATAACCTGGACTTATTCTTTCAAAGTACATCGTTTCTATGGCAAGGAAATCAAAGAGAGAAGAGAACCTTAATTAGCGCAAAGACGCTCAAATCTGATTGCAGAAGGCTGGCTTCTGCTCTGTGTTCCCAGGAGGAGCGTTCAATGTCAATTGAGTAAAATTTTAGATTACATAATATTGTTATAATAGCGTTCAAATATTTTCATCTTGGCTTAAAACAGGGATGCACAGATTTACAGGGAACAGGGGCTCGGGAAGATTGTGAGCCAAGGACGGGCTGCTATAAGAAAATTAATACTAAAAGTTTTAGTTTCTAGAAATGCTCACACATTCCGGTACTTTATCCGATTATCACTGGTATTGACAATTTTTCTATATTATACATTTCGCTGGCGGGCTGCAGATATACCGACCAAGGACCGCGGTTTGTGCATCGCTGGCTTAAAAGAAGTAACAAAGACGGCACAAACCAACTAAATGTGTGGTTCTTATAAAATAAATTATTTTCTATTCAAATTTAAATTTACATAACTTCGTTCATCGTGTATGTTAAAATTATGTCAATATAATTTAGTTACACTGAATCTTATATTATGAAAAAAATAATAATCTCAGAATCACTTAATAACTGTTTAACATAAAAACTAAACTAACTGTAGGAACTCTAAAGCAGGCGAATATCTGACATTAAATTGGTAATTCAATCATCAAAGGAATTACTGTCTAAAATAATATGTAATGAAAAATGTCCATATTCCTAATAATACCTACGAGTATTTCGTGTGTTTTGGACTGTCATTATTGCTCTCTAGCGAAGCATATTTTACAGTTATAAAAATTAATATTGGCTTATTCCTGTTCAAAACAACCAGACCATGTTGCTCAATGTCTTAGATTTTTTTTATACTTTGCCTGTTAATTGCCTGATATGTTGAGACTTTCAAACAAGTATTATTTTTTTTTTGTCTCCAAAATTATTTTTTTTTGGCGGCCATTTTTGTAACGTGCCGTGGGTGATTTTTAATGAAAATAGATCTTTAGAAAAATTATTGTATCTTTTTTATTTATTAACATATCGAGATAATTTAAAAAAATATATTTCATGTACAAAGTTTTCTAGTTTAGAAAATATTTTTGATCATCGGTATCTATCTATATTCTAAAATTGAAAATTTCTCATTTTCGCAACATTATTTCAGAATGAAAACAACAAATAACATCATTGATATTTTTTATTTAGGTACAGAGAGATTTTATGTCACTATCCTCAGAAGCAATTCAGATGAATTTAAGAAAGTTACTTCTTTTTCTATAACTAGTCGAACTTTGCACTTAAGTGAAAAAATGCAAATTTTGAAACTAAATATCTGAAAAGGGGCTGAATGTTTTCTTTTCAAAATTTTATTAAACATTAATCGTATTCCTATTGATAAGTGGCAGGAATTATATGATTGATATCGAAGCGGTTTTTGGGATATAGAGTTTTTCGCGCGGGCTGTTTTTGTAATAAGAAATCAATACAAAATTCGTAATATTTTTTTTGTTTGTAACCGTAGGGAAATAATTTAAAAAACATTATATTGAGTAATAATGAGGCAACATTTTGGTTTATATTGATATTCTATTATATATAATAATAAATTCCAAAAATTCATCTCAAGTTTATTATATTTTTTATGAAAAAAGGTGATTTTTACACGAAATTTTTAAATATAAAAAAGTAAGTCTCACTATTGATTTTTTTTCTCTGAATAAAAACTTTATAGTACTCTCAGATAAAGAAATAGGGAATGTCCAAAAGTAACGCTAATTTTTTTATAATTAAAATAATGACACCCCTTCGACCCAAAAATCCATATTTTAGGACTATAAAAAAAAGGACTTCGAGTCGGCTATTGAGAAAACCTGCACTCTTCGTGCATGACCCCAGAGTCATCCCAAAAACGTAGAGACGTACGACACCATGACCAAGATATGGGATGGCCTGAGGCGGAGAACTGATGCCAATAAAGATGGAGAGTCCTTTGCAGTGGAAGCACCGTTACATGAACTTCATGTTTGACCTAGAAGATGCTTCCAACTTAACTAAAAAACCACGGCGCTCTTGAGATGGTCAGGGACCATTAAACAGCGCCAAATACAAATCATCTTTTTTATTATTATTATATATCTAAAAATCGGTTAGTTTTTTATTCATGAAAATTTGAAAATAGTATTAACTTATTACAGTTAATAAACCACAAAAAATATTTTTATATAAGTCCAAGTGGTTTCAAAAATATGGTGTTTTGAAATTTCCATACAAAATGAATAGGCTAGGCACTATAGGGGAAACGTGAGCCCAGTGTGGGTGTTTTTTTTTACGCTCAAAAAAATTTTTGAGAGTAAAAAAAAATAATACTTGTTTGAAAGTCTCAACATATCAGGCAATTAACAGGCAAAGTATAAAAAACATCGAGCAACGATTTTTCCATTTTTTGGTTGTTTTTGTTTGGATCGATACTATTATAATATTTCCTAGTCAGATAATCACTCCACGGTTACAAGAGAATACGTAACGAGACAAATAAAATCAATTGAATTTAGTAAAGAAAAAAAATATCGCCTGTTTTATATTTATACGTACCTATTTAAAACAGAAAAATAGTTTATGTACTAAATTAATAAATTTGAGGAGAATAACCATAAATGTTCTTTTCAGGATGTACATCAAGGAAGAAATAAATTAACACGGCCTAAAAGTTATTTAAAATATAATATTTTGTGAGTGCCTTCGGGCAAGAATGTACATGCCTATGACAAAGACGATAATGAGTTATTAGAAAAACTAATATTATGTGTATTATCTTGGTTATTCCATTGGAAAAAAATTGATCATTACCTATTTTTAATATAATAATAATAATAATAAAATATCTTGATCTTGCTCACGAAATCAAAGATATGTGGAGAACACCTACCAAAATCATCGTGCCTATAGTATTGTCTGTGAATGGTTTAATACCTAAGAGTCTGTCAAGCAATCTCAGAAAACTGGGAGTATATGACAGGCTCAAATACAGCATGCAGAAGGCCGTACTTCTATCGTCCACTAGGATAGTAAGAAGGCTTTTGTCCCTGTAGCTCTGTAAGTGATCTCCCATGATTGTACTATTTCATAGAACATCATGGAAGAATCAACTCGAATAATGTTGGGGTTCTACATTTTGAATATAAATTTATTTTAATATTTCATGGTTTTTGTTATTTTAATGTTATATTTAAATTTTATTGTTAATCTTATATTGTGTTCAAAATGTAGAATCAAATATTGTTTTGTTAAATAAATGAGATATGAAATAATGATAATAATAAAAAACTTTATTGTACAAAATATTTGGATACAAATAATAAGGATACATGGTAAAAACGAATAATTTTGCACAATGGGCGAGTTTATCGCAGGGACGCGATATCTTCCAACTAACCCAATTATTTTTAATGTTAAGTAAAGCAGATTTCATAATTTAAACCTAAAAAATACCTTCTTGCCTCGCTTCTATTCTTCTCTCTTATATAGTTTTAACTAATAGGATGCAAAAAATGCCACTTTGTTCTCTTCCGCAAATTTTCAAGTGTCCTGTAAAAGGCAGGTATTCGTAAAAATAAAACATTTTACATATTTTACTCTCCGATGACGTTTGTCACCCATCCTGAATTGCCGTGTACAGACAGCTGGATGCGAACGTCAATCATCAAGCATCAAGCAAAAATCTTAAATCTTTCGGCGACAATACGGAGCATTCTCCGAAGAAATATTCGAATGAATGCCTTCGTTACCATTCCATGAGACGTAACGAAGGCATTCATTCGAATATTTCTTCGGAGAATGCTCCGAATTGTCGCCGAAAGATTTAAGATTTTTGCTAGATGCTTGATGATTGACGTTCGCATCCAGCTGTCTGTACGCGGCAAATGTCTTATTTTTTGCGGGCACGAAGAGGACAGCTTGCATGTTTATTATATGCAGCTGATCTGCTGGCTACCTAACTTGTAGGATATACCATGATGGGATAGCTGTAGTAGAAGTAACAGAACGCATACAACTATTAAAATTCATTTAATACAAAATATCAAGGAATTGACCTCAATTTTCTTCCCTCTTACGATCTCAAAAGTAGTAGCAAAGTACACAAAATTAGTACCTATTCAAGTTTGGTGAAAGGCATGGAAATGGCATTTAAGTAGGAATATTTTCACCCCCCCCCCTCCCCCCAATAAAAATCATAGTTTCACGCTTGAAAATATCGATTATATTTATTAATTTGGGTTTGATGTCGCTCGAAATACTCTGCACAACACCATCAAAGAGAGATATTGATGACCCTCTTTGCACTATTATTATATCTTTTCCCCTTATTGCATCTAATGAAGTATTTATGTTTATATTATCCTTTGGTTTGTACATATATATGATTTCGCGCTTTGGATAATAATATATATATTTTTTTTTTTAAAAGATATATCTGGGTTTTTGCTATAAACCCAAATACAACCTTATACACCTTTCACAGTAAGCTAAAAGCTTGTGTCGTGAAAGGGGAATTTGCCGGCACCTGGGATCGAACCACGGACCTCATGTTCACAAGGCCGAGACTCTACCTCCAGGCTACCGACCAACTCCTATGTTCCCATAAAATACAATGTTATAATTTACGATGTTTGTATTGATCAACGGTTATGGTATTTATCTTAATGAATATGAAATTGTTATACAATATCAAAATAATAACAATTGATGAAAAATGATGCAATTTTGACGAACAATAATTTGGCTTATAGCATTCCTAAGTAGGTAGGTACCTATATAATTTATATTGTCTGGTTATCAATCGAAAAATTGTATTCCCAAGTCTAGTCCCAACGCTGCTACAAATTTATAATTTTCTTACCGAAAAAGAGCATACCTACATTTCTCTTAACTTACACGGTTTTGTTCAAAAATTAGATCTGAATGATCAAATCAGTTTTCACATACATCCCTTTCTAATACAATCATACATTTTCCTCCTAGTTTTACATTCAAGCAAATCTGTAAGGTTATGCTTTTTGTATGCAGATATTCTTGGTTTCAAAGAAAATAACATTGATTTTGGTAGTAAGTAACCTGATGAAAGAATTTTGCATTTACAGTTGAGATATACATACAGGGTTTGATCTCTTCCACATTAATCCCGACATAAACATATGTACATATATATATTTACTCAGTGCGTATTTGTATGATTCATATTATTATGTAGCTACGTTAGTAGATATACTAGGTATACCGTGAAAAAAATATAGCGTAGGTGAGTATGTATTGTTAAAAATATTACAGGTAGGTACATAGGTGTGTAGGTAGTGGTAGATACATTTACATTGTTGTCATTGGGATTTATGTATGTATTGTAGGCGAGTACGTAGTTAGCGAAGGTTAAACAGACAAGTGAAATGTAAACTTACACAAGAATGAGCAAATCATTATCAAAGGCTTCGTATAACTCTCTGGCGCGTATCCTTTTCTCTTCTACTCCTACTTACCATAATAAACAGATAGGTATAAGGTATATATACATATTATTTTGTAAGAATCTACATATCTATAAATAATTTTATTTTGTCACACTCCATATCAATATAGGAATAAAATATTATTACCTATTTAGTTTTACATGTTCTTTATCAGAGTGACCCAAGTTTCGACATATCATAATAATATACCTACAACATGTCAAAACTCGAGTCACTCTAATAAAGTACTTGTAAAACTAAATAATCATATTTTATTTCTTGGGATATACCTAAATTGAATTAAAAAAAACAACAAAATAAATTCGTAACGGCAGAGCTTTAACATTCATTTTTGCCGTTTTATCTCACGTGAGTTGGATACATTTTCAAATATACCATCTCTTCAAGAAGTACTATCAAATTCACCCTTTTAATACTTCGTAGAAATTTTATAAGCTTTACTACATAAACATGTTAGTACTGCTACTGAATTTACCAAATGTTCAATCAAAGGATTTTTCTACATATTATACGTAGGTATAATTCAATACTATGTACCTACATATGTATTGATGAAAATTAACTGATAAAATAAAACATAAAAAATTACGTAGTAATTATGGTAAAGACTTACAGGTGGGTGTATAAAATAATTTTCGCATATGTGCGATTGTGAGAAAAGTTATATAATATCTACATACATTTCATTTTAACACGATACTAACTACCTTTACTATAATTGTATGAGTAATAAATTAATTGATCGAGTGCGTCTACCTATGTATAAAACATTCTAATATAGAAAAATGTACCCTACATAATCCACAATATGTATGTATGTATCGTATGTATGTATAAATGAAGGTATATCAAAAACCACATTCACCACAGGAATTTGATTAATTTTCGCATGGTAGAGTTAATAAACAAGTCGGTACCGGTACATACCTAAATGTAATATTATGGTACTTACCTACCACTTTATGCATGTCACATAATAATAATAAAGAGAACCTATTATGTACACAACTGCCACACCGTGTGTATAAACTATTATTTCACGCACACACACAACCATACCACACTTTCATAACGAAAATAATATAACAATATACCTGCTGTACGTTACTTACAACTTAAGGCTTACGTGGACAATGTTTTCAATAGATAAAATTTTGCTAGTTGTTATGGTATTTTATTTTCTTTTACGTAGAGTCTCCAGCAAAAACCAGATCTCCCACTCTAATATGTTACTTTTCCATTGTATTGTAATAAGGTAGGTGTTTGCAGAACATCACGCAAAAGAGGGATCGTGGGTTCGATTCTCGCAGTGAAAAGCATGGTTCTTCTTGTTTCCGAGGTTGAATCAATTGAAATGATTCATCTGGAGTGGCTTACATTCGACACATATTATGTATCTTATCTTCAACTATGTCCGGTTGTTGAAATTGCTGAAACTGTACGATTGAATAACTATAATATTAGGTTTATAATAATAATATGGACAATTTGTATTTGCCGCCGTTTAATGATCCGTGACCGTCTCAAGGGCGCCGCGTGACTTCTCCTGAACATGTTAATGAAAAAATGATTTTTGTAAGAAAACCTGCCTGCAAGTTCTGCATAGATATAAAAAACAAGATTTATTGATTTAGCAAGTAATAAATATGAAAGTAGAGATATGTATACTTACAAAAGTAATATAAATTTTTCTACATACTACACTGTTGCTTTATCGACTTTGAATATTTAACCTTTTTAGTACCGTCAGGTATCCACGCGTAATTTTCAATATTCATTGCTGTTCTATTACTAAAATGGGAAAATTCTTGACAATGAAATAACATAAATTATAACTGAAAAATATTTTTTTTGGTTCATAAAAGAACACATAGATATCACAATTATTAATAAAAGTTTTATTGACAATATAATACGAACAAAAATTTGTTGAAATTTTAAAAACACTAAGATTCTCAATATTTTGATGTTTTTATGTAGAAAAGGATAATATAACAAAACATAACAAACAAACAAAGGATATATAACAAAATTATGACAAAACCCAGATATATCTTTTAAAAAAAAAAATTGTAAAAACAGGAATAATGTCGTTGATATTTTCAACCGACGGTACTTGGTGGAAATTCATGTTGAATTAATTATAAATGAATTAAGTATATCCACAGTGACTGTGGATATATATTTATAATATTATATCAACAGTCACTGTGGATATACTATAAATAAGTGTTTTATTTATAATATTAGGAATGATATTATTAAAATCGTCAATCTTACATTTTTCGAGGATGTATTTTAATAATTCTGAACAGTAAATATCATCAAATCATAGAAATAATGAAAAATTGAACCTAAACTTTCCGTACTTCGGCGAATTATAAATAATAATTATAACCACTTTCACGGCACAAGCTTTTAGCTTAGTGTGAAAGGTGTATAAGGTTTGTACCTATTTGGGTTTATAACAAACCCAGATATATCTTTTTTAAAAAATAAATAAAACTGAATTATTAAAATTGAGATTTTATATTTGGAAAGTATACTTCCTCGGACCTTAAAGGGATAAACGTTTTTATTTACATTGTCAACTTAAGTATTGAGTTGTGTATAAAAGAGTATGGTACTACGAGTAAACCAAGGGAAACTTTTCTAGACGCATTAAGTAATTGACAATCATTTAAATAGTCACCAGTGGTGGATGTGGTTACATTTTATCTAAAAATGGATAGGACTATTTATTTATTACCGAGTTGGTTTTACTTTATAGTTGAATATTTTTCCATTGAGCGATGAAATACCCATCACAAACGATAAAAATAAATAAGCAGTTTAAAAAAACATTATTCGTCTTATTTCAATGGTTTTTATATATTAAGACGTAGATGTAGAGTTAAATAATATACAAAACATGTAGCTCAACAATATTTTCACGTTTCAAGACATATGAAAAATAACGTTACCTACCAGATATTAGCAAAAAGGCTACTTCTGTACCATTACGGAATATTCCACAAATAAATGGCTAGCAAATCATAACCTGAAACCTGTTCTCTCCAAACCAACAAAAAGCTGAGTGATTAGAATGGATGTCAAACCTCATCGCTAAATTCAAGATGTAAAATGTCTTTACTTTTTTGATCACATACCTACCAAAAAACGTTATGAATACCTACTTATTTTTATGTATATTATTTACGTACCTACACACAATGAAAAAACTATAAATAAAATTTTAAGTACGTAAATATATAATATTGTAAACTCAAATATTGAATAATTTCGTATCCAAACTTATTCCGAATTGTTGGTAGGTAGGTAGGTAGGTACTGCACAAATAAAACAAACTGCTGAAATATCAACCTAATAATAAACACCAAGCACTTTCACTCACGCAATATGTCAAAAACCGAAAATAAAATTTTATGTAAGTAAATCTAAACATGCGTCGTACTCACACTTATGTTATTTTTCAAATGTTAAACATAATTTATTGATATTTGCGGTAAGCAGAGTCGAGTTATAAGTAACAATGTACAATTTCTCACTAACAAATATAGAAAGAAAAGTTTCCTTTTTTACCAATCATGCTCGTCACATCAAGATTATATATACCATCAATTCTCTATGTATGTATTTACACTTTTTATGGGAATTGCTAAACTTATTGGCTACATACATTGTGAGGCTAGATATTTTTAATGCTGAAAAAAGTCCTAAATACTAAAGAATGATTTACCTACCTACTTTTACAAATTTGGGTAATACTCTTATTTATTCTGATATAATACGTTGATGCACTTTTCCAAATTCTTATGTGAAAGACTAAAAAATGTTTAATAAAGTGAATGTTCATGTCGATATTTTTAACAAAACTTATAATGAATTTATCTCCTAGATAATAATTATAAACACTTTTATTTTAATGAAGCCCTCTTTTGTTGGTATTTTTGTTTTCTCTTTTTTGCATTTTTTATTTAGACGACTAGAACAATCTGCATCAATGTACAGAAAGTAGAATATACTGACTGTGAAAATATATGTATTAGAGAATTGACAGAAGTTCAGAGAGTGAAGGAGGTGTTTCTAAACCAAATAATAAATAACCCACATTGGAGGACTCTGATATTGCATTCAAAGAAGAATAATACGAAGGTATCTAATGCAAAAAAGTATTTATTTGGAATCATAAAATCTTTAAGACGTATTGGCTGTAAAAAAAATACAGAACTTTTCTCAGTCTGAAATCTCCCGCCGGCAGAGCGTAGTCGGTAACATAAACAGCACATAATAAAAATATGTGCTTAATTATCTTCGTTTCCAAACGAAGATAATTAAGCACATGCATCAGTTATCACTAAATTATACTGATTATTATTCAAATATATAACAAAATTCCAGAATTTTGAGACAAAATTTTTAATAATATAGCGATTATTGTATCCCATTCGTCTTCGAAGAAATAAAATAACAGAACAAACATTTTCCATTCAAAGATAATATTATGATCAGCGGATTGGTATTTTCCTTCTACATTTTAATAACATTGCTGGATTATTAATAGTTTTAAACGAACATTAAAATATATGAGATTTTAAAAATGTTAAACTAAACACTATGTTTAATTTTCACGGATGATTATTTAGTCAATTAATATAGTCTAAATTCTAATTGCCGAGCGCTTTCGCCTTGCGGCATCTTCAGAATTACTTGAAAACTCTTAAAAGAGAGTTTTTAAGTAACTCTTGCCCTGAATATGCCGCAAGGCGAAAGCGCTCAGCAATTAGAATTTATTCTATATTAATTGACTAAATAATCATACGTGAAAAATTAAACAGTGTTAAGTTTAACATTTTAAAAACTCATATAAAAATTAATTTTCACAACGTTAACGCACCTACTTTAACTTTAATAACATTAAAATACATAAATACGTTATTCAATTCTGATTTATTTGTTACAAGCAAAGTGGATAAATTATGCATCATAGGGATTTAAAAAAAATATTATATAATTACATATGGCGAGCGATTTAACTTCATTTGATACAAGTAAATCGAAATATTTTAAATGAATTACACGAAAATAGAACACAAACAAGTGAAACCTTTTTATGTATAAATAAACTTGTTTCTAGAATTGAAAGAAACCGTTCTCAATATTTATGATAAAAAAATACGTAGATAATACGTGAGTAGTTCACTTAATTCCAACATGTTTAGGTATCACAATTCTCAATTATTATCGATACAACATCACTATATGAAAGTAGCAACTTTATGAAACTGATCCTTATGTATTATAAAACATTGTTATGAAAAGCTCACAAAAGTTTCAGAGAGTAAAAATATTTGTTTATAAAAAATAGGCTGAAATAATCGCGTTACTTTTACGTCTTTATATATACCGCGTGTCGTGTTAATAAAGGAATATCACGTCGATATTAAATTATGAACACATCATCGAAGTAGACCCGACCACCTGTGGCATGTGCCGATATGTAACTACTAAAGACTAAACTCGATGAATACTTTGTAGCCGGGTAAACTAAATCTGTCCTACGCAACCATATCCAGTAGGTACATATTATTGTCCTTTACCAAACAGAGTATCTACACTAAATTTAGTAGTAACCATGTAATAATGTATGTAATTAACCGTATGGTCGATTATTTAAAACACCATTAACCATATTATTAATTAGTTAAATTACTCATCAAATTGAACCACTTCTAGTAAAGTATCAAAGATAATACGTTGGATGTAAGTAGAACTGTAACATTTTTTATTACAGGTAGGTATTTGTAAACCTTTGTTCACATATGCACAAATGCATGACTATCCTTCAAAAACGTTAAAAAGTAGGTAATTGAAGAATTATTACACCAAAAATAACTAAACATATACATACTCAATCAAAAATCAAGGCAAGTCAATTTAATTTGGTACTCGGAGGGGTAATTGTGAATATTGTTCTCTGAAGGGAAAGAAGGTTTGTATTGTAGGTATCTATTATATAAAAGGAACTCGTGTGTGTTACATCATTTATAACTCAAGAATGGCTGTACCGATTTGAATGATCTCTGATTTGTTGGATTCTTCTCCACCGGGAATAGCCGATAGGCTATTAAAATATCTTCTAAATTCACGGGAAGAAAAATTATGAAGAAAATTATTTACGCCATACATTTTTAAATTCAAAAATAAAAACAATATGGAGGATTATGGCGCTGTAAGCGCTTCAGCGTCGCCTGTTGCATTGTGCTATAATAATCCTTATGTTCTGCTATATTAAGAATCAAATTACTATAATCAACATGAACAAATTATGTAAAACTGCTGTACTAATATTTGTTTACTTTAATCATTCTACTAATATTTATGTGTCGATAGATCTGTGGACGTGCACAGATTATACTTATTTGAAATTTTAGTTTATTGTTGTAGATGGAAAATTATTATTAAACCAAACATTGTGCTATTAAAGATGAAAATAAGAATGAGTTCATGTATGTAGGTAATTCTGATGCAAGATTGTGTAGTGAAATTTGCAGATTGATACTGCGAAAGTATGTCAAATAACTTATTCATTTACGCCATACATTTTTAATTTCAATGAAAAATGCAATATGGAGAATTGAAGGATGATGTTTTTTTTTTTAATATATTTGCCTATTTATAGAATAATTTTTGTACACATTTTCAAATTAGAATTGTTATCCATACAATTTAACATCTGTGATTCTGAAATTTCAATTTTGAAAAAAATCATGCATAAGAATTTTTATAAATTTAAAATGAATAGGTATCTACCTAAAAAATAAATTAGTACCTATATACATTACGCACAGCAGATAATAAACAAATCTGAGTTAAGAATGATTGTTCAACATAAATGAATTTTATCTTTTAACACTATACCAGTGATACCCAAGATGGACCCCTAGGGGTACACGGAGACTCGACGGGGCTCTACGTTGGCGTGACTAAAAAATGGGGATGGTTCACGAGTCGTAAGCGGAGGTCCACGAATCCATAAAGTATCGAATATTCGGTTAAAGTACCAGATACTTAACGATTCGAGTAAGTATTCTTCTTTAAGAAAACCGAGGAGTTTATATTTCAGAATATTTCAAATTCCTATACCATTTCGAAAATTTAGCGACGGGGGGTAGAAATGCAGGGGGTCCATCGGAACCAGCAAAATTTTGAAAATGATCTATGAGAATGGGCAACGAGCTGCCGATGAACTTGCTGGAACTGGCGCTGAGAGACTACCAATAGGTCCTGAGCCTATATGCGGATTACCGTCTAACACTATCAGGCTTAGCCTAAAAAACTGGGCCATGGATCAAAGCCATGAAATTTGGTCCAACAACATAGGGTTGAAGCATGCGAAGGAACTGATGACAGGGTACTTGCGGAAATTCACCACAGAAGTTCTAAAACTTAATAAAAATCAAATAAGGATTCTAACCAGGATCTTGACAGGACACTGCAGACTAAGGAAACAAATGACAAAAATTGGACTGTCAGATACCCCAGTTTGCAGATTTTGTTCAGAGAATAATGAAACACCTATCCACATCCTCTGTAACTGTGACGCACTCGCTCGCAACCGAAGTCATATCCTCGGAGGTCCACTGCTGGACTCTGAGAAGGTGAGGCTTCTCACACCAAGACAGATAGTGAGCTACATGACGCACTTAGGTCTTGAGAGTGAGATATGACACAGAAAGATGTCACAATAGATCTATCTATCTATTTATATTTTTATTACTTTATATTTTCAATATCTTAAATTCTTACATGTATCTTTACATATTTATATTTTTTGTGGATATTTTAAATTATCTTGCTTGTTTTGTATGTTTGTTAATCTTATTATGAATTTTGAACTATAGCATAATCTTATTGTGTTTTTTTTTTAAATTTTTATTTGTTCCTTTGTATTTGTCTCATGCTTGGGATTTTAAATTTACATGTCTGGCGAAGTTGTTGCATTCATTGTTTGTTATTACATATTGGTAATGATAGGGGACTTTACTGGTCCATTTATGGCTTTATATGATTCTGTTTATTGTTACCTGTTTATGACTGTCTGTATCCCTGTAAAATGTATTAAATAAAATAAAAATAAAAATAGATCTATTATGGTCGCGGTGACACAAAGGATGCAAGGTCCCTTGACCTTTATTGGAAAAAAAAGTATTCTTCTTTAAGAAAACCGAGGATTTTTTAAATATTTCAAATTCCTATACCATTTTGAAAATTCGACGACGGAGGGGGGATAGAAATTTAAACACGTAATATTTTAAAAGTATCCGGTATTGACATAAACAATACTCGGTACAAATACTCATTACATTGTAGAAAAATGTAATGTGAGAAAATATTCTGGAAGAAAACCGAGAAGTTTTTGAAATATTTCAAACTCCTACACCATCTCGAAAATTTAGCGACGGGAGGTAGAAATGCAAGGGGTCCATCGGAACCAGCAAAATTTTGAAAGTGATGTATGGGAAAAAAAAGTTTGGGAACCTCCGCACTATACGATGACACACTTGGACAATTATGGGAGTTTGTAAAGAGATTAAAAATATTAATCATTCATTGATTCAACGGCGGTACGAAGTTCGCTGGGTCAGCTAGTATTATATATTTTGCTACTTCTATTTTTTGAAAAAAAAGTAAAGGAATTTAACGACCGAGTAAATAAAATGCTCGAGTGCAATACGTACAAGGGTTGAAAAATAAAGTTATTTTTTTCTAATAAAAAGAGTAATTTCCTTCCCAGTAGGTATACACGCTCCCTTTCATATCCTAGACTTAATTGAATAAAATGACATACTATTTTATTACATCGTTATAGGAGAATGCTATAATTGATATTTCATAACAATATTTTATTGTTTTTGGAACGTGCTTAAAACGATTAGATCATCAACGGATTGGTTGAAGACAAATTATTATACTACAGATTCAACATTTTAACCGTGTTACCACTTTGTATTTCTTCTCTACTCTCTATTATTTTATAAATTTATTACAATCTTCAGGTAATCATTTACTTTCAAGTCAAATAATATTTCATTTTGCCAATCAGAATAATGATAATAATAATGAACTTCAATTTATCAAATTTTCTTTTTACATGTCATTCAAAATATCTTCCTAAAATTCTTTATTCTAGGACCCGTTTCTAATACGATTACTATGAAATATTTATTGTCATATTGTCTTTAGACAGTAGTGTTTTACTTAACTGACAATAAAAAGAAGACAATATATTTAGCGCCGTTTTGTGATATGAACCACCGCAAGGGCGCATTTAGTTTTTTTTATGTTTTTTCCCCTTTTGCCAAGATTTCGAATGCATTTGTAAGAAATTATAGTCTCAAATTTGATTCTTCTGATTGTGAATATTAACTATTAAAATTTATAAGTATAATTTTAACACGTTTTAAAATTGTAGAATAGTAAAATTCACAGAATTTCCGTGAAAAAAAATATATAAAATTTTTGATAACTTTAAAGTGTCAAATTAATAAATTGTACAATTTGTTTGTTTTGTAGAGAAGTTATAGGACTCAGGAATCTACTAAAGCGCCATCTTTCCAATTTGAAACGACATTAAGGGTTTCCCACCACTTTCCCCTGGATGTTTTAAGAGCTGAGCTCCTATATCATCCAGACTCAACGAAACAAAAGAAAAATTCAAAGGGAGGGCTCGGGATTTGCCTTATGGGCTCCCCCCGACAAAATCCTCCCCTAAACTACAACCCTTAATGTCCCTTGGAGGAGATACTCACTAGAAGGCACTACTCACTACTACAATATTCTTACAAACTATGTTCTTACAGTTACGTATTGCTACGTACTAAAATTCTTAACACTAAAGACAACACTTTACAGCTTATTATCTATTTGAAACGACAATTCTATAGTTTTATTTTCTCTTATTTTCTCTGTACGTAAATGAATTGCTTTCATTACCTGTTGATGGTAAAATCATATCATATAATCTGCACGCCTCTGACACCAGCAACCTTAGTTGCTGTTTTGAGGTATTGTTTATGATTGAATAAATTGAAATTGAATTGAATATGTTTCGCTGATGACACCGTTATATTATTCGAAGGTGAAAACTCTCAAAGTGTTTTTGAGAAATGCCAAAGGGGTCTAAATGTTATCAAGGATTGGCTGGATAGATCCTTGTTGTCGTTAAATGTGGATAAGACTCGTTACCTATGTTTTAGTATTACAAATCGTGCAAAGCCTGATTACAATGGTGCGTTAAGAATTCACTCTTGCGGTGATGTTGAGATTTGTAACTGTCCATACTTAAAAAGAGTGAACTCTATAAAGTATCTAGGAATTGTGATTGATGAAAATCTCTCATGGAAGAGTCACATTTCCGTTCTAAATGATAAACTCAGAAAGATTTCGTACATAACTAGATGTGTTCGAGGTTTTCTTGACAGACCGACTCTGAGAATGGTCTATTTTGCACTTGTTCAGTCCTTACTCGCTTATGGTGTTATTGGATGGGGTGCATGTTATGACAGTAATTTAAGAATCCTCCAAGTCACCCAAAAAAGTATAATCAAGGCAATGTTTAAGTATCCTAGACTTTATCCTTCTACCCAACTATTTAGTGAACTTAGATTCTTGACAATTAGACATTTATTTATCAAAAAAGCATTATTATATATCGCCAAATTCTATCCTGATCTCAGGAGATCACAACAGGGAAGGGTGACCCGGAAAATGTTATCGAATAATTTGGAGGTTCCCTTAAGGAACACAGTTTTTGGCCAGCGACAATTTGCGCGTGTTGCTCCAAGAACATTTAACTATCTGCCCGAAGACATACGAAAGGTCACTAATACTGACATTCTTCGGCGAAGAATTTCTGAGTGGATTCTCAATGTATCTGTGGATGACTTACAGGAGATTCTGGACCGAGTTGTGTAGTTGTGCTGTTCATTGTTTGTTGTTTTGGTCAATGTGCGTGTGGGTAACTGTGTCTAAAAAAATTTATGTATTTGTATTATGATGTAGTAAAATGAAATAAAAAAAAATAGTCTAAATTTTTTTTCCATGAAACTCCCAGCAAAAATGCACTTCCCTCTCTTTCCTTAAGTTTTTGCGCGTCGCTCGAGACCGTCGAAGAATTGTAAAATTATCCAACATCATCACCATCATCGAAGTGCTAGGAATGCCGTGGAAAGGGGTAACTTAATTTATGAAAAGATGTTCTGGCTATGATTTCAGCCCAGTGTTTTAGAGAGATACTTTAAATGGTGGAAAGAGAGAGATATATAATATTTCAAAAGTCTATTTCACGGTTACAACCTGGCCTATTAATCTAGCAAGCTTGGGAATAAAATCTAAATAATATCTATTTATATTAAACTAATTAGATTACTTAAGAACCTACCTACATACCCAACCATTGAAGATAGGTACAAAGAATCCATCATATGTAATTGGATACTATTTTGAAATATTTTAATACCTACATCAAACAGTTTCAGGTAGGTGTGGATATCAGTGTAAGTAATTATTATTGAGATGAATTTACTCAAAGGCAATGAATTACAATCAGATATATGTACATACCAATATTCACACGTCATAAAAGATAGGATTTTCAAAGATATTTCATACGCAATTAAGATTATTTGCGTACGCCCCAACTTAATAACTATGTATACTATCATGGCAATAGACTAACTGCATAAAGCATATATATATATGGCTTGTCCTCTCAATGGCAAAAACATAGAAAAAACAGGACATTTATTAAAAATCAACGCTGTGTGTATTGAAGGTGTATAACATTTTATAAATATCTACCTTTTACTTAACACTCGAAAACTTATAAGAAATAGAGAAAGATCAATAACTATATTCCGAGGACTCTACGGGGTATAGTAAAAATAGTTTTATTTCATGACAGTATTACATGCCTATAGCTAATAAGCTAGATTACGTTTGGTCTTTCAATTGATACAAGGTCACGTTAATTCATTTGCTGAATTAGCAGCACAAATTGATAGATGTCATTTTATTATTAGAAAATTATTAATAAGATAATATGAGGGATGTAGAAGCAAAGACACGTTGAACAATTTTTCCGAAGTTTATCACTATTTGAAGAAAAAAAATAATGAAATTGCTCAACTTATAAGCCCACCTTTTTGCACCTTACCGTTTAATGTTAGAATTGTTTTATATTTTATTCATATGAGCAGTAAAGATCTATTTATATTAAGCTAACTACACTATAGTTAAATCAATGGATACAACGAAAATATGTTCAAGTAAGTAAATCAATAACAATAATAATAATTGGTATTAAACTGATTTATTACCAAGAACACTTCAAAAAGATAGAGAAATGCGATGTGATATTGCTTTTACAACCCTCACATAAATGTGTTCTTGACAACACACTAAGAGTGTCATAATAAAACGCTGGCTAGACAATCACTTATTGGACCAATTATTAGGCAGCGACGATTTTTGCTTAGGAACCTTGATACGGTGAAATACCTTTTTGAATTCAATATTACTGTTTTCTGAAGCGAGTAATAGTGTTTATTGAATGATAATGGTAATGTTATAACCATTGAAGACTCCCTGCAATACCCGGATATGTCGGATTTTATGCACTCTTCTAAGCAGAATTATTGTTCTCACAGGTGGGCCCTAATTGATAATTTGAGAATTGAATACAATTATAAACAAACACGTTAGAAACAAGATAAATGTATATAAGTTATAGCGGTTTCGACATGTGGAAAAAATGTGACGTGGCTGCTTGAGGATAAATATTCAGTTTATGTAGATCAGATCGTAAAGGAATATACATGAAGAATTGCATGCATGTACATTATTATTTTTTGATCTTGTTCCAAAAAAGATTCTTCAAGACTAATATTACATTTTATTGCTTACAACACAATGCATCATAATTCACTGATGTTATGGATGAATCAAGAAAGAAAATCATAGTTTTAAATATGAAAGTATTCTTGAATTTCACCGCACCCTCACTAATTCAAATAACCAGCCCCTTTTATTTTTAGGCGCCATAACCTTATTTATTTTAGTAAAAATTATGCTCATGCTATTTTGCACATTCAAACAAACCAATGAAAAAAATATACAATTAATCTGCTTATACAGAAGAAGAATGTAAAGATTACAATAAATGGAAACACATCCCATAGATAATTTAAATGATGTTGAATTTTGAATTTTGAGAGATTTTATATGATATTTTTATGTTTTTAATTTTTTTGAGAGATTTTATATGATATTTTTATGTTTTATGCTTTGTGAGCATTATTCTATTAATTTTGTTAACATAATTTACTCTATTCTATTGTAATTGTTGTTTGTTGATTTTATCTGTTGTGTTTAGTTATGTATGTTTTGTGGAGCACATAAGGGTAATATAGGGATCTTCACTGGTTTGCTTATTGCTAAATATGTTATAGACCATTGTATTTTTTGTATCAACTGTATGTATCCTGTAAAATTGAAATAAATAAATAAATAATTTTAACACTGACATAAGCAAGTGCACATCAAATCATGGTCTGTTATTTGTACTATTCTGACAGTATTTGAGAGAATTCATGTGTGCCACATCACCTCAAGGGCTCTGAACAATTTATCAAATTCAAGACAGTACATACCATCTACATATTAGGTATAATAATAAAAATTCGAAAATAAATTACATAAGTTAGAATTTTTGTATTTTTGGAAGTTGAATATATTATTTATCCTCTTTTATAGCCTTCACATAGTTCCACACGCACACTCTCCTGTTCAGTGTGTTCAGCACTTGTCCTGTTGGACCTATTCTACATCATCATTCAACTCTGGAGGTGGAGAGGGGTCACAATCCAAAACAGTTTTTATAAGCAATCTATATCTTTCAATAGTTGTGCTCCGAGACCTATTTAGCTCTCTATATTTGGTACAGGAATGTGAACAAATTCCCGATTTTATCATTGCTGTATTGCTAATTCTGAAAATTCTTTTTTTGTATTTTGGATTTTCAATCTGGCATACAAAAGTAAAATACAATATCCATCTTTTTAAATTCTGTGATATTTAAAATAATATTACATCCAATTCTAAATTCTAAAACTCAAATTCTAAATATTACATCCGAGATATTTGTTAGTTTTGTATTTGGAATGATTAGACTTGTGACAATGACTTCAGCTCATGGGCCATGGCAGATAAACAATATTACAACTACATCAACACTCATTATCTTCAATGTTTTGTATGATACATAATATTGTACATTATAGTGGGTAGGTACATATGTAATGTGAAAACAATGGTTTCAATTCACCACAAAAAAATGACTTCAAATTACTACATAACAGTCATTCATGCAAGAACTGAATGCTAAAAATAACACTTATTTACTAGTGATTGAATGAGAGCCTTCTTGCATGAAACACAAAGCTTATTTTTCCATACTACTTCACAGCAAGCGGACTCAGAGACTAACCAAACGCCTGTTACGCCTGGGTGAATCTTTGTTACTAAATTTTTTTTTTTTTTTATTTGATGTGCCTGTTGGTGTATGTTTGTTCTACAGTTTGAGCGACAGTAAAAAAATAAGTCTTATAATATGCAATGCGTGTGGTTATAGAAAACAGTTCAGTTGTATTTAGCCAAGTTCACAAGACACTTCAAAATACATCGGAGTACATTGCGCAAAATTAATATGATCGGAATATAAAGTACGTGAAAATTAGTTGGCAAGTTAATAATTTTTAATTATTTCCAAGGTTGGAAACCTTAGGTAAGGCCTGGTTTTTTGGCTTGTTCGGAAGACATAAAGACAAATTATTGATATATCTATACTGTCGTCAGTTATACAAAAATAATTAATATAGTTTTGAAATCAACATGAGGGTACCATTATTGTCCTTACACAAAAATTGAAATGACGATTATCTATAATAATTAAAATAAGGTATGTAGGCATTAAGACAACTAATATGTAACTACACTCTAGATAAAAATTACTTATTTTTTTTTCAAAAAGTAACATGGAAAAATATCACCCTATCATAAATTTGGTTACAGGGTAATATGTTCTTCTATTCTATTCTATACCCTCACGCCATATCCCAGGAGGGGTAGGCAGAGAGAACGGAATGCCATATAGATCTATCCTTACATACTTCTTTCGCTTCCTCTACATTCATCCAGTTTCTCATACATGCACGCCGATTTCTCTTACTCAGCACGCGTCCGTCCTTAAGAATTTGGTCCACGTGATCAAGCCACGTGGTTCAATAGCCAGGGTAATATGTTCCCACTATAAACTTCGGAAGTTATGGGACAAAGTGAAAGATCGGTAAACATTCCCAGAAAATGAAAGACAGAGCATCTCTGCACTGAGAAAAATACTCAAAACGAATCATTGGTACAGTACTATCAGATTAAGACCAGAGATCGTACAAACGATTCATTGGTATAAATCTATAATATTAACTCTTCGCAAACAAATCATTGGTAAATTTACCAACAACTTGTTTGCGAAGAGTAAATATTATAGATTCGTACTAATGAATCGTTTGTACGATCTCTGGTCCTAATCTGATAGTACGTACCAATGATTCGTTGTGAAATTTCGTTAGTATTTTTCTCAGTGTGTAAGGATAGACTGACCACTCTCTGACTGACTGACTATAGTGTGAAGATAATTACACAAATTATGATTGTATGTCATTATGTATAGGAGACAAATCAAAGTTCATGACCTACAATTAAAATCATTTACCTCAATGTCTAATCTAAATAATACACCTAAATTAGTTGTTATTTATAGAAAATGAAAACATTGTTTGCTATCTATCAAGGTGGTAAGTACATAGCCCTCTCCCCACTAGGTCACATAATAGCTAATCTATATACTTGTATGCATAATGCATGTAACTGGGTCAAGAGTTCTCCGAGTCCCCAGTAGTGGCTGGGTGACATAGTGAGTCTGCAGGCAGGTAAATAAACTATACAGAGATGTTATAAGAATTATACTGGCAGTACAATGTCATTATCAACAATAACAAAAGATATATATATATATATATATAGATAGGTGTTGTAACTACACACATTCACACACACCATGGAAACTGACTTTGCATTTAAGTGGTACTGTACTAGTCTATAAAAATATTAATTTTTCAACTAACTTGGCAAGTTTCATAGAATATTTTTTGCAGTCTTGAAGTTATCGAAATAGTTGAATATTTAATACTAACCATAGGCGTAACTATATTTTTTCAACAAGTTTTGTTATCTGAGTGTTGTGCTTAAATCCAGTTTAACAATAAAAAAGTTACAGCATGTTCAGTTTGGAAGAGAAAATAAAACCTTCTACATTGTCAATAATATCAGGAACAACTTTATTTGCAAAGATTTATTTTTATTAAGCTTACTTGAAAATACTCATAAAGGAGAACTTCTCCATCAATTTGAACCCCTGGGGAGGTAATGGCTATATAAGATATTGGAGCTCAGAGGCAATTTGAAATAGGACTCTCTTCAGTGCTGGACATGGTTAATATATGTATACCTAACTGATAGTTAGGTGTAAGTAAACAAGATTAAAATGAATACTATATTTAGTTATTTTATGTTGTAACATCCTATAAGTCATATTATATTTATATACAAAGATATCAGAAAATCTATGGATATAATTATTTACTACTACTATACCATTACGGCATATCTAGCTACATGAAATAAATGTGCAAGCTCTCTTCTCTGTACCATTAAAAAATAATAATAAACATAACTATAGATCATCTTTAATGCATCATAAAAATATAATGTCTAGGATAGGCGACATACTACACCATTTTATTTATTTACATTTTACAAGTATTTTGAGAACATAGTAGGTGTGTCATAAGATTTAGTAACTGACCATGAGCCCGTATCAAGGTAGACTGAATCAGTTATTTAACCCTCTCAGCGCGGGGATGGTTATTTACATCACTGAATTAAATTATTTCATCTTGTACGATACAACACACACGCTCACGCACATACATATACAACCATATACATACACACATACATAAACACGCGCATATATTTATATTGTACACACACACTCAGTTGTACAGATGAGTATGTGTTTCTGCAGAATTGAAGATGTCCTATTATGATGTTTCACAAATGACCACCTTTGGAATGACATTAGACAAGTCAGTCAGCACTTCCTTTCAATCCTGGCATACCACAACTTTGGTCTCAAACTCTTTTAAATTAATAAATAAAAATATAATATATTTACATAAGAAAGCTTTGATTACTTAAATAAAAGACTAGCGGCAAAAATTTTGACTGGCAAAGTGCATCAGAGCAGGCTGATTTTGTACTGGGGAAGGGACCGAGGAGGGAGATTCTCAACATGAGGCAACTATTGAGAAATGCAGTGAGTTTTATGTCCCAACAGCCTCCTGTTTCATAAGCATTTAATTGCGGAAAATGGAATGACTCGCAAGTTTTTGGAGAATTTCATGAAAATGTTTCAAAAAGATAATTAATCCAATTCACAATTCTTCCTTCAACATTTGATAAGAAACCCAATTCTCTGAATCACAATTATTCTATTTCATGTACATAAACACTATTTTTTTTACCTTTCAGGAGTGGGTTAGGTATATTAACAGGATTATATGATACAAGTTAGTATAAAAAATCATTATTGTAAAAATATTTTTTGCATCCATACATCAAGCAACTGTGGAAGAGATCATATGCAGCAAATGTCATTTCAGTGTCATAAGAAAACAAAGTAATTACTTTTTAGGATCGTTCATCTTCTCTCTCACTATTCACAAACAAATTATTCTTGAATTCTATTAGTTACTATGGGTTACTTTGGCTACCACTATAAGTTTTATCCTCAGAAATTAAAAGAGGCTTTTACTTCTAATTGAACCTGCCGTCAGCAATGAATTATATTATCATTGTCATATGCAATGTCACGTATTACGTGCATAGTTTTAATTAAATATTATTGTAATCTATGGTGCATTGTGATCTCCTGATGTGCCTTTCGAACTGTGTTCATGTTAAGATGTCTCGGTGAAAGGCTTTCAAGGTGTCATGTCGAAATGTTTATAATAGCTATAAATAAATATATACTTACCAGGGAAATAAAAGAGTATTTTTCTCCCATTAAAGATACAGAGGTATACACCGTTATGATTGTCAATGTTGGCACGAGAATAGTAAGGATAATTATATAAAATATTAAGTAAACTTACATTTAACTGCATGAGGATCTTTGCATATGCCCAGTGCCATCTCTGCCTGGCTCCTGCTGGCCTCCTGGTAGTCTCTTCTTCCTCAAAGGACACACTCTTGGCCTTCTCCTCTGATCCAATCATACTGCCACTTTCGTGATCTCCTGAAAATAATGACACAATTTAAAAAAAAACAATCTTTTTTTTTATAATAATATAATAATAATATTTTATTCAGTATATTTTTTTTTTTTTACAATGGTATATGGTACAATTTACAATTAGCATAATAACGTATTAACGTTTTATAATTCCCCAATCAGCATGTAATAATTGCTGGTATGAGGGGAACAGTAACTAAATGATATAATAAAAAACATTAATGAATTTAATATACTTAAGTAATTAAAATTATAGATGTCTTATGTAAATAAAAAATCTTATAAGAAACCAAAAATCTCTTAAATGGTTAAAAATTAAGTCTCATAATAATTAAATAATTAATCAATCTTCAATCAATAAATACCACCAATCCTGAAGAAGATGATAACATACATTCCAAGGATAATCCTACTTAAGTTATGAATTTTTTGACACAATTGGATGTCGGGAACTGGATTTTTTACTTACTAGAAGTGTAGATGTCAAACATATTTTGAACTGCTCCAGATTAATCATTCCAATTGATTTACTATGGATGAATGTGATCAATTGGAATGATTAATCTGGAGTAGTTCAAAATATGTTTGATAATCCTACTAGTGGGAGATGTCACAATTGTATAGAGATATAGGTAGGATACACCTTTGAGATTAACTGAGAATTTAGAATCAAATTCATGGTTGATTTTAAATCTATGCATAAAAAATATTCAAATTAAAAGCCTGATACAGCACTACAGTGAAAAAAAAACTTTGCTATAATTTAGAATAGCCAGTTAATTGACAGGGAGGATGTGGACAACACAATAACATTATATTTACTGGAACAGATTGATTCTATGTAAAAAAAATACAAAACCATCATAGAATACCCATTGAATTAAGTAGTTGGAAGAGATTGCAACTTTGTGGACTACTTGCCCTCTAGAACATTGATTATATTTATATGAACATAATATCTACATCATGTCATGAATAATGAGTTGGAAAGAATGACAGAAATTGCAATAAATAGTTATGAACAGGTCACTCTTTGTTACATTTTCTTTCAAAAGTGTGAAAGTACCGATACAATCTCACCTTGTGTAGGTATTTCCTTTATGAATAAAAAGTATAATACATCTAATATGCTCACCTATATGGTTCACTTGCGAAAGTCTGGTATCAGGTGGTGGACTGCCAATAGTATCAGGCATAAGTTCCTTCCCAGTGGTACACAACTGAGAAGTATCATGTGATGGTGAAGACCGGTAAGGAATCTCCATGGATGTCTTCCTTGAGCCACCGCCTGAAGGAGATATCGCTTTGGGTCTGTACGGCTCCACCAAGGAATTTTCCATTCTGTGATCATCTTCTTCAAATGATCCAGAAATGGGTTCCAGTCTTTCAGTTACATGTATCACTGACACTGGTGATGAACTTTTTTGCATTTTGCCATGATCCGACACGTAACCTTGTTCATCATTCACATAATCCTCAACTAATTCACCATCATGACCGTAATGGTGATCTATTTTATCGTGTTGACTAACCATACCACTAATATAATCATTATCATTTAAATTATCATTATGAATATTATAATCTAACTGCTCATTGTCGTGCATTTCACTGTCTTTATAATAATCGTCTCCGTAATCATTGTACGCTTGATCACTGGAGGCATATTGCTCATTTTGGTAATTCATTGTAGGCACTGAATCTTGAGGCATTTGAGGATAAGGGTGATAGGGCTCGGGCTCCGTAATGGAGACTTGTTGCTTTAACTGTGGTCTCATTGTGGATGTCAAAGTAGAGGATGCTGTAGTTGTCACAGAATTGAATGCTGTGACAGCTGGTGGTTGTACAGTTGATACTGCCGAGGTTGTTGTTGGTGCAGGAGGTCTGGGTGTAGCTGCAGACAAGAAACTTCCCAGTTTCATAGCCCCACTCGCCATGAACCGTCCCAGAGTTTGGGCCGCTGCGGCTGCTGCTATGGGAGCTCCAGCCAATCCTGCAAGAAAAATTATAATCACTTAAATGAAATTACAATTTACAAAATTATTATTTTTGAAATATAAGTAGATACCAACTTATTATCCTGATATTAAAACAAAAAATAGAATGTTGAAACTAAAATTAACATAAAATTAACAAATTTTGCAACCACTGCTCATAATAAATACATATTCAATATCAAATTATGTTCTTAGTAAGTTGTATAATAAATTGGGAAGAGATGGCACAGAGACGCACTGAATGGAGGAGGCTGGATTTTGCTCTGTGCTCCCGAGAGGAGCATTGAGGATGATGATTTATTTATTTACAAATCTACAGCGTGAGCCTTTTACATGTTTAAAAATATACAAAAAAAACATACAAATCAAATTTCTCATCAATAAACGCTGCTGGAGCAAGATAAGAACAAAAAACTGTCGAAAAACAAAAACACAAATGGCAATCAATACAAAATACCTATCAATAATTTTAGTCAAATCACAAAATAGTATAGAATGTCAATGAAATGTTTAGCAATATGTCAAGAATTAAAATTGAAATAAAGTTTGGAGATGTCAAGTAGATAGAAGGAAGAAAAAAAAATCTATGAGAAATGGTACAAATATTTTAAATGTCATAAGAAATGTAGTCAATAGTTGAAATGTCATAAGAATTTACTACGTCATGTTTATATTTAGGTAAACTGTCAGCAAAAATGTCTGTATCATCACCCACCAGATTACCCAGTCTGGGGATTCTAACCATAGGAGAGTAAAATATGTAATTATTCCTAGTGATGGGTTCTCGAAACAACACAGTTTGTCTGGTACTTCTGGTAGGAATGTTGAATTGAATAAGTTCAATTAATTCAGGAGAGTCAATTTCTCCACTGAGAAGTTTATGGAGGAAGCAATGATCAAACACCTTTCTACGATTTTATAGATGATGATGATGATGATAATAAATTAAGAGGATTAAAACTTAAAATGACTTTTTGATTATTTATAAGGTATAATTATAATAATCAAATGATTTTTTTAATTCATTAAAATTTAAAAATGATGTTATTGTGCTAAAATGTAACGAAAGGTTTCCATTAAGATCTCAACATAATCAACTCTCGGCAGTTCTTCCTAACTCAACAAATTCATATAAATCTTCTCTCAAAGTTCGGGCTAGATATTGAAACAATTCACACATACAAATAATTCAAATTGTATCACATTAAAAAAAAATCACCTGCTTGAAATGTGGAAGACTGACTGGAGGGTAAACTTCTCGGCACATCTGTGGTGACATTGCCCAGGGAGGTTGCACATCTAGGTGTAGAATTGAGAGGTACTCCTTGTGAACTATTATTGTAAGGAACTTGACTGTCATCCGATATGTAACTACAAGAAAATATTTTACTTTAGATTTTGATAGACATGAAATGAAAAATCTCAAATAATGTCCTAATAAATAAAGGTGTCAGAAGTTTTTTTTTATTTAATTTAAAATGGTCTGGACTCTGAATATTTCTCGAGTAAGATAATTTATGTTTCTGTAAATTAAAAAAAAAACATAAAATAGACAGTGGATTTTTGCTCAATATATATTCTGTGTTATTTATTTATACTAAAAAGTATTTCTCACATTAATTTTAATGCATATGGATATAATATATTCATTTATATTTCTTCATAAAAAAATATTTATAACAAATAATAGTTAAGTACCTAGATAATTATTAACAAAAAAAAATGCGCTTGGTGTGAACAAAAAACTGCAAGGGCCTATTTAAGAATTGAAAATAAATGTCTATATAGGTATACAAATGTATCCTCAATGTTAAGAATATATTTATCTGCACTTGAGAGAGGAAAAAATATTGAGAAGAAAAAGAGATACATTTTTTTCTATAAAAATAGGCATTATATTTTGTTGATAAGGTTTTTTTTCTCTTAAGTTAATCAAAAATAATTTAATAATGAAGTCCCTCATTGCTTGCGTTCTATCAATGAAATTATATTTTATTCATCAATTGGTATTTAACAATTCCATTGTACATATTAGAATCAAAACACCATACATTCTCATCATTGTCCATAATTTGTACTGTGCAATAGTTTATTACAAATAATGGTCTACTTCCATCACTCTTACGACTGATAACATCAAAAGGGATAAAATTTACCTTGAATTTTGATAAGTTGATGTGACAGCAGTTTGATATTGATTAGTGTCGTGTTGATATGATTCATGTTGATATGAGGAAAAGTCTTCTGTGTAAGGCGTCTGCCCTTGGTAATAAGGATCAGATTCATTATAGTAAGGCTCAGTTGGTTTATATGATTCACTCGCTCCTTTCTCCACAGTAACACTATTGTCCTGTTGTTGATTGTATATATTACTATATGTGGAGTCGACATGGTTGGCAGTTGTCACCGGGTAAGAGGAGTTATTGATGAATTGTGAGTGATTTGTAGTTGCTGTTTCTGAATATGGTTTCTGTTCATCGTAATACAAATCCTGCTCCTCTACAAATGGTTGACTCTCTGCAGAGTAGAAACTCTCATTCATGTACTGATCCTCATTATATGGTTGTTGTTCTTCTGGAACATAAGGCTCCTGATCTTCTATGTAACCTTGATTTACATAATTACTAGTATCTGTGTACGGTTTTTCCTCCACAATGTATGGTGTTTCATGTTGTAGTGTATCTCCAATGTTGTTTGTGTATGTAGTGTTTGTTAGTGACGTTGAATAATTTTGATTTATTGAATAAGATGTGGTTTCTGCGACATAAGGACTATCATAGGAATTAATTGTATCCGTTGTATAAGTATTTTGTTGTATCGACGTATACGTTGGCAAGCTACTGCTGTAAGATGTTGTATTTTCTATACTAAAGTCTGTCTTGTACGGTTCTATTTGATAAGTATTATTGTGTTGGTTGCTAGTAGTAGTATTACTGTTAAAATAACTAATGGGTGTTGTATACGCCACTTCACTTGTCAAAGTCTTATCATCTAGTTGCAGTTCAGTTTGCTGACTATTTATATTGCTAGTTCTAGACAAGGAAGGAGGTGCTGGCAGCTTTCTACTTAACGACTCTGTAACGGCGGGTAGTCTGAAAACAAAATAAAACAATTACAATAGTTCACTTCATAATTTATTTAAAAATTTGAGTTAAATTAATTAATGGGCTTCCCATTGATAAATGATTTAATAACAAGAATAATATTTTTTTATTGCTTAATATAAATAATTTTTCAAAATATGTACCTATCTAGATTTTTGTTGTTATACAAAATTATAAACCTTTTACACTAAACTTAAAGCTCGTGTCCTAAAAGAAGAGTTTGTCGGCATCTAGTTGTTAAGTTTTTATATATATAATTAAGCGCGATATCACAAACAATTTACAGACAATGATATGCGTGGGTTTGATTACCTTTTCCGTGGCCAAATATAATCTGTGGTATCAGTGCTGTCGATTACATTGGTCATACTTTGGTCTTCTAAGCTATCATAGCCATAGTTGTAGTCTTCATTGTATGCTTTGTTATAATTTCTTAACCCATCTGAAATCAAAGGAAGAAATTATATGTAAATAATACAAATGTAATTGGGTGTAAATAATACAAATTATTTATAAAAACAACATTTCTTAATTTTATAATGCATACGGAACAACAGAGGTTAATTTCTTGGCTAATTGGCTGTGGAAACATCAAGACGAAGGAGGGAAGTCAACGAGACGAGGTAACCCGGTAGAAGAATGTCAACATCTATTATTGCGTCTGTTTGTTTTTTGTTGTTTATTGAACTGTTTCATTAACATGTCAAAAGCTCACATGTATTGTTATAAATAAATACATACATATAAACGCAATTTAAGTTAATTATTTTCTTTAGACTTCATAAATGATAATTTAAAAAAACTTGGTATATTTGTGGTTTTAATAGAACCGTTAAAGTGCCTCAATGTTTATCAGAATTTTAGTTTAATCAACTGTTGGTTTATAGAACTGGCAATCAACTTAATAATATTTACCGTATTTCTAGTTGTTTTCTAACGATGGCACAAAAATGTGGTCAATACTGAAATTTTTAGATGTTTATTGATCCAGTTGATTTTTATTTTGTGAAAATCCGTATTAAGTTATAGATATAAACAAACTGTTTTGAGTTTCACCGTATTTTATTTACGGTTCAATAAAAGTTACTTACTTTTGACTTACAAATGTTTGACAACAACTTTGTAAGTAGAAACCAGGTACTGTTATTGAACTTATTATTAAATACAGCAAACTTAAAACAACTTGTTTATATCCATAAATTAAGACGTCAGTGGTTATAATCCCTTTAAATGGACAATAACGCATAATAATTTATAAAATATATCAGATGTAGGCACTCAATAAAACAAAATTTCTTTGCAAAATTATATTACATAAGTTTTTATTTTGATACACTGTTAATTCTTTTTAAGAAACGTGTACCAACAATATGATTAACATTACTCTTGCCTCAACTTTAAGGCAATGTAATTATAATTAAACAATATAGTATCTTATGGAAACACCGTTATACTATAGACATAAGACAAATGGACATAAAGTTATTTTTCTCTACGTGCAATGATAGTTCAATAAAAACCTTCTTTATTTATCAAAAATGTGAAAAACTTATATTTAGAATGTTTTCAACATTTCTATTGTTAAACTGGATATGGGTACAACACGCAGATGACAATACCAATTGGATATCTTGATTGGAGAATCATGTTTACCCAATGTGGCATTGTGCAAAATCTACTTGGAAGAAGTTAGAAAGGCATCCCAACACTCAAGAATTGGTCCTAAGCTGGTTTAAGTGATAACTGTCAGTATTCATGGACAACATTTTCACTAATTCTAATCATTTATGACCTTAAAGATTGTCTGAGATGTAAAAGTCATTCACCTTTATTGGATGGTGCATAACGGTAGGTTTATATAATTGACAGTAGATAGGGTTGACTTATGTACATAATCAAAAGTATGCCTACCGTATACTTGTGATGTAGCTGTGGGAGGTCTGGGCAGCATTCTGGGGGTTGTGGGGGCGGGTGGAAGACTGGCGGGGGCTGGAGGACGGGGAAGCTGCCTGGGTATCTTTGGAGTGCCTGGAGGTGTAGCTAAAAAGGGTTAAAAAACATACAAAATTGAAATAATTTACTCTCAAATGATTGAAGGTGAGATAAAAATTTATACGAAAAAATTTAAATTATTTTTTATATATTGATCTATTTATTAATTATTCATTCTTTAATCTATGTCCGCTAGAAAATAATTTTAATAAGAAATAAATTCATATTATACAATCAATACACAGATGGTGAATTTATTACAAAGGTGCGATTTTTTCCTATTTACCCAATAGTTGAAAGAAATTAATGCATTAATCGTATAAAAATATCTGAACAATATCAAACGAAAAAATAATGTATTGTTTTTAAAGTGAATAAAAAAATAATATATAATATCTTGGGTAAGCGAGAATGATAAATTATCTATCAAATAAATGTCTTAAAAACAACAAAGTACAATTTGGCCCCTAATTTTACAACCTACAGTCTCAGATTATTATCAAAAACTGTTAAGTATGGAATGAATTGTTCCGTAAACAGCTTTTTAAATTTTCCTGGAAAATAAACTTCTAGTAGCAACCATAGTTACTATAGCAACTCATAGTACTAGAGTTGGACAATCTGCATGATTATTGGTTGCAGCTTGTCCACTGGCTACACCACTTGTGAGATATGCCATGTTGGTAAAGTACTTGTGTCAGTAGCAGTAAAACGTACATTGAAAATTCCACTCTCAGGAAGTATGTTTTAACTCGTTCACTGCCTAACAAAAAATAAGTTTCCTTCAAAAATGTCAGACATGTTTTTCAAGTTTCCAATACTTACTAATTTGAGTATTTTTTTCCAATTCAATTTGATTTATGTAAAAAAATGTGGTACATTTGTTATACGCTTTGAAAGCTGTAGAATAAGAGACACATGCAAATACAAGACTCGCCAGTAATGTCCGAGTAAACTGACAAGTGCATATGTTGAAGTGAATGATCACCGATCCATGTAGTGGACACCAAACGCTAGACGCGTGATACACAGATCTGTGTAGTAGGCACGCAACGTGTTAAAATATTAACCTAATACGACATTTATATTTCTATAATAATAGTATGTCTGTATTTTTACCGGGCAAACTAGCTCCTCTAGACTTAACTTCAGGAGTTGTTCTTCCCAGTCCCCTACCAGCAATTCTGGGCAGTCTTCTAGTTGGAGTCCCTCCATACGTATCTGATATCACAGAATGAGGACGTGGCTGAAAATATACACAAATCGTCAAATTATTCAAAATAAAAATTATCACATTCAACTACATTATCATTTATAAATGTTTTGACATTTTTAGAATAAACTGCAAATTATGACATTAAAATAACTTTTTAAAGAGACTTTAAGTATCAAAGACAAAAAAAAATCATATTTAAGAATAATATCACATACTAATAAAAAGTTCAAATAACAATTTTAATGCCCCAACGAACAGTTTTTTAAGAGCATGCCTAAATTAAAATATTCACACATGTGCCATTTCAAATATTCAACGACGATATGAAGGGCAAATGTCACATTGCTTATAACAAACATTGTTGCATATTCAAAAAGAAGTATGTGCGAACATTTTTGTTTAGGCATACTCTTTGAAAACTTTTCATTAGGGCATTAAAATTGTTGTTTGGACTTTTTATTGGCATGTGATATTATTCTTCAAGTATTGAATTTCAATATTTGAAAGCAATAGGTATTATTATTATCTTAAAAATGATACCCTGCACTGACACCATACTAGCTTTTGGCTGAGACAACCTCAACAGGAAAAAAAAACAAAGCAAAATCTAAAAGTTTGAAGAGAAAATTACTTTATTTGGTACTTGTGGAAGCTGTATCCCAGATGATCTTCTCTTATTGATGGTGTTCTCGTATTCCACCATGGTGTTGACTGAAGACCTGTCATTATTAGAGTAATCTCTACCAAAATAGTACCCTCCACTGTCCCACTGTCTGTCTTCATTCAGGGAATACTGCTCCGTGCTTTGGTACGGGTAAGTGGAGGAGGTGTCATAGAACTCTTCATAGCTAGTCTGCTGGGAGAATTGGGGTTGGCTGAAACAAAATATAAGAATTTAGTTTATGATATGCAGAGTTCCACTCTCTGTGTATATATACAGTGTCCTGGAGTGCATGGGACACATTACACAGAGAGTGCCAGACAACGTACAGAAGCTTTATCTAACCAAGGTTGTAAAAGCAACAGAACTATGCGACCACACCAATGAGATGGAGTGGCTAATTGAAGGATGCAACGGAAGAAATTTTGCATAAAGTGCAACGCTGAGAATCGGGGTCAATGTAAATATTTATTTAAATCTATACAACTATACAAAAAATTTAAATCTATACAAATGACAAAGAGGATATACTTGTCTGAAAGAAAGGGTGTGAGGAAGCGCAGACGTCCGAGAACCACGTGGCTTGATCACGTGGATCAAATTCTCAAGGACGGCCGCGTGTTGAGTAAGAGGAATCGACGTGCGTGTATGAGAAACTGTATGAATGTGGAGGAAGCGAAGGGAGTGTGCAAAGATAGATTGTTTGGCGTTCCGTTCTCTCTGCCTACCCCACTTGGGATACGGCGTGAGGGTATAGTATAGTATAGTAAATCTATACAACTGAGATGATCCAAGATCCTCTGCACTGAGGGAACAATAGATCAGGAAAAGAGCTCCTGGAGTAGAATAGGGCTGTAAGCCTGCAATTATTCTTTTAAAGGTCAATATTATTAAACGTCACATAAATAATACATTAAGCATTATCAATTCAACAGGTTGCATGCCCCGAATCTCCTATTTTAATGACTTCAAGAGGATAAACTGTAAGTAAATTCAATAACCCCGCTGGTTACCTCACTAGTGGAATACCGTGTAATGACACAAGATAGATTGAGGGTCCACAAACTGCTTTGTACAAAGATATACTATGGCTATGGCTTTGTATCTTATACATTAACCAACTAGAATGTTTATTTTGTGGTAAGAGGCAATGCAGATTGAATGCACATATTTTATATATTTTTGTTTCCCTAAAACTTACAAAACAACTTAAAAACTGAGAAGATTTGTAGTTTAATTGTTGACCCTTTAATTTACAAGCAAAGCATGAAAATTAAGGTAGCAATGCTCAACTCACCTGGTGTATGTTGGAGTTATATCACAGGTTTCATCGTATGAAGTATTCTGTCTTTCAAGGCTAGGCTTTCGTGTTGGAGACACTGAAACATACAATATACAAAACTGTTTATTTGCTCATTAATATTTTAATACTATTTAAAACACAAACACAATAATAATTATATACTCTACAGAGCAGCAAACACGACAAATTAAATTCACCTAAACACATTCCGACCTTCACACTCTCCTTTCGAATCTCGACTGTCAACTGTTTTTTCTCCACACACTCGACTATCTATTTCAGGCGTCGCTTTTTCAAAAAAATTCCATTAATTTAAAAAATAAAACCGCGAGAACATAATCTGACGCTGCTTAGATAGGTACCATATTTAAAAGTATTGAATTTGTTATCTTTGTAGTCTATGTTTTGATTTCGGGTGCTTTTCGGTGAGATGATTCTCGTATATATATTCCATACATTTTTAAATATATGCAGTATCAAAATAAAATAATTAGGTACGAAATCCTTTAAAGTTTTTCCTTATTTTAAACCATTACTTTATATTAAATCATAATCTATGCAATTCGACTGACAGAGGACGAGTTTATTGCAAGATTGTGTTATATTCCAAATGACGTAATTTTGGCAAAGTGAATTAATATATGTACGTACATACTTAGTACATTAGTCTATTAACATTTATGAATATTGTTTTTCTAAAATTTTGGTTAATAGTATTAGTATGCTGTTAATAAATAATATGTGGTGTTGAACCACATTATGTAGCTCAACTGTAATCGATGTTTTATGTTGAGTCAACAAAAATGGTTTAATAGGTTTTTGTTTATTAAACAACATAGGTATTAAATGACTTTCGTAACCCGGCATCGCTCAGGTTTAAATAAATAAAAAACCGTGCAAGTACACAAGTTAAAGCAACATAATCATATTGAAAAAATGGAGCAATCGACTAGGCTGAAAAAATAGTAAAAACCTCTTCCCAATTTGTTTCTAATGAGAATATATTGATTGTATGAATGTATTTTTTTTTATATATATTTGTGTAAATTTGCTCTTAATCAATGTACAGTAAAGAATAAATAAATAAATAAATAAAATATGATGTTTGACACCCCTCATACCTTACTAAAGTAAAAAAATAGGTGCATAGGTACCTACCTACACGAAAACAGGCTAAAAACCTCTTCACAATGCAAAACTTGACGTTTGACAGCTCACACCCATTTATTTTTATTAAAAAATAATAGGTACCTAGATTATAAAACCACTAACAAATCCCAGTTAAAAAAATTGATGTTTGACACCCCAGATGTCCATTCCAATAATTAAAAAAAAAACAAGTAGTACACTTTGAGAAAACTGTAGTACCTAGCTACGTTGGAGAAATTAAATTTTATTGCTGAAATTTCAATTGGTATTTTAAGTTGAATGTACCTACTGATTTAAATTAACCATGATATTAAAAAATAAAGAAAGGTATATCAACTTGGCACTATCTCCCTGCGAATCCTAAAATATATTCACTGCATTCTTTAATATTGAGAATATTTTACATTCAAATATTTCTAAATGAATTTAAAAAAATATTAATATTAAAAACGCAAAATAAATTGTTACTCATGGCAAGTACATACCTACCTATAATAATTAAGAAATAATTTAACCCTTAAACGGTTTCGCGGGGTCCAAAAATACCCCACCGACCATATTTCAGGTTGCCACTCCATTCTGTTTCAAGCTAGGGCGTCATCACTCCGTGTATTCTTAATATTCATTATGAACTTACAGTGTGGTGAGGCGGTCTTTGGATCCTGACCTATGAGGGTGCTGGGGTCTAAAAGTACCCCATGAATAATGTCTGGACGACTGACAGAAGGAGCTTTAAGAAGCTTGATTGCAGATAACGAACAGTCAGATTTTAATGAAATCGATGCGAAGATTATAGTTCGCAATCACGATTCCCGGAGTGAGCAAGAGGTGGATGAAGACCCTGAGGAGAATAAATTTCATGCATCCTTAAACCAAAAAATGCTTTGTAAGTCATTTTATGGTAAAAACCGTTATAAATGATCTCAAACCGCCCCGGCCCAGCAATAATTGGTTCTCCTTCGTTGAATTGGATAGTGTGTTTAAAGAAAGAAATGTAAGTTACGTGAAAACACTTGGCCAAAAACAAACAAGAGACAACTCCAGAGTTCTTATCTGAACAAAACAGGCCTGTAGAACCTTTAAATATTGGATTTACTTCAGACAAAACAATTACATTCTTATGTACCAACACAAATCAAATCAGTGATTTTAGTCTAATCAATTCGCCGTGGTGCCTTGACTAAATTGACAAAAATTTACTATGATGTGATTTATTTTACAAAACACATTCTAAAGACAAATATGTATGTGATTGCTGTGTAAATTAATATTTCCAGCACAAAAAAAAAAATATTTAAGTTTAACATACTCCTAAAAAACTATTTTTAAATGAAGAAATTAAATGTTGTAAATAATCCATCCAAGAGTGGTTGTCGGTTTTTTATGTTTAGATCAAATACTTTATAAGTATTTTTTTCTTAAATATAATTGTTTTTTACGTTAAAAAATATATTTTTTATTTAAATCATATGGTTAAGTATTATAATGGCCAATGTTAAAAAAAAAAACTTTTTAGAAAACCCAAAAATATGAGGCTGATTTTAAAAACGGCTTAATTTTTTATTAATTATTTTAATTCAGTGTAATAAAATACAGCAATAAAACAACAACAATTTGAAGTTTTATGTGATATAAAAAAATATAAACATATTTACATGATTCGGTACTTTTTTGTGTTTTACATTTTGGGGTGCGAAAATACCCCACGAAGACGATTACGTAATTTGAAATAGCGAATCCGTTTAAGGGTTAACATTGCTTATGGATTTTATATCTTTGCCATGAATCGTAAACCTTTCATAGATTTCCATACATTTACTTGGAAATTTTGTGACGATGTCTCATTAAAACTGTAAATTTTTTATCAATATAAAAGATATTTAACATATTTTTGGCGAAAATGCTGCTCAGAGGATGAGATCTCTTATTGAGTCCATAGGGCATACACAAACACTATATAAACGAACAGACTCAAGTAGTTATGCATGAATTAGCTGTGATTGTTTAGATAGTTGTTTTGACAGTTGACAGTGTTGACACATTATAACAGTGCTCCGCAACTTTTATATCTACGGCACACTAAAATTCTTCCTAGAATTCCGCGGCACACAGTGGTCTCGAATATTAAAATTTTTACCTCCCGTCACTTCATTTACGAAATGGTATAGGAATTTGAAGTATTTCAAAAACTCCTCGGTTTTCATAAAGAATATTTACTCGAATCATTAAGTATCTGGTACTTTTACCGATTTACCGGATATCCGATACTTTAGTATAACTATTATAAAAAAAAATATTTGCCCGCGGCACACCGCTTACAGAGCACTCCATTATTATTATTATAAAAACATCACCCTGCACTGAGACCATAATAGCTTTTGGCCAAGGCGGTCTCAGCAGGAAAAATGAAAAACAAAAAAAAAAAACAAAGAAATGCCAAGCCAAGAAAAAAAAAAGATATCATCAAAAAAAGATAATCAAAGGAGAATCTCTATCCTGGCGATGAAGTCATTGTACCTATGTTATGTTATGTATTATAATATTACGCAACATCATTCGTAAAATCATATTAATGTAAGCGCAATATTTACCCACCTCTAGATCTCCTTGTTGGAGGTCCGATTGCCGAGTGAAATGATGTGTCAGACTCCATACTTTGCTGGCCAAGTAGTTGGTTCTGTCTCCAACCGTCCATTCTACAAGAAATAATGTCATGCATCAATATCAAACATGTATATATATATAGGCAATTATTATTATAAAACAAACAATATTAATACAGAAACAGGGGTTCTATAACAGGGAAAAGGCTTTTCGCCAGCCTGATGATGAGAGCGGAAGCTCTTGAAAGACGGCTCGCGTCCAATAAAAAGTCACCGTGGATATACTACAAATAAGTGTTTTATTTTAATTAATTCAACATGAATTTCCACCAAGTACCGTCGGTTGAAAATATCAACTTTACCGTTTATCTTGTTGCCGGCAACTTTTCTTCTCTCGGTATCGCCATTACACCTCCCATCTCTCGCGAGTAGACTACCCAAATGAATCATTCATCCACTTGTTCCAATACTTTCAATCACCAATATAAATCCCAACATCTCAATAACATCTGCGCGGGTGGGGGTCAAAGTTTTTTTAATTATATTATTAGTCGTTCTAGATACAGCACCCAGTATTCAACGAATAACTCTTGAAGATTTCTCTTCACGGCTGAGTTTAATTTACATAGTTTTGGTAAATACATACTAGTACAGTGGAACCTTTCATAACGAGTTTAATTCGTTCCAGACTCTTACTCGTTATGCGAAACATTTTTTCTATAGAAATCAATGTAAAATACAATAATGCGTTCCATGCCGAAAGAATAAGTATTCTGGAGTACTTAATGATTTTTTTTATTAACGTTTATTCAAATAAAATTACTTATAAAAGAGTGTAACAACTTGTAATACAATTTAGATTAAAAAAAAAACGTACCTAAATAAAAATATGAATTTATGACAAATAATTAACCATTTCTAACTAGAAAACTAACCGTAAACGTAACCGTTTCGTAGATATTACTGACACTCCCTTTGAGGCATCCATCTTAATTTTATTTTTGTTCTTGAGAATAGTGCAGATCTTCGATGTTGACCGATGGTGCGCGATAGATATGCCACGCTCACACCTTGTTCTCGCTTTTAAATGATTTAACATTTCATTTCAACTGTTATTTTTATTCTCTTCTGGCTGTCTTCTTGTGTTTTTTTCTTCGGGGACAATTTTAAACGGATTATAATACTTTGCATATAAAAAAAATACTAATTATATCAATACAAATTTTGGAAGAATGGGTGATCACATGCGAAACCAAGGCGCTAACGGAGTGAGTGCTAACCACAGACTGAAATACTGGCGCGGAAGTCCCGGCTCACAAGGTCACAAGTGAATGTCGTAAAAAGGGACTTATCTACCCTTTTTATGTAACTCGTTATGCGAAATATCGCTCCTTATAGGAGCAACTTTTTCACATTTTTTTTGCTCGGTATGCGAATTACTCGTTATGAGAGGTGCTCGTTATGAGAGGTTCCACTGTACATCTCGCGCAGTGTATGAGAATAAAAATACCTACCTGTATTCTGCATTAGGAAAACATGACACTCGAAAACTGAATTATTTGTTTTAGAATTGCAGGGAAATTAAAACGACATAGAATAAAATTGTCAAAGCGATTCAAAAATTTGTCAGGTAGGTATAACGCGTATGAGTGTAGTAAACATAATATATAAATATATCATTTTCAGGCACGTAGAGGACATTTCAATAAAATCATATCACTCACTGTAATGCCTGAAGAAATGGAGTGGATACATTACTAAACAATTTATTTATACTTGAATAAATATTGACACAAATGAAGGTTCATTATATCAATACATTTACCCATCTGTAGACGACATAATATGTATGTAAGATTATCTACATAATATACTTCTCTACAACGAATATAATTTCTGAGTACTGAGACATATTCTTTCTTGCTTTCCGTTCAATTACTTTCATTATTGAATCAATATTCATACATTTTGATTTCACTGGAATATTTAAGTATTATGAAAACGATTGTACTTATTAAGATAATAAAATTACCCACATGTATAAAGAGAGATTTATAATTAAGTTTTCCTTGCTCTTTTGCTTAGAAAACATTAAACGGAATAAACAAATTATATTCATATTTTGATCCCGTTCCTCAAAATGTACTTATTGTTAACATCATATAGATTTTAAATATTAATAAATTTTATTATACCTAATATGTTGTAATATGAAACAGGAAAAAATATATTTTAAGCCTAAGTGCATATTCATATTCGTATATATATTTTTGTACTATTGATATTGTACTTATTCTTTTCTTCGCGGTGATAACAAGCAATACTTAATTATACACGAAATTATATTTTACAAACTAAAAAAAAGTTATCACTTCCAAAATGTAAGAACGCACATTATGAATATTGTGATAATTTAAATTATAGATAAAAAACAGATTGTTTCATTTCCTTCTTCTTTCATTTTGTTCGATCTGAATTTTTCCGCACTCCCAATAGATTGATGACGACAAACATCGCCTTGTAATTACCTAGAATAAAGTATTCAGAACTACAGCCGACTCCCCATCACTGGGCATATTAGTAGGTGGATAGCATCATGAATTCTGATTATGTGAGGTAGAAATCATATCTCGTAATAGTCAATTTAATGAAATTAAGAAATATAATAGGGAAATAATGATAATAAATTTTAAACAAATTTCAGTACCCTACAAATCAACGAGTTGAATGTGCAATAAACTATGTATAATATCTGCAAAATGGTAGTTATAGGATTAATTGAATATATTCATATATTTAAGTAAAACGTAAAGATAAAGTACAATGTGTCTTACGCCTGTATTCACCAAGAAAAACTGAGCGAACGATCAGCTGAGCAAACGATCAGCTTAAATCTCCCTCAGCATTCCTCAACGTAGATAGGTATTCACCAACGAAAATTTACAATGCTTAGCTGAGTCGAATTTGATCGTGCGTATCCATGGATACAATGTAAATATTATGAAATGAAACTGACATTTATTTACGGAAACAACCATCAAAGTAACTAAAAAGTATATTTTTGATAATTATACCAATAAAAATAATTTTGGCCAATTAAAAAATACCTATATGTATAATTTAAAAAATTATATATATATATATTTAATATTTATAAATGCCTTTATTTATACAAAATCAAGACTTGAACTTAAACAGATATTACTTTGATAGCAGTCGATTTGACAGCTAGAATTTAATCGAATCATGCATTGTTGTCAAAGTTGTTTGCCGGTGAGGTTGAAATTAAAAAGAAATTATAAACAAGGATAGAAAAATAACTGAAATACTCCGTATATAACTAAAATACACGGTAATTCAGCATCAAGAAATAATTTTAATTCCTTGCAATATTGAACTATTACACTATCCGCGGTATTTTATCACATAGATATGTACAATATGAAAAATTATAAATAAAAATCTTGTTACTATTTTTGTATTTGTTTATATTTATTTGTAAAAGGCATAAGCTGTTTATAAGATAAATAAATAAAAAATATTCATGTTGTTTAGTAAGTACTCTGTAACATATTTAGTCGAAAGTAGAACTAGGATTATAATTATTATTATTGGACAACATGAAAGTGTCGTTAACGTGCCAAAGCACCTCAGTGATACTGAACAATTCATCAATTCTAGGACATTACATCCACATCATTATAGAATCTCGGATACACAACAGCATCCATGTCAGAAGACACATTATGTTGAATTAAATTAAATATTTTGGATACAATATGTATCCACGTCAATAATATAAAACAGAATACAATATTTAATAGTAATTAGTAAATTATAAGGTTTTTAGAGCCTTTCTGAATGTCTTAAGATCTGCAGCTTGCCTACGCTAGCGAGGCATCCATTCCAGAGGTTGGGTCCCGCCACACAAAAGGCTCTATCCCCATAATTAGTTAAAATTCTCCTCTGCGGGCTCATTTCTTGATATTTCAACCTGCACAATTCAGCAATATAAACTAGGGCATTCTCATTCTGTGCCTTATAAACTAACATTCACACTTTGAACTGCACTATAGCCTCCACTGGTAGCCAATGAAGTTCCTTTAAAAGTGGAGTCATACGTGTACACCTTTGTACTCCAAAGATAACACGTGCAGCGGACTTCAAAACTGATTGCAGCCTATCGATCTGACAAGCAGGTAATCCCACTAAAATACTGTTACAATATCCTAGTCTGGATATTACCAGAGCCACAATTAGTGACTTCTTAGCGTCTAATGTGAGACACCTTTTTATCATCCCAATTTGCCGCAGCTGAAAGAAACAAGCAAGACAAGAAAACTAATGTGCTTCTCTAAAGTTAGCGAGCTGTTTTTTATGGTTCCCAGAAGTCTGACCTACGTTGACGGTGCCTTTTATGTGTGATAAGAAGGTGCGACTGCGATTGAAAGGATTGTTGTATTGAATCGAACCATTTGTGATTTTTTTGTATATGTTTAATGGCCTTGTGCCGTATATGTTATTATAAATAAACAAATATATAAATTAATTAAATAATTTATTTATAAATATACATATATATAAATTATTACATGCCGCCTACAAAAATATATTCAATAAATTGTAAATAAAACGCCAACAATACGAAACAAGTATGGCGGACATTATAGAATAATTTTGACAGATCGATGCTGAGCAAAAGTTAATCCACCTCAATTGGCCGATCAAATTTGAGGGAAATTTTCACTCAAATCACGCTGAGGGAGCCTAAAATATGTTGGTGAATACCAATTTTGACGTTGATCGTAATTTGAGCTGATCGAACGCTCAGATTTTCTTGGTGAATACGGGCGTTAGAGAGTGAAATATGTACCTACTTAAGAAATGAGTTTGTGAAATGTACAAGCAAAGTGATGGATATAATTATAATGGTATAGGTAATTACTTACATAGGTACTGTATGTAAATAATAAAGTGAGTTGTCATACCTTAATTATAACTATTTGAAGTGAATAGTGAGCGACATGCGATAAAGTGAACTTAAATCGATGAATGTAAGAAAGCATTTAGCTCTTTTCACCTGTCTTCATCATCCCAATCGTGATTCCTGCGCCTGATGTCATTCATATTTGAGAGAAATAAAAATACGTACCATATGAGTGAAAATGTGTCAAATTATCTTCTGGGTAATTTTAATGTTAACGGTAAACAGTATTAAAATAGAAACGTATCTATGGCACGCGGTATATAAATAGCTATTGTTAATAATGAAAATTCTTCAAAACTAAAATTCTAATTCATAATTTTATTTCAAAAACCAAACATGTGGTTACAGCTTGAAGTTGATGATTTGAAAAGTTTGTAGATATTCTGGGTGCGTAATTGAGCTATTCTGGGTGCGATATTGAGCTATTCTGGGTGCGAAGCTTCCCTCCCATAAACTGATTTAGTTTCACGAAATAATAACATATATGAGGGCTAAAGGCTCAAAGTCACATCGAACTTAGAACATGCAAACTGAGAAAACAATACATATTTATTTCTACCCATAATACTTTAATTATCTTTGAAAAATGTTCTTTTCTGTTCTAATATTTAGATCGTTATATACTAAAGTGTTTTTTTTAGAACCGGTTTTCCATAGGAAGTGGTATATTTTCATCGTATTGATCAAACTACATAGAAACCAGTAAACACAGAAACATTTCTGTGTTCATAGCTAAATATTTATGGAAATTTAATTAACGTGCCTTTGCATCTAAAACCCTCATATTTAAATTTATTACTAACTGAGATATTATCTGAAGTGTATTTCAAATACAGACTAATTTTATAAAATAATAATAATTGTACCTACATAAAAGTGACAATATTGAAATTTAAAAGCAAATTAACCTAAATGTAAATTACATAACATAATATTTATTATGAAGCATTGGAAACTTTCATACGCATTTTTTATTGCCAAAGGTCCGACTAGATGAGACTTAGTTTTCGGTTAATCATAAAAAGATAAGTAAATTACTAGGACGCGCGACATGAGATACCTACATGAAATTATATATTGAAATAACTACTCACTGATGTTATAGTTATGTTGCTACACAATACCTATAATATATATGTCTACAAATGTAAAAAATATTTATAATATTATATACTTTTAGCTAATATAACATTAATACCTATTATTTTTAATAATACACCTACCTATAAACCAACCTTTATATTATATTTTAAAATCTATTAAATTAAATACAAGTAATAAAACAGTTAAGGCATTTACATTATAAATTAAAATTAGATAGTATATATATTGAGGAAAGTCGTATTAACCTGTTATAGTCTTGTGTGTATCTTGGTCTACTGTTGTAGTAGAGGGGCTCAGGATCGTGATCCCAGCCCCCCCGAGTGTCCCCCCCATAGCCATCATCATGCGCTCCTCTCATAACGTTGGTTCCTCCACCTCCTCCATACATCACTTCATCTCGGTCGTAGGAATTTTCACGAGACGTCTCAAACGATCTCTAGAAACATAAAAATATTGTTACAGAGACAAAAGTATCAAAATTGAGATTTGAAAAACTTTGTTTTGAGAAGCCAGAGGTTCTGGAAGTATATTAAACAATCAAGGGTCTCTAAAAAAACTTTTATTCAAAAAGAACAATGAGAAAAATGTGGAAAATTATAGAGATACATTAGGTACCTAAATACGTAGAGTAGATCCATCTTTGTATCATAACAATGCATAAAACCACGCCAACATATTTATTTATTTATAACAATAAACGCGGTGAAGCCTCTTATAATGTAATATTAACAAAAATAAGTCCAGAAATATAACAAAAATACACTTAACTACTTCATGAATCTACTAACTTAACATTACTTATATTAAAATACACATATTCTTGTAATAATTACCTATAGCTAACGGAATTTACCATCTCCCTAGACTTGAGTCTGTTCTGAGGCAGTGTAGTTAAGGTTACCGCCTATTTTTTCAGTTGTGGTACATTGGTTATCATAGGTCAAAAAAAAGTACGTTATATCAAGATAAAGTACCTACAATTTTTTATCGGAACTATGATGATTTAACGGCCCTACCCGTTGCTGGGTATTATTTTTCCATAGAAAAAGTCTTTGTGGTTTAGCCATAAAAACAACTCAGCCTAAAAATAAAATAAAAATCTGGATGACAAAAGAAAAAATATTTCGAATTAATTCCTGGATTTTAGTCCAACAAGTTAAGTTCGAAATAATAGCTTAGTGAAAAGATTGGGAATCTTATTTTATTACGAAGCTTGTTTTTTTATTTATTGTAAAATAATTATACATCGATCTAGGCTTTCAGGATTTATTAACTGATTATTTTTTCACATCATCATTATATAACAGTGTCAACAAAACAATACATAATTTGAGATACTATAATATAAAAACACAAATTTATAAATACGAGGACGATACCTATGCAGTGGTGAGATTATCATCACGAAGTGATTCCTTCCACGTAACCACTTATTTATTCATATAAAAACGAATAATTTGGACATAGGAGCAAATGAGTGATGAAAGGATGACGAAGTTTTTATCTGAAAGAGAGAGTGTGAGAAAACGCGAACCATCGAGAACTACATATCTGGTTTTACAACATGGATCAAATTCACAACAACGGCTGCGTGTTGAGTACGAGACATTGAGGTGAATGTATGAGAAATTCGATAAATCCGGAGGAAGCGAATAAAGTATGTAAGGAATGATCAATATGGGCTTCTTACCCCGACTAAGACATGACGTGATGAGGGTATAACTTGATCCATAGGTTTATATATTTTAGGTAAAACACCTATGATATAAAAGGTTTATATATCATAGGTGTTTTATTAAAGTTAAGTAGGTACACATTTTGCGTATTTACACTCATTCATTTAAAGCTTGGCCTGCATAATTAATGTGCATTTTCAAAAGTTGTCTATTGAATCAAAATTAAGCTATAAAGATGAGATGCGAGTATTTTGATGCGGCTACTGTACCAACAAATCCGAGAGCAAAAGGAAAAGAGGGATGTGTGTAGTCTTATCTCCCTGTCGAGTCTGATGTATGAATCACCAAATATTGGTCATATGCGTGGTGGCGAAAAAGGATGAGTCGACATTTGCGCCCAAGATACCATATATCAATGTAAAAAATAGCTCATATATATTATTGTACCTACTGTATTGTACCTCCGTACGGATTTTGAATATATATATATATATATAATGAGTTACAATCCATTGGATTGGTCTGCAACGAGTTTTGACTTATTTCTCCACTCCTCCCTATTCTCAGCTAGTCTCTTCAACTCCATATATGAGCCACAGCTCATGTCCCTCTTCAGTTGGTCCATATAGGCGTCTCTCGGTCGACCTCTGCCATTTGTGCCTTCGGTCCTGCCCTCTGCGATTGCGATGAGCAGTCCTGGGTGCCTGATGTTGTGGCCAATCCAATTAGCTCGTTGTTGGCAGATTCTTTTGAGGAGTTGCCTTTTTTCGCCAACCCTGGTTAACACTTCTTCGTTTTCGACGTGTTCCGACCAATGAATCTTCAGCATGCGTCTATAGCACCACATTTCAAATGCCGCTAACCGTCCGCTTTCCCTCTTGCTGATGGTCCACGTCTCGCACCCATATAACAAAATGCTCCACACAAAGGCTTTAGTGAGATTCTTCCTTACGCTTAGATCAATATTAGGGGATTCTAATATTTTGGATTTTGAATAAAAATTACGTTATAAAAGAACGTCACACGAAAACATAGCTCATATTATAGGGACATTGGAACATAATATCTAAATGAAAATACTGTATTTAGGTACAAACATCCCATTCGTAAGTGTGGGGCCTTCAATGTTATCTCACATTATTCTATGTTGTTGAAAAATGTGACGAACGCTGTTTTACATAGACAATAGATACCTACTAGATAGATCGACAGATGGATATCTATGTCTGAATATATTATTCACATTCACACAATAACCCTTAGGCTAAACTAACAATAACAGCACACACAGTAAGATTAATAAGTGAAACAATGCAGCTCCTCTAATGTGTTGCTCTAAATAGAATGAATAGTGCACGGTTATTTGGATAATTATAACGATCGTAATTCCTTTAACATCACAAAATTGCCAACCAATAATAATATTATAATACTTCTTCTACATATTCATTACAATACATGCCATACCAGCATCTACTTCAGCTAATTTAGGGATACCTATTTTTATGTAGTTTATCCATGTTTATTTCATATTAACTATTATGTGAGGATATCTCATATTATGTACTCATAAATTTTACACACGAAACTAATATATTAAAAGCTTTATGTGGAAAATACAGTGACATTCATCCTTTCGCGAGGGGTGCTTTGTCCAACTAGGCTACCGGGCGACAATCCGATGGTTTTAAATGCTTCGTGTGAATTTTATTATTCTGGGATAGTAGTGTTATAAAATTAAAATCAAACCTGAGGCAGACCTACAACAATAGTATGCGTGAATATAATGTACGAACTGTTGGCCATATCAGAAATAATGCAACAAGAATAAACAGAACTTATGATGGTTTCCTAAACTCTACAATCGAAATTTATAATAATTCTGTTCTGAAAAGTTCTGAAAATTTGGAGTAGGTTGTGTGAAGTCTTATATATGAGTATAGGTATGTGCTTATATTTCTTTTAATTGTCAAATAATTATGTTGCTTGCATCTAGTTTTCTTGATCTCCGTAATTAATTTCACCTCTGATTCAAACATCTTGATTGCTCTTTTGAAGTTTGTCAAATGGATTGTAACTTATTATATAAAGGTACCTTTATACTTCTAAATATTATATAAAAAAATATTATAGAGTGCTCCCTCCACAGACACGAGATATACCTATCTACAAGCGAGGTAGAATATTGGAATTTTGATTTAAATTGTTTTCTGTGTTTTGAAATACATAAAGAATATTAATTATTATTTATTTTTATTCGCTTAATACAGGATATTTGAATTCAGAACAAAAAGAAGAAGGGAAGAATATGAATATGATTCTCAAATAAATAATATATTATTATATGGTTTTACATATGTACTTTATTTAAAGTGTCTCGAGTTTCGACATGTAATGTCTTTGTCAAACAAAGACATTTGACAATACATTAGTTTAGAGTTTGACAAAGACATTACATGTCGAAACTCGAGACACTTTAAATAAAGTACATGTAAAACCATATAATAATATATTATTTATTTGAGTATTATGGAGTTTTACAAAATAAATACCAACAAAATTCAACAATGAATATGATTCCCGTCGGAGTGATATCCACGATGACAAAAGTTTCAACCATTGTATCGACGTTGTTAAGCACGGGGCGTAGAGACACGTAATGGAGTTGGATTGATTGTAAGAGATCGCTTTTGCGATAAGCATACCTTTTAGTATTTCCGTTTTATTCTCTCCTTCTGTTTTGTTTATAAGTAAGTATTTATTATGCTAATAAAGATTGATATATTTACTCAGGAAGAGGGTGAGGAGAGGGATCATTTTATATATTATGAAAAGTAAGATAAATAAGTATATAATTATTTAGATTCGTTTTCCAATGGCGGTCCCGGGTGAATATCTGGGCAAAGAAAATCCCCTGATGAAGGTCCGGTAAGGAACTTCCAAAAATACTCATTACAAAATTTTAAGTTTTTACTCCACCCGTCACTAAATTTCAATTTGGTAAAGCATTATTTTCAATTCACTTATAATTATTTATTTTTCAAATCCCTCCATATTTGTCAAAGAGTTTAGGGTAGAATTGGTATTTTTTGTATCAGCCATGTTCACCCCCGAATAGACCGCTTCCGTTTTTTTTCCGCCTTTTGACTACACCTACTTGGATATTTAGGTAAGTATATAATTATGTTGATGGGTAGCTACCTTTATCAATTATTTACCTCTAAGTATACCTATAAAGTATTTACAGATGTAATATAATTATTATACTATTGAGTACAAAATAAAACACTTTTCTGTAAGCTTTTAAATGTCTCGTAACAGACAGCAAGGGTCAGACCTAAGGGAGAATACGCCATAGTTTTTACTAAGGAAAATTGTTGCCACGATGCTAAGAAAACTTATAGATGATTTTTAAATGCATTACGATGTGCGGATGATTTGAACAATGATTTTTGAACAAAAAAAATCTGTACATACAGCACTTTCCCTATCAAAAGGGACAAGAATGCATATACACGTTTATAGATCCAAAATCCAAATGATTTTCATATGGCCCTTACTTCACTCGTCATAATCGTTTATGTTCAAATAAATCCAAGTTTTGATAACACAGTCAAAATAATAACAATTGGTATCTTTATCATTAATGGCCGAGTTATCAAAACTCATACTCGGGGGAAATGCGTCAAATATTCTTCATGCAGGGGTTCAAAATAAATTAATCGATAATTTAGTAGTAGGTATATCTGTTAATTCTTTTAAATGTAGGCACCACAAAGTACGCACACTGAGAAAAATACTAACGAAATTTCACAACGAATCATTGGTACGTACTATCAGATTAGGACCAGAGATAGTATAAACGATTCATTAGTACAAATCTATAATATTAACTTTTCGCAAACAAATCGTTCGTAAATTACCAATGATTTAATAACTCTAAGGTTTGTTCATTCACAGAGTGAAAATTCATAATGATGATATTATACTTTAATTACAACACAGTAAACTTTTCACTTAGATTTATTCAAATCTCGAGCGCTTTCGTCAATGTTGATATATTGACAAAGTAAAATATAGTTCTCTTGAAAATGTCAATATAATCAACATTGACGAAAACGCTCGAGATTTGAATAAATCTATGTGAAAAGTTAACTGTGTTGTAATTAAAGTATAATACAAATGATTTGTTTGCGAATAGTTTATATTATAGATTCGTACTAATGAATCGTTTGTACTATCTTTGGTCCTAATCTGATAGTACGTACCAATGATTCGTTGTGAGTATTTTTCTCAGTGCAAAAAAGAAAAAAAACTCAATCAAAAAATATAATAATCTCCAACGCATTTCGTTAGTTAAAATATAAATCAAATAATACGTCAATTTATTAACTTATGTTTTTGATAATTAAGATATTAGTATTGGATGTGTGATGGTTGTTTGCCTCCGTTTAGGATTAAGTACACTACGAGTATATTATGGGACTCATATTTCTATATTCTTGCTTCTGATCAGGTATGTATGTATGTAAACCCTATTATTCATTTACCCATACCCCATGTGTTAATTGATACATTTATTGACTTTGTACTAAGTAGGGATTTCTCAAAAAATATACGAAAATCGCAGCAACATCGTGGATGCAAAATAAATATTTAATGCCAAGTTTTTCAGAAACGAAACTCATATTTTATCATTATTTGTAGTTCGTTTCTTTCATTAATTTAACCAACATAACAAACCATAAAATTCATCTAAAAAGAGTGTATGAAATTAGCCCCTAAGACGCACTTACCCCTTCTCACCTTATTTGTAAAACATCACGTATAAGATATTTAAAATCAGTGATGAGGTATGCCACCCATCACGAATGTCTTTACTTTCAGGAGAAAACGACTTGCAAGTTTATTACATGTAAATCGTTCTCTCCGTGATGATTACGGTACGTTTTAATTTAAAAAATATAAAATAAAATAAAAAGAAAACAAAAATATCCGTATAAATAAGATAAGTATGTACAGAGAATGTTAGAATATTGAATGGAATAAAATCTTAATAAATGGGTTCGATTTCAGTACCTACATGAAATATAATGAATGATCTTCATTCTAAATATAACAACACTGTGGGATGTTAAATGAGATATTTAAACTGCCTATTGGCTACTCATCAGTTTACAGTGTTATTTTGACTTGTCAGCTATCTACCTACATCTATACAAGAAAATTTGAAATTAGAGAATACCAAACACAAATATTATGAACCTACGCTAATAGCAGCGTTCAAACATCTGGACGAAAACGTCAATCATCAATTTTCAATCATTCGCTGACAATTTGGAGCATTCTCCGAAGAAATATTCGAATACCTTCGTTACCCTCCATGGGATGGGTAAAATATAAATCAAATAATACGTCAATTTATTAACTTATGTTTTTGATAATTAAGATATTAGTATTGGATGTGTGATGGTTGTTTGCCTCCGTTTAGGATTAAGTACACTACGAGTATATTATGGGACTCATATTTCTATATTCTTGCTTCTGATCAGGTATGTATGTATGTAAACCCTATTATTCATTTACCCATACCCCATGTGTTAATTGATACATTTATTGACTTTGTACTAAGTAGGGATTTCTCAAAAAATATACGAAAATCGCAGCAACATCGTGGATGCAAAATAAATATTTAATGCCAAGTTTTTCAGAAACGAAACTCATATTTTATCATTATTTGTAGTTCGTTTCTTTCATTAATTTAACCAACATAACAAACCATAAAATTCATCTAAAAAGAGTGTATGAAATTAGCCCCTAAGACGCACTTACCCCTTCTCACCTTATTTGTAAAACATCACGTATAAGATATTTAAAATCAGTGATGAGGTATGTCACCCATCACGAATGTCTTTACTTTCAGGAGAAAACGACTTGCAAGTTTATTACATGTAAATCGTTCTCTCCGTGATGATTACGGTACGTTTTAATTTAAAAAATATAAAATAAAATAAAAAGAAAACAAAAATATCCGTATAAATAAGATAAGTATGTACAGAGAATGTTAGAATATTGAATGGAATAAAATCTTAATAAATGGGTTCGATTTCAGTACCTACATGAAATATAATGAATGATCTTCATTCTAAATATAACAACACTGTGGGATGTTAAATGAGATATTTAAACTGCCTATTGGCTACTCATCAGTTTACAGTGTTATTTTGACTTGTCAGCTATCTACCTACATCTATACAAGAAAATTTGAAATTAGAGAATACCAAACACAAATATTATGAACCTACGCTAATAGCAGCGTTCAAACATCTGGACGAAAACGTCAATCATCAATTTTCAATCATTCGCTGACAATTTGGAGCATTCTCCGAAGAAATATTCGAATACCTTCGTTACCCTCCATGGGATGGGTAACGAAGGCGTTATTTAAATTTATATTTCTGCGGAGAATGCTTGAAGATTCATGATTGACGTTTTCGTTCAGCTGTGTGGACGCTACTTATAAGATATATATAATTATGTACTACCCACATATAGGTATATTCTGTTGATGTTTTCTGCGATACCTGCTGTCTCCGATATCATTAAGATATCAATAATATTATTATAACATTTACTATAACCTACAATCCAATATTTTCATTTGCCTTCCATAATATACTAATTTTACAATATAGATATACCTAAATACTAATTAATTTTCAATTGTTGTTCTTGTCTCGCTCCAACTGTGTAATTTTTGTATGCATTTCTATATTTTTTTTAAAGATATAGGTATCCATAGAGTAAGTAATAATACTACTTATTTGATCTTTGGATATATCTGTGTTTTTGTTATAAACCCAAATACAACCTTATTCTACATTTACTTTTGTATAACATGTAAGGGATTTAGCCCATGAATATACTTTTCTATATTTAAAAATAAAATGAAATAAATATAGGTATTGTTAAAAATAAATAACAAGAAAAAAATGCTGGTATCAATACAGCTGTAGGTTATCCAATACTATCCTAGAAGAACATTTTATTTATTTGTTTCCCTATTGAATAGAAAATAATCACATCTAGACGTTCAAAATGCAACCATAAGCATTGATAGCTAATAATATTGAACCCACCAAATAGGTGGATGCGGCTCACTTAGTGTCGTGGCAATTATTAGTGAGACGGGCTTCGAGTAAGTTATCCTGTAAAATTGCTATGTGTTTGATTATGACGTGATCCCTTTGTAAACCTAGTGCACAATATTGATTGATTTAAAATATAAAAAATGATGAAATTAAAGAACTACCACAAAAATACTGTTAAATCGACTACTAAGTGAATCAACATTAAACTTTTGAGTTGCATTATCACCTACACTAAGGTATCTATAACTATAATGTATTATAAATTTCTACACAATACTAAAATTCTTTTAAAACATTCAACTATGGTTGGCGTTCAGGGAAAATACAATGACAATAGTCATGTCTCAATAACAATTTTCACATTAAATCAAACTATCGTAACTAATAGAATCAAAATTATTACAAATTCTTCAACTAGGTTTTGACTTAAAATAATTCGTGTATATTTTTTTTATAACATTATACATAGATAGATAGATAATTACAAGTAATCCTTGATGATTTTTTACGCACAACGAGTGAGTTTATCGCGTGAAGACGATATCTTCCAACTAATCAATAAGACTTTTAGTATTTATATACCGCCTCAAAACAGATTTTTATGTCTAGCAAGATAGTAAGTTTAATAAATTGGAATGTGTAATTACATTTAGTGTAGTGTAGTTAAAGTTATATATATTTTTGTAGTAGAATAAAATAAATAAATAACAACTCTCCCTGAACACCTGAAATATATTTATGTTGGTAGTTTATAAACTATTTATCTAGATTATTTTTTTTAAAAAAACTATATAGTTTCCTAATACATACACAAACATAATATATTGATGATGATATTAGTTATAATAAATAATTATATGAGTGATACTTATTTCAAATTATTGGTATATGTAGTTGTGAAGGAATATACTTACAGTGGGTGTGTGTAATTGATGAGCGGCTGCTTTGAACTGAGAAGCGCTGGAGTTAGGATGCTGTCCAACAGGAAAATTCAAATCAGATGTGTAATCAGAATCTTCCGAGTAACCAGCTAGAATAAACGTAAGAAGAAATAGCATCATAAATAAAGAAAGTGATTGTAATAAATAATACCTATTAAAATAAGTATATTATAGAGGATGGGGCACCCGGCAAAAATTGATCTTCCACTCTTGTTCCTAAGATTGAGAGTGTCCTGTTAGAGTTTTATGCAGTTATATTTTGTTGTGTTAATCTAATATCGTTTTTGAGATGTTTTTTTGTTTCAAATATTGCAGCATTGTTTATTTCGCAAACGATCTTATTTTTACTTTTGAAACCTGTGTAATTTTAAATGATATATCTGGGTTTTGTTTTACATAAATTTTGTTATATACGACAAGAAGGCCTTTTGCATGCCGTAATGGAGGGTATGACCGAGGGGACAAACTCTAGGGGACGCCCACGCCGAGAGTACCTGGAGGATCTGTTGGTAGACATGCGCTGCTCATCATATGCAGAATTCAAAAGAACCGCACAAGACAGGGAGGAGTGGAGGAGAAGAATTAAAGAGATAATTGCTGCAAACCAATCCCAGGATTGAAACCAGAGAGAGAGAGTTATAAATCCAAATAAAACCTTTTACACTAAGCTAAAAGCTTGTGCCGTGAAAGGGGAGTTTGCCGGCACCTGGTATCGAACCACAGACCCCTTGTTCTGAAGGCCGAGACTCTACCTCCAGGCTACCGACAAACTAAATTTTATGTTTCATGAAAGGCAAATGCCGTATATTGATGAAGTTAAAATATTAAGATATTTTACATCTTGAAATATCTGTACTCTAATATTGATTTCATTATTTACCCATTCTTAGTGTCTTATTTTTTTGTTTGCAAAGAGAGGACAGCATTAATTTTTATTACATGCAGCTGATCTGTGGACTACCCTACTTGTGGGTAAACTGTGATGGTATAATAGTAGTAGTATTAATAATTATACAGAGTGAAGTTATGATTTTTACAAAATATAATCCAACTAAATAATAATGCCAACATACATAATATTGTCATTGTGCTATGTTACTTGTGATAGGTAGGCACTAGAACAATACTTGGAAATAACAGTTATCCAGAATGTAATAAACATGTAAGAAATCATCATAGTTTTTTTTTTGATACTTGAGATATTAGATTACGCACGTAAGATGAAAATGACAGGTGTCTAGAAAAATAAATAAATAAAAAACATAATTTCCCTCAGTGATATATTTTTTCTTTAGTGAAATGGCTTACAATCTTATAGTAGATTACTATCTACCTTTCATCATTACTATACATCACGGCATATATCACAAGTGGGGTAGTCAGTAGCTGTAAGAAGATTTAACCAATACGCAAGCTGTCATCTCCGTGCCAACAAAAAATAGGACATTCAGAATTAGTGGCACTGTTTAATTTATCATGTAAAATGTCTTTATTTTTTCGAACATCATCCATTTAAAGGGCACTCGAAAAAGGTTGGAAGACGAATTCTTTACAGAGTGCTCCACGGAACACATAGTAGATGAACATATTTTCATTTATTAAAATATCATTATTATGTTTCAATAATTTGATGAACACTTGATTTTGATCTATAATTCCACGAAGATCTCAAACGAAAGTAATTTATGTAGGTACTTGTACCGCCTTTTTAAGAATTGGAATACAAATTTTTATAATAGAAGTACCTATTAAGTTAGTAATTATTTAATACTTTTAAATTCATTCTCAGTGGGTAATTATTAGTTGGCATCATTAGCAGTTAGTAAATAGAGTTAGTATCTACAATTAACACGTAGTAGCCTTACAGTTTGCTGTGTATTGCAGTTGTCTCCTTGCCTGGTCGGCCCTCTCCTGCCCTGCCAGGCAATTGAGAAGGTCCAGTTTCCTTTGAAGCTCAGCCGCTTCTATGCCCTCGGCATCTGGAATAAAAATGTAAAAGTATTATTTTTTGTTACACTCTTAAAATCACCGCGAAAAAACTTTTACATACACTTGAATAATACAAGAGCATTTTTAGCAAATTTCATTGTATATTTCTGTATGTAAGAAATACCTACGTCCCTCGTTTCTATCCATGTATGATACCTACATACGAGAATGTACATGCCTACATATTATTTGATAATGATATTATTTCACATTGATACACTTTTTTAAATAAAACAACTACCTACTCGATATAATATATCTAGTGTTGTTTACGGTTATATTGCTTTTTTGTAATTGAAGTAATCTCTAATGTATGTATGCAATAACAACGAATCTCTAAACATCGCAAAAAGTATAGTGTCACACATTCTTACGTTGCATGTAAATACACTTTATGTTTCTGAAACGCTGTCGTAAATTTAGAGATTATTTAGCAGACATATTATTAACAAACCTAGTAATTGTGCAATCTACCTTTAGGATGCAGTAATATTTACCCATACTTTGGTTTGGCTGATTTACTAACACTGTTCACTAATTCCACCAATTCTTCAAACCATATTCATCATTATTTGCTATTTTTTATGAAGCTTATCAAATAAAACTCCCGCCTTTATGAGAAAGGCAGTTGACAATTCCCCGAACACTAGATGCCGCCATAAAATTATTCTGGCTTTGTTAATTATCGCAAATTCTCTCCTTTTCATTGTTGCTATCGTATGCATTCACCATGTTGATACCAAAGCGGGAAGTAGGTACAATTTATACCTACCATATTGAATTTAAATACAACTACACATTTTTATTATTCTAGTGCGATGAACATAATTATTATAGGTATCTTATATGAAACTGAGTGAGACATCTTTCGTTTTAGAATTTTGCAAAGCACGTGACGTGTAAGGTAGATAATAAAGATAATTCATATACAGTACCGTTTAGTCATCCATGAACATCTCAAGGGCGCTGTGATTTTTCCTTAATATCAATCATGAAAACATGAAAATAAATATTTTTTTCCCATTGCTGTGTATGGCGAATTCTGATTTGAGTGACCTGTAAAAGGCAGATGTTTGTAGCATCACTTATGAGGCATGCCACCCAACTTGAATGTATTTTTTATTGACACAAAAGACACACCACACCTATCCGGGTGGTCGGTGGGTCTCCTTCAATGACACAAAAGTAAACATCTGTGTTTACTGCGTCGGTGTTAAGGCGGAAGAATTCTTTAATGAAATTAAAAAGTAAACGTTTTTTACTAAGTATTTAGATTTTCCTTGAGAGAGGCGTTTACCGACAACCGATTGAGAGAAGCGTATTTTGGGATCGACAACGTTCTTGAAAAAATATATGTTTTTTTTAGTTACATTCAAAATCTGTGTGTTTATTACCTACTTTTTATTCATGACCTATTCACCACTAGAATCCCAAAATATGTCACTACATAATATTCTGTATTAATAATTTTTCGCACTTTAACTCGTCATAAAGGGTAAAATCGATGACCGCAGAGGAATCGGCAAAACACAGCTACCCTGGTTTCAAAAAAATCGAGAATTGACCGGCGTCAGAAGATGAAGAAAGATCCAAAATAATAAAATTCATTTATATTACTTTTTTATATCTAGCTATGTCCCAAATACAATATAACTTTTTCTTGTCTAAGGATGAAAATATCACAATATTATAATCTAGAATAAATATACCTACTTTTCATAATGTACCCAATATGGATGTATCTAGATATGTCTTACACTTAATAATATTCTACTTTACCGAGGTATAATACATCCTGTTTCAGTATATCTTACGTAGTTGAGATGTACTGTAATGTACCTACTTGTGTATAGGTATCTAATAGCATACTAAGGCACTCGGTAGCAGCCTCATACCCTTACCTCTGACGTATAATACTTAACATAAATATCTATGTACATTCTTACCTACTATAATAAACTGCTAATCATCGCTCAAATTGCCTACTACCTGCCGTAGGAATCGATCAAGCAATAAATACATAATAATAATATACCATCATATAATACACCCATAGGTACATTATACTAAGCAGTAAGCAGGCATACACATTCGCAATCAATATACAAACATATACATATGTCTACATACATACATACAACTAGGTATAATACATTAACCTCATAATAGTAGTGGCGAAGTGAACCTAATAATAGCGCATTTACCATGTAGCTATGTAAGGCAAACAAACTTCAGTAAGTCACCTATTGTGAGTCGCAGTACAGTAGCTTCACCACACTTTTTATATTGGTCGTGAATTCCTAATAAAAGGCTCATTGGAGCCTGAATGAGCGTGCGGTGCTTTTTTGCATGTATAGAAAACAAGCCACTGATGATACTGTGAACAAACGGGAGACTTTCAGTCAATATATGGCACTGGTTTTGTTTTTGCATTGGAAAAAGACTTTTCAAATATAATATCTAAGAGTACATAATTCGAAAACTATAATAATTACATAATATGTAACAATAATAATAATAATAAAAATCTTTACAGCACAAAAATAGTATACAAGGAGAAAAAAACACGATATCATAACCACTGAACACATATTTTTGTGCAATGGGCAAGTTTATCGCTGAAGCGCGATATCTTCCAACTAACTTATAGGTACATAAATAACTAGTGCTATCAGTTCACAAGTATGAAATAAAAATATGTGCAGGCGATTATTTGGGTTTCCATGGTTTTCCGAAAGCTTTCAAGTGTCCTGTGAAAAGTTCAAAAAATTTGTAGAAATTTTACATCTTAAGAGTATTATTATATGCCATTTACGGTGAATGTCTTAATTTTTCGATGAATCGAATTTATCGATGGTATAATAGTAGAAGTAGTATGTAGTACTTTATAATAAGTTATATTTTTGTAATTATCTCTTCATAAAAAACAACATTTGCCACTCTGTATGTACCGGTTCGCTAGAAGAGTTTCACTCCAGGTAATAAGCTGTTCAAAAGATTTGACGATGCGTTCTCTTATATGACATAATAATAAAAATTATATCACAATCTTTTGATTACACTGCTACGATGCCCTTCGTACCAGGAGATATAATATAATAAATTGAAACAAACTGTAACTAGTTGTTTGAATTGCAGTACATCATATAATATGATGAAAAACATCCGTAAATGCGAAAACATATATATACAAACTCATAATCACTGATACCGCCTTCACTACAATCAAACACAGGTATCGCAGCTGAAACAATCAATGTAGGTCGAGAAAAAGTTTTACAATGATTGGAAATGTTGCATGCTATAGATGGTCCCAGGCGGCATACGAATTGGCAAATAATTACAAATGCAGGCTACCAATATGCGCTACGAGATGTAAGAGAAAAACAATTAACTAATAACGATGCTCTGATGATGACTATGATTGAAAACGGTTGTAGTCCTGAAGACCAGGTTCTAGCTAAAGACATAGCGATGTTTGTCACCACCTATTGTACTGTAGTGAAAAGTAAGTCAGTTACGTGATCAATATAATTGTTATATTCCATACCTGAGTACCATTATCAACTTATACCTATATTCATTCAACACGGCGGCGGTGCTAATATATATAATATATAAGAAGCGAGTGTATTAGAAAGTAACAAGATTTTTTTTTTTTAAAAATGGTACTGATTTTATATAATAATGGTATGAAAGAATTTAGGAACATATATTTACACATTATTGTTATATGTAGTTTATACAAATAATTGAAATAAGATAACTTAAATAAAATGTAATATTTCTTAAATATAATAGATAAGTATGGTTTCATTAAGTATTAGGTTTCTATATTCTATGGTTATTGACAGGAATACTTTGAAAGACATAGGTTTTTATTGTCATATAATATACATTAGTGTTCATTAAAAATCTTTTTCCCTTGGTATAAGTGAATCCACTAATTGAAATTTGTTTTTTTTTATATTGTACAAGAGAACAATCTATACATTGTTGGAACGATAATATTACGACAAATTACCAGCAAACTATGTAGATAATTAGTAAATAGGTAAATACTTGTACTTAGAAGACCCAGTATCGGTTACAAGAAAATAATAATGATCACTTGTGTAAAGGGTATTGATGCAAAGTAACACTGATTCGTTTCACACACAGTGAATACTATGAATTATGAATAATACAAAACTATGAAAAATACACAACCATGAATTTTGTATTTTCGCTGGCCACGTTGCATTTTAATTGACATTTTCTATGAAAAATCATTTCTTTTCTCCAATAAATCTGTTTAAGACTCTAAATTGCTTCAAGTAGACATATATGTGGATAAATGCTCTATTTTCTAAGTTTCAATGTTCTAGGATCGGTGTAACCGGTTTTGCTTCTACATACCTCAATAAATTTCCTTATAAAGTATTTCACGTACCTGCATAACAAGTTAATTCCTAGTAGACACATTTACACGTCTTATTATATAACTACTTAGGATACCTAAAGTAAGGTCTCGTACCCCTTCTTATACGTTACATAACTACGTATGTAACTTTACCATGAGTAGGTTAAACGAAGCCTCAGTAAATGCAGAATTAAAATAATATTAAAATAGTAAACAAACGTGTTTGTAATACATTTAGTGATAGCTGGACTATCTCGTTCCTATAACTGAAATGATTTCTTTTTATCTAAAATTATAACAACTTAACAACGTATCTACATTATAAGTGATACTGCGCGAAAGCCAAGAAAAGCTGACAGTTAAAATCTGATTGAAAATGAGATATTGCATAATCATAAATTGTGTAAAAAAAAATTCTGCTAGAGATATGTTTTCGACTTTTGTGTTTGGTTTCTAAATCCAGTTAAACAAACAAAAAATACCAAATATACAAATATTCATTCATTTATTCATCGCCCTCAACGCTCCTCTCGGGAGCACAGGGCAGAAACCAGCCTCCTCTACTCAGAACGTCTCTGCGCCAATTGCGTCACCTCTTTCCACGACATTGCCTGCTCTCTGATGACAAATATACTAAACACTTATTCCCGACTGGTGGAACTAGCAGCCAATACATTATTGACCTCAATATTATTGTTCTAGCATCATTTAGATGAGAGATCTTGATCCATTTCCATCTGAAATAGAAAATCTCAAAATGGTTGCTTCTGTCGTTTATATTTAATATTTCCCAATCATATAACGTGAGTTACAATTCAATGGATTGGTCTGCAACGAGTTTCGATTTTCTTCTCCATTCTTCCTTTCACACTTTTTTCGATAAGATTTTGCACAATGACTCATTGCTCAAATTTTTTCTCCAATCGACATATCTTACTAGTTTTTAATTCATCCAGATGTAATATTATAAATTAAAACTTAAAAATGTGCTTTAATTAATTGATCAACGACTGTTTTAATTACGCAGATACTTAAACATAATATTCCCTTAGAAGAAACTAGTAATAAAGAGGTTACATACATAGGCACAGAATGTGCTTGTCAATGTGAGTCATGTGACCTTTGTCTCTTTATGAAAATTTTCTTTCAAAGGATTTGCCTGGGGGTATTTCTCGGAAGAACTAAACCGCGTAATGTGCTTGAAATAGTGCTACAATCGGAACAAACTACAATACTTAAATAAGTATGTGATAGATATTAAATATTTAGATATAAATATCTAGGTACCTACTTAACATTTCTGGAATGAAGGTTACGAGTATAATAGTATATTTACCTAATAGTGATGTGATTTACTAAACTAAATTGTTTAACCCGACGTTGATTAATCATGGAGTCAAAATGCCAAATAAACTTAACTTGGACAATCGGGATAGCTTCGATCAGACAGAATGTTGAACATTTGGTGTGTTATTATGATGCAACGTTAAGAGTCTTTTTTACCTAAGGTACAAATTAGATTTAGCTCTAGTGGTTTCAGGCAACAATTTTTAGTAGGCGCATAGAAAATTATTCAAATAATTAATAAAATAGCTTTATTAATAAATATAAGCCAAAACTTGAAATGCAAAAATATTCATAGGTATAAAAAATAGTATGTTATCACATATAAAAAAAATTAAGTTGTATTTATTCTATAAATTGAATTTATTTATTTCCGAATTCAAAAACAGAGCGAGTACGATCTCACATCCTGCTGCTAGGCACGCAGTGGGCCTTCTGAATCTTAAAATTTGTGAAACTCGCTATATTCTTGATTATTACACATAATAACGTTATATATGTAGTATGCACGGTAAACAACATACCATATTATTATATAAATAAAACAAATGGTTGAATTTAAACATTTTCTATAATTTTTTTGATAATGAAATTTATTTTTGATGTGTATGCAGTTTGTCATAATAATTAAGAAAATCCAAGGGTTGTAAATAAATAAATCAAGGTGTATTAATTCATGATATTTTAAGATTAATCTTGGTTTTAAAATTTTATTAACACTCTTGTATTATTAAGGATAATTTGTTTAAAATATCACCACTCAACCTATCATCATTGCGACGGTAATCTTCAAAAATTATTTTCACTATATTCGTCTCAGCCAAATAAAACTAAAATGATAAAATCGCATTTATAAATGTTGAAAATATTATATTAATATAAAAAATAACATACATGTGATCCAGAATTTAAAATATTTTAAAAATAAAATGGTTGTAATATTGCTAATTCGTTTGCATGAAATCACAAAGAAGGGGTGTAGAGCCGTCTTAAGGCAAGCCATTCGATTGAATGCTGGCATTTTAGGTACTATAGGCATTCAGTAAACTAACTTATCCGAACTATCTGACAGTGACTTTCGATTTTTTAAAAAAATAAACATCTAAAAACATGAAACTATTCGGCACATCACTAGTATTAAATACTAGTTTGAAATCCGGCTTCACTCAGAGAGTTAGTCATTTAGTGATAAAAAATATATCCTATGTATTAATTTTAGAAATTTATTATAAGCCAACAAATGCTATATATATAAGTCATATCTACAGTGGACTAACTACATAATATGCTAATATTTTTCGCCGTACTAGTTAAAAAGTAAAACATCTAGAGTGGAAGACAAACCCATTTTTGAATTGCAGATGTAGATAGAATGAAATTAAATGAACAGATGTATTTTACGGGACACTCGATAACTTACATACGTACAGGGAAGAATTCTTGGAGACTTCACACGGTATTAAACCTGATTGAATATTAACTTCCGTAGGGTCGCCCATTATTGATAAATGGAAATGTTATTTAAACTAGTGTGTATAAATGACTTAAGAATGATTCTTCAAAATTGGATGTAGATAGGTACCTAATACAAGCAAAAATTTAAGCACAAAACATGAATGGTATAATATGTAGCTATCACTAAACATAATTATTTATGTAACATTTAAACACAAAAGAAATACATGGATACTAAAATAGCAGTGGTGAGTCTTTCAAACAAGCCCGAAAGCCGGGGTTCAGTTGAGTTTTCCAGTTTTTCTTTATTTTCGGCAATCCACCAAAATATTAAAAGCATGACGAAAGTATGCGCATTTACAATCCAATAATTTAAAGTATGATGCGCGCTTGTGAGATTCCCTTGTTACGGTTTTAAGTGCAGTTGTACCTACATGATAGTAGGTACGTAGCTGTGCTGACAGACAAAAAGTAAGTTATGGATACAATTTTGTATGATGTGTACGTATGATTATTTACACGGCTAACGGTTTTTATCATTTTATCTCCCTAATGCAGTATGTAATATTACTATCTTTCAAAATGTAGATACATATAACATTAATTCACGATTTTATAGTGGTATGCATCAGTTCTAGTCGATCATCGAAGTCACGGAATATTGAGTGCGGTTAGTTTTTGGATTGCGATCACTCATTATGTACCTAGTAACACGGAGTCAATATTACAGGTTTTGTTCTTTGCTTTTATTCTTTTAATTGAAATTGATTGTTTATACTACTATAAAAGATAATTATATTTATTGATGTATGCCAATCTTGCTAATACTTTATTTAGATTTATTTCTTAGTTTTATGTTTAGTTTGAAGGTTTTATATATTTTTTATAATAGTAATAAACTTAATTAGGTGATAAACATACGGAACTAAAAAATTATAGACCTATTAGTATTCTTCCGGTTATTGAAAAGATTATGGAAAAATATTTGTTGCAGAGGCTTGGTTCATATTTAAAGGAACATGATCTAATGGATCCTTCACAACATGGATTCCAGGAAAACAAAAGCACTGAAACCTTACTCGGTCAGTTTTCAAGTTGCATTAATTCAGAATTGAATAATAGAAAACATGTTCTGGTGCTTTTCGTTGACAATTCGAAAGCTTTTGATACAATAAACCATGATAAAATGTCTAATATTTTAGAACGCATTGGAATAAGAGGTACTGTCCTGCAGCTTTTCCGGGATTACCTAAATAATAGAAAAATAAGTATTAAAATATGTAATTATCTTAGTGACAGGAAAAGTATTTTGACAGGTGTACCACAGGGCTCAATTTTGGGACCTACACTGTATATAATTTTTGTCTCATGTATGAAGACATTATTCCGATACTGTAAATATTTTGTTTATGCGGATGATACGGCTCTTGTGGTGTCACATCATGACGAAATGGAGGCTCGCAGATTATTGCAGTACGACTACGATAGATTAGTTAGGTGGTCACATGACTATGGTTTAATTATCAACGCAAAAAAGACCAAACTAATGCATGTCAGATCTCCAAGTATTGCGACGGCTGGTGTGGCACCGAAGATCGTTTCGCATAGTTATGTGTGTATACATAAAAATGTTGAGCTCCCCATATCTTGTGATTATCCATGTCTTGATAATGTAAATAAATTTGTATATCTAGGTGTAACTATAGACGATAGATTTAAGTGGGATCAGCATGTAAATATTATTTGTAAGCGATTAAGATCTATAGCATGCATGTTATTTAAGATAAAATATTTTGTACCTAGGTCCACACTTGTTACTGTGTACAAGTCTTTGGCAGAATCTTTAATCAGATATGGTATTGGTAGCTGGGGAAATTGTACTAATTCTAATTTGAAAAGGGTAATGTTCGCACAAAAATCGATATTAAGACTTATAGTAAAAAAGAAATTTGCAACGCGGCGCGAAATAATATTTCTCTGTATTTCAAAAAGTTAAATGTATTATCTGCTAAAGGCTTGTTTTGGCAGAGAGTTGTCCTTGACCAGTTTTCAAAAACCGAATATAAAGAAAAACCTCGACATATGCATCACACAAGATTTAAATTTAATGAAGGATATGTAGTCCCTAAATTCAATAATAAATACGGAAAAAGAACATTTGAATATAACGTGCCAAAAATACTTAATATGATGCCGGTATCTATTAAGAAATGCAAGAGTAAAAATATTGCAATAAAATTAGTCAAGGAATGGTTAATAAAGTGTGGATTTATATATAACTAATAATTATTTTTGTATTTAGGTTAATGTCGTATTATCCTACAACGGGCTAATTGGCCTAGCTGGATGAACCTATATTATACTTGGATCTATTGTATGTTAAATTAATAAATAAAATGATTAATGTTTAGTTCTTTTTACACAAATTAATATGATATTTTAATGTGCATTAATCAATATTGTTTTTTACTTTTACATAAAAATAATTTTATGAAAACCCTTTGACACGCCAGTGCATAATAGTACCTACCTACTTACCTACTAGAAACATAACATTAAGGGACTACTATTAGGTATGTATGTTATATAACTTTATATTAACAGAATGGTATTATAACGCACATGTTATGTTACATTATATCTTTACATTATGATGTGATATGTAAGTAGGTTATAGAAGCCTTTGTTTCAAGCAATATAGGTACCTACTACATAAGTAAGCAATTTTGTTTTCGTTCTTGAAAGGTTTGTCATCATCTTATTTGTCGGAAATGTGTAAGATCAAGTCCTTCAGTGAAAAACGGCTCATGTTTTACTCAGTACAAGGTGAAGCTAAAAGCTGACTTACTGAGCCATCTCGATCTCTCGGGGCGGATTTTAAAGATGAAGCATTTCCTGTTGTCGGAACAAGCTGCCTCTAGGTATGCAAAAGGAGGCGAATAAAGGAACCTTCAGAAGGAAGCTGAAGACAAACCTTTTGGCTAGTACCGTCACATAAATATGGCGCATAAGTACCAAGTGCTATTCTACGCACTAGATTTAGTTATTAATTTAAACATATTTGATATCAATAAAACACTGTTTACTTTTCACTATTGATTTAATAATACTCAAGCGCTTTCGTCAAGTTAGCTTGACGAAAGCGCTTGAGTATTATTAAATCAATAGTGAAAAGTAAACAGTGTTTTATTGATATCAAATATGTTTAAAATGTCTTTTCACAATGTGAACACACAAACTCTAGATCATTTTATTAATTTAAACTCTATTGCATTTCGATGAGAAGCAATTACAAAAAATAATACACATATTATTAATTAAATATAACTAATATAAGAGGGCCAATTCACTACAAAGGCATGATTTCTTCCTACAACCGTTGACATTTTAATATAGTGCAGATTGTTCACATCGTGCTGTGCACTCTACGTTGCAAGATATGTTTTGTTTGTATCTGAACTACTATTTTTCATAAATATGTTACAAAGAAAAACCTATACGAAACATTAAAGTAATTAGGTATGTTGGAGTTATTAGGACTCTTTCTCTGCAGACATCATCATATTACTGGTATTAGACTATTAGAGGGTAGAAAAACAGGGTAAGAGGGTGGATGGAAGATAACGATTACTACCATTTAATCACATTTATTGTTTACAAAATATTTGAGATAATTGACAAATAGGTATATTTAAATATTATGAACTAAGTATTAGAGGTACGGGTAAGTAGCTTACTATTATTTATTTATTTATCGTGTCGAAACACAGAGAAAAATCTATTTGTTTATTTATTATAAACACAAATATCATACTCTCTGCTTCATAAACTCTAAATTTCAGGTAAATAATAGGTCTCTCTCTCGCTTTTCTGTATATTATAATAAATAATAATAATAATAAAAACCTTTATTGCACAAAAAATCAACAAAATAAGATAAACAATTTAAACTAGACAAATAAATTTTGTGCAATGGGCGAGTTTATCGTACAAAAAGAATTTTCGTAGCTAAAATACACAAGTAGCTACGAAAATTGACACGTTCTCGCAACGTCGTCTACGTATGAACGAAAACGAAATGAAAACGTAACGCTTAAATGTGTTTTGACTAGGCCTACTGGACACAACACATTCATGCCTGTAAAGGGGTACAATATTGCTTATGTTTTCTGTGTTTAATGTATTTTTACGATGTATATGATGGACCTTTTGGCTTCTATGTATGATTGTGGGTTGCGCGCTGTTCAAGCTGCCACCACGCAAATCAAACCGCTCATTTAAATAATTCGATTTTACGAAAGATATCGGTCCCATAGTGCTGAACTTTCTTGTGCACGCTAACATTACAAAACCGCGTAGTTTTTGCATCTCATCATCTCTTGAACTTCATCAAAACTCGAAATAAATTAATATTCATTATTGTTGATTATCTCTTCAAAACTCTAACAAGTCATCATTTTGTGTTACATTCCCGCTTCTATTGCCAAAACATGTGTTAAAAAAATCGACCCCTTCCGGGAATCACTCTATACAAGTGCCAGCGTGTAGTGATCAGTGTATGTCCAGTAGTGTAACAGAGAAGGATAACAACACCGACTACTCGCAACAACACAGCGGGTGAAAGAGACAAAAATACTGTTTTGTCTACTACGATGCCAATCTCAGATCTCCGTAAGAAGAAGCTTCTCTTTGTGTCCAACGTTCTCTTTGATGTCAACCAAAGTGGAATGCTCGAAAAGAAGGACTTCGAGTCGGCTATTGAGAAAATCTGCACTCTTCGTGGATGGCCCCAGAGTCATCCCAAAAACGTAGAGACGTACGACACCATTACCAAGATATGGGATGGCCTGAGGCAGAGAACTGATGCCAATAAAGATGGAGAGTCCTTTGCAGTGGAAGCACCGTTACATGAACTTCATGTTTGACCTAGAAGATGCTTCCAACTTAACTAAAAAGCCACGGCGCTCTTGAGATGGTCAGGGACCATTAAACAGCGCCAAATACAAATCATCTGTTTATTATTATTATTATTATTATTGAATAAATAAATATATGTACATAAGTATATCTGAAATGAGTTCAGGTAAATAAATTATAAAAGTTTGAATAAAAAGTTTATAACTAGTACTTAGAGTAGAATAGTAGGTTTACAATACACCTACTTTTGTAAATAATATGGAATTTAAAAGTTTTCCATGGCTTATTGGTTCAATTGCTAGAACATTAGCCGGAGATTGAACGTCAAAGTATAGCTCAATGATCGGTAAGATGCCATTGTTTTTTTTCTCTAGATTTCAGCGGTAACACCACATCTGCTACAGGTACTGTGCACTAAACTCGGGTTGGTATATAGATATATAATAATAATAATAAATAATAAAAAAAAAAATCTTTATTGCACAAAAAAAACAAACATTATTAAAATATAAACATTGTAGAATTTAAACCAGATAAATAAATTTGTGCAATGGGCGAGTTTATCGCAGAAGCGCGATATCTTCCAACAAACATATACCTGCCTAATGTGTATACTCAACTTACATTATTTCAGAATTGCTACTATTTGTAGACAATAATCCCACTATATAGAGTTTCTACTACGGTTATTTACGTACTTTCACATAATCCCTTATGTAATATTAAGCACTTAAGTTTAGATCAAGTTATGGAGGTATCTATGTCGACCAAACTTTATGTGATGCAAATTTAGCACGTTTCAGTCATGTGGAATAAACAGGTTTGTATATATCTACATATACAAACTATTTATCTATAGTTTAATACTAAGCAAGTGTCTACGGAAACATTTTCGGCAATATAGTGCGGCCACTCGGGAACCGCAATAATATATGCGAGCAAACATTTCTGTCAAGTAATTATGAGCCATAAGTTTTTATTGTACAAACACTACACATTTATTTTGGATTAGATAGAATACTATTATTATCGTTTATTAAGTAAATTAATTAGTGCTTAAAAGAGTCACTCAAGACCTTGTTAATTTCTATTGTGATAAGGGAACTTGTGCCTTCAAATTGAAGGTAGATGATTTCGCCATGAGTATTGCCTTGAGGAGAACAAGAACTAGTTATTGAATAAATTAAATAAAACCAGTCTGCCCACGTGGCATGCCATTTCCGTGATTTCTGGACCATTTGAATGCAACCGCAGTCATTGTGGTGAGTTTCTTTAACTTATGTCTGAGAAAAATATAAAAACATAGCTTCACTATGAAAGTCAAAGGGGGCCTTCAAAATTTAAGATTCCTGGTTCCTGGTTTTGGGTCACCAAATTGGAACCTAATCCAATGCAAGGGTCAGACGTATTACCCACCTGACAAGAGGGTTATTCCCGGGAATTCCATGTGCGCCTCCATATGTAGCTGTAGTTCCACGGTGTTGAGAAGGACCAATAAAGGACTATTTTATATATATATCTATTCTAGTAGTTTTCTTTACAGCTGTTTTACTCCGAGCGTTGCCCTACGACGCCTGAGATTCTTCAAAGTATAGCTAGCCGGGAAAATAAAACTGCCATATAGTATCTATCTATATAGATAAACATATAGGTACTTATATGAACGGATATAAATATTACGTAAATACTTACAATTTCCTTTGACATAAATGACAAGAATATTATAATAATAAGAAGAAAGTAGTTACTTTAATATCTACTTGTAAAATCCTAAGAAGATAATAATATGACATCATTAACCGTCTGTTTAAAGAGCACCGCAGCCTACGCCTTGGTGAGGGTGGCGCCGTGCCGCGCTACACTATACAGAATGGCTAGACAACTAAATGTCTATAGTGTTTTGCTCCCACTCGACAACAATTCAACAAAATTAAAATAGAACAAAAACGTTTTAATTCAGTTTCAGTAATAGGATACGATCTGTAGGAAAAACATGCTTCAATTAATGTGAAACTTTTAAAATAAATCTTAAATAGGTTAGTCGGTACCTACGTCAGAGTATTTGAATAAAGATTTGTTGAAGCTATTTTGTGTAGGCTAAGGAGTTTTGTATTTTGCAGCCATTTTAGTTTATGTAGTAGATACACTTCCTACGCTACAAAACAAACTTTTATAAACAATATTATACTTTAATCTAACTAGTAAAATTTGGATAGGTACGCCTTAAAGTTTGATTCAATCGAAGGCTAGTAAAATTTATATACACCTGGCAGATTCGGGCAACCTACTCAAAAATATGTATTATTTATTTATTTATTTATTTACGGCTAATTAGCCTTTTACACAATATTTTTTTACATAGGTACAATATCATAACAAAACAAAACATAGGTACCAAACACAATATTAATAAATCAATATTACAAACATATATAAAAAACATGGGTAGGTATATAAAGGAGGAAAGGTTCCTGCATTATAGGTAGATGACCCGGTTGTGAACACTGCCCCGGTTTTTGGACATTTTGAGATTTGATATCGCAGAAATAAGGATGTGAACAATTTTAAGATGTTGAATTAATGCATAGTATTTCTTCCGAGTATGGCCATGTTTGTAAAATAATAGATAACGTAACATTGTGTCAAATGTCGTGATGGTTGAAGTTTGCAATATGACGTGTGAAAATTTACTGATTTGTTAACAAAAACAAGAAGGACCCTGTGGTTAGTAATCTGAAAATATATTAACAGTAAATTTATTTTTATTAATGAAGGTAACCGTTTAAACTGTTATGTAGAAGTCCTATGAACATATTTTTAACAATATTTCAAAAACTTCACTCATTTGTTTCATCATTATCTTACATGTCCACAACTAGTGCAGTAATTTAACTATTGCTCTAGTTTTGGACACAGACGTGTCCACAACCGGCTCACATAGTGTTTCAGTTTTGGACACTTATATATTTAAAACTATAGCAAAATAAATTCTTTTACATTTAAAGGAGAAAAAAACATTAAAATGGTGACTACCTTTACCTTAATTTTACACATTTGTTTGGCATGTCTTAAAAATGATTAGGTATAGTTTTCAATATCCTTATTAAAATAATATTTGGCATCCCCACATTCACTGTTTTCTCGCAACCAACTTATAATTGACATCAGATTGCTCATCCTGGAATTGCAGAACATGAATAGAGATGTGGTGATTGCCTGGATCCCAGCACACTGCGGTATTTCAGGTAATGAAAGAGTGGATCTGTTAGCCAAGGACGCCGCTATTCGCGGCAGAACTCCTGATAACTTCGTTTTGCCCGAGTGTGATGTTTTGAACGAATTGGAGTGCATTAGCTTCAAACATTGGTATTTATCCTGGCAAAATAACCCAAAAGGTTCTCTTTACAAAAAAGTTCAACTATCTATCCCATCTCGACCTTGGTTTCACAACAAAAAATTGTCCAGACAACACATTGTCTGTATTTCAAGATTGCATTTCGGCCACATGCGCCTGGATTCACACTTGTTCCGAATCGGTCTTGTTGAATCTCCCGATTGCGAGTGTGGTTGGGACGAGGAAACGCCGGACCATAGCATCCTAGGATGTCCAATTAGGGACGCTATGGACATATATTTTAAATTCATAAACGTTGAGTACCCTGTTAATATTGTTTACCTTCTTGGACTGAACTCTCGACAAGTTAATGATCTTATATTTGAATCCGTCCAAAGGAATATGATTCTGATATGAATGTTTTTCGCTTTTTCTTGTTTTCCCTTTTTTTTCTCTCTCTCTTCGCCTAAAATATATATATGATGTTTTTTATATGTAAGATGAAAATATGGCCATAACATCCAACGGGATGAGCCGCCATAATAAAAAAAAAAAAAAATGATTAGGTATAGTTTTCAATATGTTTGTTTTTTATTTTAATTTTGATAAAACTTTTTACTATTATTATTCCGTGAAGCGCCCGACAAAAATTGGTCTCCCACTCTTTTTCCCAAGTTTTCAAGTGTTCAGTAAAAGGCGGGTGGGTGTTGGTACAAAGATATTTTTCATGATAAATTCAGCGATGATGTTTGCCAACCATCTTGAATGTCATTTTTTGATGGCATGGAGAGGAAAACTTCATAGTTATTGCATGCAGCTGGTCTGCTGGTTACCTCACTTGTGGGATTTGCTGTGATGGAATAATAGAAGAAATTTTATTTTTTATAATTATTGAATAAATAACCTTTTTCCTTTATTATTATAGTTAAAGAGTTAATTCATATTCTTAGTTTATAATTTTGATGAGACACAGTATTATTATTAATCCATTTCTTTAATTTTATATCCATTTAAAATATTAAAAATCTATGTAATAAGTGTCCAGAACTGGTACAACGTAAGTCCAGAACCAGTGTCCAAAACCGGTGTTTTTTGACTTTTTCGAAGTTTTCATTTTTTATTATTTTATTTAGCGATTCTCAAACAGTGTGTTTGTATTTTTCTAGGAAATAATGATTGGATTATAGGAGAAAAAAATTAAAATGTTTTCAACTCTTTTTACAACTTCGTAGTGCTCCGTGTTCGGACGAAAATTTCTTGAAGTGTCCACAACCGGGTCATCTACCCTAGATATAATATGTAATCTCTTCTTTGGTCTTATTTTTCAATGAAAATATGTTTTCAATATTGTCCGCAAAATTAGGAGATTGGGGAGGTATTCAAACAAGGTTTACAAACCTATTATTCACGAAATGTTAAATACGCCCATGTAGCAATTTTTCGTGAAATTACGCATTTGATACAAATTTCCTAAATAATCTATTTATTTATAATGGAATAAACGGTAGTTGTTTTTAAAACTATATATTTTGCAGCAGATATTTAATGAATGATAAACCTGACTGAAACAATAAAAAGAGAACAAAATAACTTCAATGACACCTAAAATAATAATAACTATAAATTATGTAACAATTCATCTGTAAGGTTCAATAAACACATTGTAATTATACGTTCTTATGGATGACCGGAATGTTACCTACCTACATATTTTTAAATTAATAGAGGTGCATTTTATTCGATGACAGCTGAAATCTGAAAAAAATACTTTTTGCAATTTAATATGTAATTTTTGTCTATAGTAATAATTTTATATCGACAAAAGCATATAGAGGTGAAATACACCAAAACACACAAAAATTATTCTTTACAGTAAACAGTGCTTTTTATTAAATAAGACAATAACTATATTGATCATTTATACTTACACAATAATTTTGGATTAAATTATTCATTAATATCTTCCTTACCTATAACATCAGCGCATGCAGATGGTTCATTAATAAAATGTTTGAGTACCTACCTATTAATAAATCTTCTGGTGGCAGGATCATGGGTATGAAATAACTAACGCAAGTAGATCTGGCCAAACATTTTTGAATTCACTATTTCAAATATCAAAATTACATCTAACAAGATGCGCCTATCGATCAATTCGCTTTCGTATTTATTAGTTTATTCAATTAATTCTTCATACAACCTAAATCTATCGATTGAGTATAATTAACCATCCGAACTTTCAGAAATGCCAAACTATTGTAAAAAGAATGATCATTCTTTAATGTTAAAAATGTAGTGGCCTTACACTCTGAATGTTAGAGGCTTTGGAAATTAATAAATGTCTATTTTTTTTTTTTTTTAAAGATATATCTGGGTTTTTGTTATAAACCCAAATATAACCTTATACACCTTTCACAGTAAGCTAAAAGCTTGTGTCGTGAAAGGGGAGTTTGCCGGCACCTGGGATCGAACCCCGGACCCCTTGTTCACAAGGCCGAGACTCTACCTCCAGGCTACCGACGAACTATTGTTTATTGTAAATCATTCCCCATAGGTCCTTTACGGAACACTCCGGTTCATCATAATTATACAGGATACATAAAAGAAGACAAAGTAGTGAACCATCAGAAGCGAGACAAATAAATGGAAAATTGAGTAAAAATGTACATAATATATCTGTAAATATAAATAATATATAAATGTAAATATAAATAATATATAAATGTAAATATAAATAATATTACCTATTGCATTTTTCAGTACTAGAAGGATGTAAAGGTCCCCTTAGTACCACGTTTGAAGTACAATCTTTTATTTGTTCAATAAAAGAAACGGAGAGATTACACGAACAATGAACGAATCACACACATCCTACTCAACAATTTTTGTTATAATCTATTTTTCAACACTAGCAGAGTGTCCCCCTATTGTCATGTTCAAAGTAAAATATTGATTTAATTATTTATCAGATAGATCACAAGAAGGAAGTCGACGATGAGTCACACACATGATATAAAAACGATTTCTTGGTACCTACGTTAGATAATTATGAGTTTTAAGGTGAGTGGGATTGATAGCCAATATCTCTTCAACAGTAAGTTTAAAAGGCGTTGCCAACAAGATATTTTTTAATCTTTCGCCTGAAGGACAGATTATCCAGTGTTTTGATTTTTTTTGGTAGGTTGTTTTTATTATGATTTAGGCATTCCACCCAATACTGAGTGATTTTGAGGTAGGTTCTTATAAAGTCGGACGCTCACACAGAAAAAAACTCTTGGATCCTTTCGTTGACCCGTGTTTAGGAAGGCGTATTAACTCTTTCATTCTTATGTTGTTGTTATGGTAGTCAGAGTTCAAAGGTGTTTTGTTAATATTATTTATGTGCAAACTACAAGCATTCAAAAGCAAATGCACATGGAACTGTTGATATATCCTGATCTTGAACGCAGTTCTGCAAGAATCTCTAGGACACATACCGAGTAGTGTTCTGAGTGTTATCATACAAAATAGATATTATGTATGTCCAAACTCCTTCATCTTATTTATTCTTAAGTACCAAAACACTCCCACCTAGTATTATTTCTGTATAGACGATTATTTCTTTATCAGTTTATGCTTTGTACTCAGTTTGATGGTGGCAATTCTTGGTAAAAGCGCTAGGCGTCTTTGTTGTACACGTTGTACACACCACGAGTGTGAAATAAAAAAAAACAGTGTTAATTTTAAAATTGAATTAATTGTATAAACGCAAGTATTGTTATAATTTATAATACATATAATTTATAATATAAAGTTTCATTACATTACAACAAAAAATAAAATAACATAATACAAAAAAATAATAAAAAAATTAATATCTCTGGTATCATAATTATTATCTTTCCATAATATATTTAAGGTATGTTATTTGGATTTGGCGATCGATGAACAGCTGGGACCTACATATATCGACTGTACTCAGGACAAAGGCATCAAACCACAATTTTGACAAAAGTCATTTATGTTTTAAATTTTTATGTTTTAAAGTCAATCATTTGTGTCTTTTACACATTCTGGCAAAAGCATTCAATTCCCAAATGTCTAGTTTTTATAAAAAATGCAAATTTTTTTTTTAGCTAGGGCTTAATTGCAAATATCCAATAGGACAAAGGACTCAAACAGCATGAGTTTCATTATTAACACCAAAAAAATTCATCCAGACATAATTTTACGGCGAGGTAAAAGGCATCAAACCACATAACCCCAAACATGCGACATACATATCTCTTTAACATGTTGCTTAAGTTTGTCAGGACAAAGGATTTGATCCACATTTTTGTTAATTTTTTTCTTATAAATTGGTAATTTCTGAATATTTTCTCTTAAATTTTTATGACATAATAAAAAAACTACATTACAAAAAGTTGGTAAAATAATAATGACAATAATTTGAAATATTCTTTATCCTACAGTTTTTTGCTTCTCCCATAAAATTTGACCAATGTGGTTTGAATCCTTTGTCCTGAGCACAGTCGATATTATGAGCATTACCAAGTCCTTCACAGCAACAGATTCTTTGAAATGGCTTAACTTTACATAAATGTTATATAATATGAACTTTCGAACAGATAATAATGTATCAACCAAGGAATATTTCTAATAAACATGAATGTTGTCCTCTCCATGTTTAGCCAAAATATAGGCAATAGGGATGGGTAGCATCGCTGAATTAAAGATATGAAATGTATTTATTTTTCGAAAATCTGCCTTTAGCAGGATTCCTACTCAAAAATCTACGTAAAAGAATGGGAGACCTGTTCTTTGTCAGGTGCTCCATAGAAACATCCAAAGCATGGGTGGCCAACCTTTTCAGCAGCCGGGCCAAATTTCTGAATGAGATTTCCTACCGGGCCGCACAACAATATACTCTATATATGGAACATTTGATAATTTTATTTCACCTTAAAACTTCTACCCCCCGTCACCAAATTTTCAAAATGGTATCGAAATTTGAAGTGTTTCAAAACTCCTCGGTTTTCTTTAAGAATATTTTCTCATAATACCTCTTTCAAATAAGTAACGGGTACTTGTACCGACTTACCGACTATTAAAAAAAAGTGTACAAATGCTTCGCGGGCCGCACGTAGACACCCAACGTGCCGCATGCGGCCTGCGGGCCGCGGGTTGGCCACCCTTGATCTAAAGCAACATGATATTTCCCATGATGAACCTTGGTGTCCATGTGGTGGAGGACAAACTTCGGATGTTTTGTAAAGTTTGTTGAAGATTGGAAGTCTAATGGGAGCTACTGCGCCAACCAGGCTCTATATCATCAGGTATTGAATGAGCTAACAATGACTGGGACTGACATGACTCCTTTCAATTTGATAGGATGATCACAGGTGTTTGTGCTTGCCTCGTACATTTATTTATATATTTTTATATTTGCTCTTGATACTGTTTTAATTTTGTGATATTAGTGTTCCAGGTGCTGTATTGAGACTGTGTAGCATGCAGATGTCATCGTATTGAGATACTCGTATATTTATATTGTCTGTGTGGTGCTGAGACCCGCCGCCCCCGGTGACGGTGCCATTGGGGTTGTGATTCTTTAAGGTTTGTCTTGGGAATCATTGTCTTGGAGCGCTGATCCTTATGGGTGAGTTTTTTTTTATCTTTCAATATAATGAGTAATCAATTCCACAGGCTGGCAGAATGAATGTTGCAAATAATTTATTTATTTATTCAGATACAATGTAGTTTGTATGTCAATGTGGCAGTCGAAATATATTGGTAATTTTATTAGTTCGTTCCGGGCATTAAAATTTTATTTAATTTTGTAGTAGATTACTACAAAATATGTATAATTATACAAAAAAAAATATATTCGCTTTAAATCTACCTACTAAATTACCAATGTTTGTTCTCCAACGAGGCAATATCATAAGATAACGTATGATAATATATATATATATATATATACCTATTTTAAATAATTTGTCACGTCAATAACAAAAGATAATAATATTAGACATATAAAGTATTTTATCAGTATTTAAATAACGAAATTCGATATTTATTAAGAACAATTATTATTAATATGATTTTTAACTTTATTGGTAACTTTATAATAGGATACAAGGTTATGAAAACTAAGTCTTGATACCTATACCTAGATTTTACACATGACACACCATATTATTTTAAATTTTTGACAAAGACTGAATGTCTGCTGTTATTAATATGATTTTTTAATTTTATTATTATGATTTTTATATTTTATTTTATTATAATGATTTTTTATCTTTCTGACGACAATTTTTTTATTGATATTCGGTAGCTTTTTTTTTAAATTGACGTGGATGTTGATCCTAAATAATGTAAAGGGCCCTTGAACTTGTTGATCCTAAATAATGTACAGTGATATATAAATAGTCATATTATTTTTTATATGTAGGTAAAATTCAAAATAGTTTTATTTTTTATGAATAACATAAATTATTTTTGGCTTATGATTTGTGATAATTGCAATAATTTCTGTGTTTTTATAACATAAATTATTTTTACTACTACTATACTATACTATACCCTCACGCCGTGTCCCAAGTGGGGTAGGCAGAGAGAACGGAACGCAGATCTATTTTTACACACTTCCTTCGCTTCCTCCATATTCATACAGTGTCTTATGCACGCACGTCGCGTCGGTTCCTCTTACTCAACACACGGTCTTTGAGAATTGGATCCACGTGATCAAGCCACGTGGTTCTCGGACGCCCGCGCTTCCTCACATCCTTTCTTTCAGACAAGTCGGTATATCCTCTTTGATAAATTATTTTTAGCCTTATTATTTGTGATAATTAGAATTATTTCTGTGTTTAATTTATTAGAACCAACATATACCAACAGGCGCATCAAATACATATAGCACAAAAAAATAAACAGAAACAATGATGCGCCTTATTACAGATGTGATTGGTTAGACTCTCAGTCCGTTTTAGTTCCAGACCGGCACAATACTCCAAAGCACTCGGATAAAAACTCATAGAGGACTAAAGTAGGTACTCCCAAGAGTCCATCCAAGCGAGCTACCCAAGATAATAGGAGCAAACCCTGTTGGGCAAACAACAGATGTACATTAAGTCTTGTTTTGTTGTACATCAAGTTTTGTTATGGGGAAGAGTATCTATATATAATGAGTTACAATCCATTGGATTGGTCTGCAACGAGTTTTGTTTTTCTTCTCCATTCGTCTCTACTCTCAGCCAGTCTTTTTAGCTCTACGTATGAGCCACAGTTCATGTCTCTCTTCAGTTGGTCCATATATGCGTCTCTTGGTCGGCCTCTGCCATTTGTCCCCTCGGTCTTACCCTCTGCGATGGCGATGAGTAGTCCTGGGTGCCTGATGTTGTGGCCAATCCAGTTAGCTCGTTGTTGGCTGATTCTCTTAAGGAGTTGCCTTTTTTCGCCTACCCTGGTTAATACTTATTCATTTTCAACGTGCTCCGACCAATGGATCTTAGAATGGACCATTTTCTATATTTTAGTGCTGCACACAAAAACAAATCAAAAACAACAACAAACATTAACGTTATTTGAAATTTTACATTGTTACCTTTATCATTATAAAGATTGTTTATATAAATGGAATGCTATATCAATTCTTGAAAATAGGGCATGTAGGTAGTGTTTTTTTGTCATCGAAAGGAGCGTCTGTAACTCTATATTTATACTTATTCTATTTTATATTTACCTACATTAAGACTCTGGGTAAGGCAATGTTGGCAATTTTGTTGGTTTACCATGCCGTACTCATAAAAGTGACGTCTTCCAAAAAAATATATAATATTATTTCATCTTTTTACATTACATCTATCAAGATATTTTTTTTATATTTTGTGTAGTTTTTACAAAATAAATTTTCAAAAAGTACCTGTTTTCTCGGATTTCCTATCCATATCTCGAACATTATGAGACTTTTAAATATGGTTCTTTTTATAAATAAAAGATAATTTATAGTACTTCACATTAATCAAGAAATTTTTTTCGTTTTTTTTTTAATTATTTTTTAAATGAGCAAAAACCGTGTTTTACGTATTTATTGAAACTCCCGAATCCAGCCTACTGTTTGCGCTGCGCGGGATTTTAAACCATGTGGACGTGCACTCTCGCAATAAATTTGAGACTTTCGTTTACATCTCCTTTAGTCACGCCTCGTTTCTCGAAGCGTTCGGACGTGGAATCTTTGTCAAAAGTTTTTGTGTGTTTTGAAGAAAATTTTGATTATTTAATTAACTATTTTTACATTATTTAATTAATTTTTCATCTCAAACTCATCAAAAGCACAGTTGGTAAGTGATATTTTATTGTATTTCATTATAAATTTACACTTTATGTAATTTCGACCCTTTGAGAGTAAGAGTACCTATGTGCATAAACATTCATAGAATAATATAATATAGAACAGACATACGTTTTCTATAGAATAAAATAACTTTGTTTTAGTTGTGGACCTTCAAACACGATGGAAAATAAGAATATACTATTTTCTGGAAAGAAAAGAAAAAGATGAAAGATTTTAGAAAAATTATTATACCAAAGAAAAATTATGTGAGTACCTTCCAATAATTTTATGCAATATTCTTATTCTTTTAATTACCACGTCATGTAATTAATTAATATTTTTTTTCCTGTAATTAAAAAATAATCAAATATCTACTACTACTACTATACCATCACGGCATCTCCCACAAGTGGGGCAGCCAGCAGACCAGCTGCATGTTACAAACATGCAAGCTGTCCTCTCCGTGCCAATATAAAATCAAGACATTCAGGATGGGTGGCAAACCTCATCGCTGAATTAAAGATGTAAAATGTCTTATTTTTTCGAACACCTACCTTTTACAGGACACTCGAAAACTTACGAAGAAGAGTGGGAGACCAATTCTTTACCGGGTTCTCCACGGGATTGATCAAATATCTATCTCTCTATATTTTTATTATGCTTCCCTATGCATTTATTTACCTTCCGTATTTTGTGCAACGTAGATATCATATTCTATCCATCCTATCATACTGTGTCCTCACATGCGTGGATAGTGGATACACAAGCGAATGGTGTCTAAACATAATTATTATAATTCATATAGATGATTATCGACCTCGGTGGTGTAGTAGTCAATGCACTACCCTTCCATATACGAGGTACCGGGTTCGATTCCCGGTTGGGTTATAGAATTTTTCTCAAGTAATATGCTCTGGTATTCCGTCTAAGTAGAGGACGGTCCTGGTTGAATGAATGAAACTGCTTCAAAGAAATAAGCTCACTAGCTGTACTACCAATTTTGTTTAGAAAAGTACCTTTTACATACAGTATAACTAATAATAATTATAAGATATACCTAAACATCAGATATATTATTATGAGTAGGTATGTTCATACTATTTACATTCACATCGGTTGTTATATTATTATAGTCACATAGGTGTTCGAAAAATATTTTTTTTTTTTTTAATAAAAAAAGATATATCTGGGTTTTTGTTATAAACCCAAATACAACCTTATACACCTTTCACACTAAGCTAAAAGCTTGTGCCGTGAAAGGGGAGTTTGCCGGCACCTGGGATCGAACCACGGACCCCTTGTTCTGAAGGCCGAGACTCTACCCCCAGGCTACCGACGAACTCTAATAAAAGCATTATTCAGCGATGAGGTTTGCCATCCATCCTGAATGTCTTAATTAAAGAGAAAACAGTTTACATGTCTATTACACAGGTGACTGGTCTGCTGGCTACCGCACTTGTGGAATATGCCGTAATGGTATAGTAGTATTAGTAATGCAATCAATATTTTTGTTGTTGTGTGATGAATGTCTCATAGGTACCTATACTTAGAAATTTTGTTATAAAATACCTTTCTGTTCTGTTATGGAAAGATCAATGTTTTCAGTGGATTATCTAGCTACCTGAGAAGGTAATTATATTGAACAAAAGGTTTAGTGTGAACAGTCGTAAATAATATTTAGTGCTATACATTGAGAATCTCTCACTTGAGGATTATTCTTAATAATATAATCGACTATTATTATTTTATAACTTACAATTATTGTATTATACCTACCTATGTACTTTATTTTAGGACTAACGCGGTTACTGAATCAGTCAATACATCTAAAGAAGACTTCGTTTCAATCCCATGCGTTGAGACAACTGCATCAAATATGGAGAACAATTTAAAAAAATGGAAAATCATATAAATTTCTGAACTTATTTCAACTGAATTATATTTTTTTTACTGACCTATTTTTTTCTCAACTCGGTTAAATATAGCTTATTGCACAATCAAATATTATTAAATTTTACATACATTTGCACAATTTTTTTATATTCTTGTTGATAAATTCACGGCATACAGTAATTTGTTTAATGTTAATTTCTTTTTCTACATGTTTTTGGTATTGTATTGACCTAACTTATTTGTGATTAAACTGCCATTTTGAATGTGTCACATGACTTTTATCTTTTTTGTAAATTTTAACTTTTTTTTTTTGTACAATTATTATACCAATAAATATATATGCTTTTTTTAATCAACAATGTCTTTTATTACATCCACGATTTGCAGTAAGCAAAAAAATTAAGTATTTAATCTATGAATATCTATGATAGTTTGTTTATTTCCAAACAGGCACAACATTATAAGTACCTAATTTAATATAAAAGCAGAAATTTTATGGATAAATAAATTAGTAAATTCGCAGGCTTTGTTCAGTGCGGTAAATAATAATATTATTTATGACACTCACAATAATGATATAATTATTGTCTAAGGTAAAAGTAACTCATCTACATTTTTCTTAATTGGGGGATTATCCAAAATGCAGGTACTTCTATTGTTTAAATATTTAAATCATTATTTTGGAGATATGAGAATAGCAATAACTTTAGGAAGTATTAAAAACTTATTGAGTGAGAGTCTTGGCACCTAACCAAGGCTCAAGAGCGAAAGATACTAAGCTTTGAAAACAATTTAGTGCCTTAGGAGGGTTTTGGATGTAGGTATGAATATGTCACAAATGATGCTGTGCGCCCAGCAGAGATCTGTAATCTCCGTGATACAGGAGACGATGGTCCTGGCTGGGTCATGTTTTGAGAATGCTCAATGATAATTGGCTAAAAAGAGCACTGTTCTTCCGTCTGCAAGGGTTCCGATGGCCCGAGCGTCTCTCTTTCACAATACACCATTCCTACAACAACAACATCAGAGCGTTGGGAATGTCGTAGGAAAAGGTGACGCAATTGACGCTATGAACTACGTGGCTTGACCATGTGGATCAAATTCTGAAGGACGGTTGCGAGATGGCTAAGAGAAATCGATATGCATATATGATAACAAATAAATAAATACCTACCATACCTGGGACATGTCGTAGATGATTGATATGTTGAATCGAGATCAAAGGACTAAAGAAATTATGTTTTTTCCCTCACAAATTTTCCAAAGTCATAAAAACCCATCTTTCACAGTACTCTGGCTGTATGAATATGATATCACAATATTAGGAATGTCGTGGAAAGAGGGTAATCATAGACGCAAAATTGCTTTGAATTCTTGTTTCTTCCTTGTGTTATCAATAGAGTGAAGAATGAAGTTATTACAATGAGGCCAGTACATGAGTGCACCTGAACCCCCGCTACACGTTTACTCAACTTCTTTACGTCTCACCACAACGATACATTTATCAGAGATTGTCAATCAGTCAATTTATACCACTTTGAAATATTTCACCTCTAATCCACTTTAAAATTTCCTTTGTAAAATAATCACAAATTCGCGACTTGGGGAGTCAACAGGCATATTTTTATAATTTATAAACTGACACTAAAATAAACTTTCACTATTAGATGTTGCGATCCCGAAGGCTCGTTTTAAATTAAAGAATATAAGGGATAGGGATGATTTCTGATAATTTAATTGATTTCTGGAATTCCCTGACAAAAATTAGTCATTAATCATAAAATGCATTATCTGCTGTTGTGTATTGAGATTCATTCAGTAAATCCCTATTGTTTTTTTTAAATTATCCTAGACTAATAGAGTGTTATAATGTAGCTATTATAACTATTCTTTGTATGTAACTGCCTACTTCCAATTATTTACTATACTATACTATACTATACTATACCCTCACGCCGTGTCCCAAGTGGGGTAGGCAGAGAGAACGGAACGCCAAACAGATCTATCTTTACACACTTCCTTCGCTTCCTCCACATTCATACAGTTCCTCATACACGCACGTCGGTTCCTCTTACTCAACACGCGGCCGTCCTTGAGAATTTGATCCACGTGATCAAGCCACGTGGTTCTCGGACGCCCGCGTTTCCTCACACCCTTTCTTTCAGATAAGTATATCCTCTTTGTCATTCTTTCCTCTTCTTTCCTTAAGTATATCCTCTTTGTCATAATTTCCAATTATTTAATATCCTTTTTAACTAACCTACTGTACTAATACGCATACTTGAAAACTTTCATATGTAATATTTTTGACACGAAATATCAAAACAGAAACTCTTATATTAATGTGACAGAAACAACAAGCGAAAAGGGTGTGTGGTCCTTGGTCTACACCGTAAGATGCGCAGTACGTATGTAGGTACAAGGATTAGATAATAATATAGAAAATAAAATATTCTATAACAATGCCTTTGGTTGCTGATACCTGCCTATGAATAAAAGAGACCATCATACCTGAGGTGCGCTGGTATACTGGCCCGACTGTAGGAGAATGAGCGGATGCGAAAGGAATGTTGTGGATAGATAATGCTTGTAAATAAGTTACGATGGTTTGGACATGTTGAGCGAATGCACGATGAAAGGATGACGAAGAGGATGTGCCTATCTACCTGAAAGAAGGGGTGTTAGAAAGCGCGGACGTCCAAGAACTACGTGGCTTGAGTACGTGGATCAGTTCTAAAGGACGGGCGCGTACTGAGTAAGAGAAATAGGCGTGCATGTATGAGAAACTGGATGAATGTAGAGGAAGCGAAGGAAGTGTGTGAGGATAGATCTATATGGCGCTCCGTTCTCTCTGCCTACCCCACCTAGAACACGGGTGAGGGTATAGTATAGTTATCATGTTATCAATAGGAATGTTAGCGAGTGAAAAAATAAGTATCTATGTATACTAACAACTTATTGTGCAATATGATTTTTAATTATAGCTTTTTTGAGATAATTTTAAACTATGATCCTAAATACATTGTTTTATTTTTTAATCTCAATTTCATTATAAATGTTTTAATTTTTTTTTGAATATTTGTTATTTTTTATTCATATAAATGTATTGTAATATTGTGAATAATTAAAATATTTCGTCCATTAGGCAAGTTTAATTTACAGTTTGATTATACTTAGGTATAAATAATATAAGCCCGGAATTGGTCCTTCTTTTCTGTCTGCTTTTTTGTTAACAAAGTATGTATTTTGCTCATTATCATCATCGGCCTTAACGTTCCTCTTGGGAGCACAATGCAGAAATCAGCTTCCTCCATTCAGAGCGACTCTGCGTCGATTGCGTCACATCTTTCCACCACATTTCCAGCACTTTGATGTCGTTGATAACGGTATGGCATATTGTGAAAGAGGGAAGCCCATATTTTGTTATTTGTCGCAAATGAAGTGTTTGATTTTTTTACTCCATCTCCTTATAAAATCACTGCGTGCTGCTCCAAATTATTCCCAAAATGTTTTTCTTACTTGCATTTGCCTAAACAGTGAACCCACTACGTTGTTGTAGGTATAAAACTACGCATAATATGTAGATACATAATGACAATAACAATATACCTGACAATGCAATTAAATACAATATTGAAATTATTACAAATATCTATTTTAGTACCCCATACATAAACATTGAGAAAGAATGAAAAATATATATCTAATAAACACAACATTAAAATGAAATCGTGATTGTGACAAATGATATTGTGTAAGCATTCCAACATCAAATAGCAAATGTGATTTACATTCAAAAAAGTAAAATTCAAACAATATATTTATCGATTGAACAACAGTGCTTTTGTGCTTTGAAATGATTAAAATACATCTGGTGTAAATATTATGTAATGTTGATGTTCATAAGCTCTAAAGACATATGAATGAGATGTGTTACGTAAAGTATAATATGGTACTAATTTCATTTAATTGGGTGACTTAGGTGGGCTGAATGCGTGTAAATAATGGGAGAGGAAGACATTCCGAGAAGGCTTTTGAATGTCGCACCGGGAAGCTGATGAAAATCAGAAAGGCAGAATTTCTGATGACTGAACGATAAGAATAAAGTGCACAACGCATTGGCACCCAGAAACAGCAAATAATAGTGCAGAACTGCCAGACATGGAGGCGTGCTTTAATGGAAGCAAGGCCCAATCCAAATTGTTGAAACATTGATGATTATGATGTTTATTCGAGATAACACTGCATTTCTGCAGCAGGTAAATAAGAATATTCCTTAGTTTGAGTTATGAATAAGTCGAAGATTATAACGTGCAGATGAGATTGTTAACAAAAGCGAATTCAATAAGATGATACATTCACACAATGCAACCACATAATATTCAAACTGGTAAATAATTTTGTGCTCTATTATGATAACGTACCTATGTTTGTATTATGAGATGAATAATGTAATATTTGAAAACATTTTAACATGTTTTGTGATAATTTGAAAGTTATTATTGTTTAATCTGTGTACATGTACATTTGTGTGGTGCAAAACAGAGAATAGCGCATTCTCTAGTGATGTTTGTATAGATACCTACATACACCTAAATGCCAAACCGGCGTGCTCTCATGATGCATTGTATGATAGGTACTGTCACATTCAGGTAATAGCAATTATTCGGCAAAGTTGTCTTTACCGTAATCAGAGTAGCCACCCGTCTTGTAGGGCCGGTATGAATTGGAAGGCGCATAATCATAAGGCGAGATGTCTTCGTATGGTGAAGATAAAGTCCACGGCAGTGTTGATAGCATCGAGTCAGTTCGCCAGAATCTCCCTACTCGAAGATGTCTCCCTGTTACACCATCATACTTACATTATTTTAATATACAAACAAAAATAAAAAAAAATCTATAATGAAGCATTATGCGATGTTGGAATGATACAAGCCTTTTGACAGATTTCACACACAAAAAAATGTAATACTAGAGTATCAAATAAAATAATAACAAACAAAAGCTTCCCACTTAATCAAAACTCCCATCACTACACGGATTTATTACACCTACCTAAATAATGAGTTTTCAGGATAAAAACAATTCCGATGGAGATCTCTGTCATGCTTATTATGTGACATACAATGAGGGTCGCTATATAATATCAGAGCCCCTAGACAAACACGCACTTGGCGATCGACTACAAACGAATTTTCGCCTATAACTGCAACATATGGAACATTTTTTTTTATTTATTTATTTATATATTTTTTTTAAAACATATTTACATAGTTAACAAATACATAGGTATAAATAAAACATTATTTTTCAATGACTCAACTTTAAAAAGAGAAAATCTCGTGTTTTGAAGTGAGCTATATTGTTATAGGTAATATTACAAAACAATACCAGAATAAATCCTGAAACTTTCCATAAACTTGAAAAGAAAAAAAAAAACACATCGTACAAAAATAAACATGTTAATATAAATTAAATAACAATAAGGCACAATATTTTCAATCAATACTCTATACCCAAAGAAAAGAAAAATCTACTTCATTAACTTTTTTAAAGCTAACTTAAACTTAGCTATAGCAATATTTGCTAGATCCTTGCAATCCACCGGCAAAGCATTAAACCACTTCACTCCTAGGTAGGAGTAGTGGTTTTGCGCAAACGTTGTGTTTTTTTGGTATTTTTATAAGACCACCTAGACGAGACAATGTGCTAATGCACTCCACCGGGTGGATCGGATCAGTTATATATTCCTTACAAATACGCAGTACAGCTTGTCTCATGTAGGTAGATTGTCGAAAAGTTCGTCAGTAGACGATCGCTAAGTACGGTTTGTCTACGGGCTCAGATCAGATAGGTACCTATTATGTATATTATATGAAACATTAATTATAATAACAGCTTCATTTAAAGTTTTTCAAAACAAATCGGAATGTTTTGAATGTTTTAACTTCCAATCAATGTTTACTTTAATTAGTTTTTCTGAGATATTATACAAAATAAACCTTCAGCAATACTCGTACCTACTTTTCTAAGAGTAGGTATAATTATGTAGGTGTATGGTAGGTATATAAACATATGTCAAAGTCATTAATTGTATCGGCATTTACTTTGTAACACTTCATTTTAAATTATCAAATAAAATAAAATAAATATTTATTATTTTTGTTTCGTGTTACTGTTGAGTAAGACTAACGCACGACCGGTTTCGCGGACTCCGAGTTCGCATCATCAGGTGCTGATCTATACTATAGTATAGATCAGCACCTGATGATGCGAACTCGGAGTCCGCGAAACCGGTCGTGCGTTAGTCTTACTCAACAGTAACACGAAACAAAAATAATAAATATTTATTTTATTTTATTTGATAATATGTCAAAGTATTTATAAAATACCTTCTTTGATCCCCATATGTAGCTTAGCTCTTTTACGGTTTTTTACATTAATGTTGTAATAAATATCTGATTACATGATGTTCCAAATTACATATTGTCATTTACTGATGTTTTAACGTCGTTTTGTTTACGTTTATTATTTTGGAGAAAGCAGTGAACACAATAACGAATAAGGAAACCGTGTCAATTGGGTCAAAGTTCTAGAGGCAGTATAACGCGATCAGATCAAGTTGATTGTCTATTTCAGGGGGTCCAAATTACGTCCCACAGGCTAAATCCGGCTCGCCAGTGCCGTCAATTCGGCCTGCGACGGCCAATGTCTTATTGCTGTTACTATTGCTGTAATAAATTGAAGAAGAAAACACAAAATGATAATACTCGGTTTTATTTACTTGCAAGGTAAAATTTAACGACAGAAATGATGACGCAGAAAATCACAGTAAAACAAAGTATAGAAATATAGTTAAGGGCAGAAAAATGAAAACTGTTTTGGCCCTGATAAGGTGCGCCTGACTACTAAACGACACTGGGGAAACGACAGAGAGAGAGAGAGAGAGAGAGAGAGAGAGAGAGAGAGAAGGCATACATCACTAGTTCCATATGGATTGTCATAACGACCATACACATAATACAAAGCATTGAAAATAGTGATGTAACGAATATTCGTATTCTAATTCGCAAATATTCGCATATTATATCATATTACATATAATATTATTTCGGTAATAAAGTATCGAATATTCGGTAAAAGTACCGGATACTTACCAGGTACATTGTAGAAAAAGGTACTGCAAGAATATGTTCTTCAAGAAAACCGAGGAGTTTTGAAATATTTTAAATTCCTATATCATTTTGAAAATTCGGCGACGGGCCGGTAGAAATTTTAATGATTGAGCAATATTGTAGAAATCTAAGCAAGTCAATATTCGCTATTCGCAATGCGAATGTCGGCAACAAATATTCGCATTCGCATTCGCGAATATCCAAAATTACACATTCGTTACATCACTAATTGAAAATAGTAGGTATATAATATGCGCATTTGTCTTAACAAGAGCGTTACCTCAGCACCACACCGATCGTCGATTGCAGGAAATACATATTAACCCAGACAGTCCTGAAAAAAAATTTTTTTTCGGATGGTCGAGATTTTTTAATATGTGGTAGTTGTATATGTAAAAATGTAGTAAAAAATAATAAAAAAAAAAAAACTTCAATTTTTAAAGTTTTATTGAGAAATATTTAGTGTTCGTTTAAACGTACAATAGGAACATACACCACCTAAATACGAGTATATGAAAAAATGACAAAATCTTTGAAAATGTTGATTTATTTGTATTATTATATTTCCAATGATACTCCAACATGCAAAGTGTACATACAGAGTGTCCGAGAAGAAAAGTCAGGCGGAAGTCTTGAGATAGAGCACCCTTGCGGCTATCAGAATACTCCAATATATGTACCTACCGCGATGTTTTTGAGTTTTCGATCAAATTTTTTTTCGTAGTTTTTGTAAAACTTACAAGACATAAGTGATCATCACACATCACATCACATCTTCTTCCCCTTGTCCTAGTTGGGTCGGGGGCCCATTGCACCAAGGTACCTCCTCCAGAGATCCCTGTCCAGCGCTGTTTCCAGGACATTTGGCCACTCCAAACCAAGTCTCACGTGTTCGACACCTGCCTTTGCCAACTTCTTCTAGAGCGGCCTGCTGGTCTTCTGCCCTCTCCTACAGCCTCTAAAGATCTAAGTGGTAATATGTCTTCTGGCATGCGGAGCACGTGACCCAGCCATCGCAACTGCGACCTCTCTATATGCAGGAATACTGGTTCCACCTTGAGAGCCTCACGAACATACGTATACCTACCTTATACGGTCTCTCAATGACACTTCAGCCACTCCCCTGAGGAACCGCATTTCCGCTGCCTGTGACCTTGATCTCACGCTCTCCATGAGCATCCAAATTTGGTGTCCATATATGAGGATAGGCCGGTATATTTTCCTAAAAATGGTCATTTTCGTCCGTTGGGTCAGCTCAGATTTATGTATTATTGGGTTTCTAAAGGCTTTCAGCACATTTCCTGCGACACAATCCTCTTGTCTATGCATGTTCTTTGTCGACCATGTGCTGAGAATTCTTCTCCCAGGTATTTTAATGTCGAGATTTGTTCCAGTTGGACCGAAACATATCCTTCATAATTGGGTACTCCGTAGAATACGACTACTGCTGGAGCTCTTAACCGTGATCTAGGTAAAAAAATATTAAATTGAGAATCAAAAATGTAAATGAAATATGATTGCGACTGTACACATATACTTGGAAATTAGTATTGACAAAATAGACTGCGATATATCCATATAATAATATTATGACAATTAGTACTACACACGGCACGGGTATGTTCCTGTTGTACGATTAAACGTACACCAATTTTTGGATGGTGATAAGTATTGCAAATAAAAAGTTAATTGATATTTAAAATCGCACTATCAATAATTGCATATTTTAATATAAGGACATCATAATAATAATTAAAATATTTAAAAATAAATAAGCGTTCTTGACCTGAAGATGGCAGCGATATTGTTATAAAATTAATTGCTGACTACAAACCTCTAAAACACGCCCACTTATTCCAACTGACAGTTATAAACTAATTGATGTTATAAAATATGTCTCGCTTATGCAGCTAAATTAGCAAAATCATCCCTATTATTTTGCACTAAAGCAGAAACATCACGTGAACAAGTGATCGGCAAGTGTTCGATAAAACGTACAGCCGGCTTATCTGGGTTAAGAAGAAGATATTTTCTAAGTAATTATTATTGTAGTGTATGCACATTGGTAAACTATCCACAGATTGTACATCTGTGGTGTGTGGGACTGTCAATGTAAATTGACAGGTACATTGTCTCTGACACAGAACAGTATAAGAACTGGAGTATTGTGAAATAGCAAGCCAGCTGCTGTTTGGTGTGAGCCAGAGCCAGTGATCTTCGAGGGAGCAAACAGTACAATTATTAAATGTTCATATTTAGAGCAACAATCTCTTATCATTTTCATACAGGCACCTTGCGTCGCTTTATCTGATTGGGTGCCGTAGACCTGGTATTTATAGAATCACTCAATAATACGGTTCAGATACCTATGTGTTCATGTATCTACTTCTCTAGTTATGTAATAAATAGGTACGCTATAAATACTAACAGGATAAAAAGCCAGTGGGAAAACAAGTTTGTGAAGGGAGAAGTGCTACATAAAATAATAATGATGTTACAGGAATATAAAGAGGTAAAATAAAATATTTTGGAACAATAAATAATTTGTATATGTATTTTATAACTGTTGAATGCCTTTATCAAGTAAATACTTATTCAATCTCATGCGAACCTTGGTGATTACTGCAAAAAATGCACTTCTTATCAATATATTTTGTATGTTGGAGGTACTCGAGGGAGATAATATTATATATAAACGTATCTTTTGAACCAATCCGCGTTCAAAAATGATTGATATAAAATTTTATTGGTCGCAATATTTGATTGGTCGCATAACCAATTTTTCTTTAAATTTCTAGTGTATATTAAAGTTCATTGGAACGAGATACCTACTAAATACATTATTTTGTTAAGAAATGTTGAGTGAGGGTTATCTTAACATTACCTACACGTGAATAACTCAAACATAATAGCACCCATTTCAAGATGGTAATACCTAATTTAAGAAAACATAATTAAATATAAAACGTATGTTATATGTATTTTAGTCACGTCTTTCCACAACATTCCCGATGCTCCACTGGAAGAAAAATGATATTTTAGTATAAGTATCATCAGTGGGGGTGCTAGATTTTGCAGGTACCAGGGCACAGTAATTTCACGGGACCCTCGTTACAATTTAGTTTATAAATTTCTGAAGAAAGGTAATTAGTATATCAACTTTCCATCCCCTCCATTCAAAGTTTAAAATTATTTTCAGAATTTCAGAAAATTCCCAAACTCTTTATTTTTCAGCAGGAATTTGGAGAATGAAAGTAAATGCATTTTTTTCTTTGTTTTTCTACTGTTCGAAATTTCAAATCCGCCCGAGGGCACATGCAGATTATGATCGGCCATCCACTGAGTCCCGGGTAGTTATAGAATAAGTCTCTCACTATTTTTGTATGTTTCAGTAATTCGTAAAACATTACGAATTGAACTTTTAACACCTTCATTCGACGATGAGAAATGAAGATGTTGATTGTCTTATAATGAGCTTTTACGAACACCTGTCTTTAACAACAAAAAAACTTACAGAAATAATTAGGAGACGTTTTTCTCTATTTGACTCCACGGGATGAAATATTTTTTAATATAGTAAATTTTTATTATTGATGATACAAATAGGCAGAAAAAAAGACATGTTTTACTGGTGGGGTAAAATAAAAATGTAACTAACATTTTGCCTACATAATCGGTAAATAAATTATTTATAAGGTATTAAAAGAACAAATCTATATTCTTTGATCAACTTTGCGTCAATAATAACGGGGAAATGTGATTTTAATTTCAATATAATGACATCCAATTTTACGATATTGTACGATACTTTTACTTTTACCAAATGGCATGATGTTGGAACTATATACACAATCAACCTTAATGTTTTATTTTTATATCATATTTTGATCGTGCCGCAAACTTTTAACATATTAGTTTGTGCCCTGTCGTACTTTTTTTTTCTCGATAAAAGATATATCTGGGTTTTTGTTATAAACCCAAATACATTCTATTTTTTGTTTCATTAAAACTTTAGCACTAAGGTACCTACTGTTTCTGTAGCAAACTTTATTAATTTTCACATGAATGTTTTTTTTTAATTTTTTTCACTTACATATTTAATAATTACCCTAGTAACGTAGGAAATATAATTTTGTAAATTTACGAGTTTTTTTTATAATAGGGAAATTCATATGTTCGTTTACTTTATTAATATTTTATAATAAATCACCACAGTCGTCTTCGAAAAAAATATAAAACTGAACTCTGCTATAATGAATAAATATAATATTTGATAACTGACCTAAAATTGTCAATTTATAAGAATAATAAATTAAAAATTAAATGAACTTTAATTGCATCCAAAAATGTTGCACAAAAGGCGGGTTTACGGTTTATTGCCTTAAGGAAATTTCTAATGACTGATCAAAGTTGAAAAATTGTAAATATATGCTCTATGTTGATTTTATTCAAATAAAGGTCAGGGGAACTAGCACCCCTTGTGTCACCGCAACCATAGTAGATCAATTGTGACATCAAAATATGAATGCTTGCATTATATAAATAAATAACATTTATAATAAAATAACAATAAAATATATAAATAATACCTACATTACATACATAAATGTACACAAACATCTTATAAATAAAAATGGATTGACCATGTACATATGTCACTCCATAACTTAAGAACAGCTGAACCGATTGGCTAGTTGTTTTTTTGTTGTGTTCGTAATTATCAGGAGACTGTTTACATGAAAGAATTTTTTTGGAAAATCCAACGGAATAGTCGAAAATTTGGATTGTATTTTTGTATTAAAATTCCGTTTGTATGACAGTTCCGCTGTCACACGTAAAAAATATGGATAATTATACAAAATCAACGATGAAGTTTTTTCATAGATTGGCCTATTTATAGAATAATTTTTGTATAGGTACATTTCCAAATTAGAATTGTTATCCATACAATTTAACATCTGTGGTTCTGAAATTTCAATTTTGAAAAAATCATGGAAAGAATTTTTATAAATTTAAAATGAATGAGTAGGTATCAACCTAAAAAATAAATTAGTACCTACATATATTACGTACAGCAGATAATTTATAAACAAATCTGTAAATGAATTTTATTTTTTTACACTATACCAGTGATTCCCAAAGTGGTCCTGGTGGATCCCCAGAGATCCTCGGGAGACTCGACGGGGGTCTACGATGGCGTGACTAAAAATGGGGGTGCACGAATCTATAGTTAAAGTATCGGATATTCTGTAAAAGCACCAGATATTGACATAAACAATATTCGGTACAAATATCCGGTACATTGTAGAAAAAGGTACTGTGAGAAATAATATTCTTTAAAAAAACCGAGGAGTTTGAATTATTTCAAATTCCTATACCTTTTTGTAAATTCGGCAACGGGGGGGGGGGGGGGTAGAAATTTAAACGCGTAATATTTTTTAAAGTAAACAATATTCGGTACAAATACCCGTTACATGGTAGAAAAAGCTACCTACTGTGAGAAAATACTCTATAAGAAAATTAGAAAACCGAGGAGTGTTTGGATTATTTCAAATTCCTATACCATTTAGAAAAATTAGCGACGGGGGGAAGGTAGAAATACAGGGGGTCCACCGGAATCAGCAAATTTTTGAAATTAGTCTATGAGAAAAAATGTTTAGGAACCTTGGGAGTTTGTAAAGAGATTAAAAATAATATAAATCACTCATTGATCGTTAGGCGGTACGAAGTTCGCTGGGTCAACTAGTTATGTATAATATAAATTGGAGAGGGAGAGAGTTGTAATGGATTGAATAAACTGGTCAGGGTATGTAGGTACCTACCTACGAACAACCTATATTTTTATTATTTTTAAATACACTGAATGAATATAAGTTGCATAGATGACATTTTTATTGGTTTTCCTGTTTATCAAGTACCTACATATGCCTATTACTGATATACAAATACATATATACCATATATGTAGTAATAAATTAGGTTATTTTAGGTAGGTTCCTAATGTTGTTCTACATGGATGGTCCAGTCACGATATACACATATATAATATCAAATGCAAAGTTAGTTAGTGTTAATAAATGGGACAAGCAACGAACCCTGCAGTAGTCCATTGTTCCGGTATCATCACCTATAAAATAATTAATTCCCGAAATTGATGGGTAGTATAATATACATGAGTATCTATAGATAGCTTTTCCTAACTAATTTTATTTGGATACGGGTGGGTGGTGATGAAATTATGCACTACCCATAACTAAATTATTAACATGTAACAGAGAATCTCTAATTAGAAATGTAGGTAAGTAGATCCAGAACTGTGTATATTTATATGCACATATATGAATGTTGTACGGGCACATTAAAAATAATCTCACGAAAATCAAAACTTTGATATTGAAAATATGAAATGAAATATTAGTGGCGGATTACATGTTATATAAAATAAAAAAATAAATAATAATGAGAAACCTCTAAGAAAATATACGTTAGAGAATATAATGATTTCGTAGTATGGGTACCTACATAATAAAATGTCTTACGGGCCTTAAATTAAACATACATTTATACTTGATTTATACATTGAATTTTCAATGCTACATCCATTTTCACATAAAGAAAAATACCAGTAGGTACATTGAAACGAGTTTACACGCAATGTCGACTATTTCATTGATTTTTTAATGTTATTTTATTTCATTTACAACATTTATGAATTTCACGCACAAAAATATTTAATATTTTTTTGATGACATTTATTGATAGTTGTGCGAGTTTAAAATGTGTTTTTATAAAAAGATCAAAGATGAATGCTACATACATAGATGATCTATACATATAAGAATACACTCTTTTTACATCCGTTATATTTACTATGTACATTTTTGTACAGTTGTTGCGTATTTTTTTCTTTATTTACTTATTCAATAATAAAACGAAAACAACAATATACTATATCGTGGACAAATATTACAATACATATAATAGTGCAATGATATTTTTTTATATTTTCAAAATGAAAATATATTTAACAAATTCAATAAGAAAACAAAATATGTACCTATAGAAAAAAAATATAGCGGGGTTATAGTTACTTTTGATCAAGTTACAATTTTGATAGGAAATCACCTAGAGTGTGAAATTGATTATTAGAAAATCAACCATCTAGGTATGTTTTCAAGACTTTTTTCAATTATTTACTGTGTGACCAATGCACAAGACAAAGAAGGTTGAACCGAGCAATAGAAGAATTGAATTCAGTGGCTTGGGATCGAAAGTGGACGCACATATCTAGAGATGATTTGTGGGTCCACTTTTGATTTTTTTGATTAGGTAGGTATACAGGAATAATAGCCGTATGACGATGAAATAAATAAATATTCTATGTATTAAGTTACATAAAGCTGAATTACAAACACAATGAAATTGTGTGATAAATGACAAAGAAGTCAATGGTATCAATCAGAATCTCAGTAGTTTTCGGGCTTCACTAATATTTTACTTGTTATTTAGATATTTATTTTATTCTTCACTGTTCACTGGTTACAATATTTCAAATTAATATAAATAATTATGAATAATAACGGAGAGTATTTATAGCGCCATCTTCGTGCCATAGCACCTCGAGGACGCTGTACATGATAATGTTCTATCTTCAACAATGTTGTCTGTGTCAAGAGTTCAAATTTAAATACAAAAACCTTATAACACATAATCTCAGATACATAATAATATGTATCCGCGTCAGAAATAAAAATAAAATAATGCAATATACACAACAGTCACAGTTCATAAAAAAGTTTGAAAAAGTAGGTCTTGAGGTCCCTCTTAAAAGCCTGGAAGTCGGCAGCACACCTGAGCCCCAGAGGCAGTCTGTTCCACAGATTAGGGGCAGAAACAGAAAAAGCGCGGTCACCGTAACCTGTTAAACGTGCCCTCTGTGGAACCTCCAGCTCATGCGCCGCACTCTGCGCTGACCTCAGGGCACGCCGCCCCTATGAAAATATCAGTTATAAAATTCCATGTGCAGAGGGCGAGTTATCGCTAGAATGAGATGTCTTCCAACTAACCTTGTATGACTAACGCTTATTGCCGGTAATGACTTATGGACCAGAAACGTTAACTTCCAAATCCACTACAAGGAAACTCCGTGTATGACAAGTAGCATGTACATATTATGTATGAGGTTTGTTATAAATAAAATTCTCTGAGCGCATGACAAACAGGTACCTACGTAGAAATTTGGGAGGTACCGAGATCGTCGAATGAATAATCATGTGCTGAGTTTGTTAGTCTGTTTAAACATCAGAAATGGCCAAAAGTATTGAGGAGTGGAGACTAAGTTAAAGTGAAAACGTAGAGACTGTAAATACCTCAAAAATGATATTCTGAGGAAAATAAAAGAATCGATGATGCCTGGTTGTAGAAAGCCGACGACCAAGCTAAAGATATATGAAGGAGGCCTATGTTCAGAAGTGTATCAAACTGTCTTTTTTATGCTGGACGTAAAAACCGATAATAAATAGACCAGATGTCGGATAATGGATAAATGCGGAGTTTGAAATCCGGTTGGCAAACGACTTTATGTGAAAAATGAAGTATTTCAGTAGGCAGGTATATAAAATAATGTTAAGGTATTATTAGATTATAATAGGTATCTCGTATTATTGTTTTATGTTGTAGGTACAGAGTAACTTCACATATAAATATAATTATCCACAATATTAAACAATACCACCAAGGCATATCCCACGAGTGGGGTTGCCCATAATTAATATGATTTGAAATATTAGTACCTACATTTGCCGTACGTGCGCTGGTGAGGTGTGTGATGGACACCATCTTTATTCACTTCCTTCACCAGCCCATCATTTACCTTTTGGTTTTAAAGTTTAACTATATTTTATATGCTCTGTGCTTATTTAAAGTTTATATGTAGGTATATTTTGAATAGGTAATAAAGGAAATTATTCAACAGATACATCATAAGTATTATTTTGTACTATTATAATTTTTTCTTTTATTGTTGTTAAATGAGCAATCTTAATATTATAAGTAGCGTGTTGATTTTAGTCACAAAATAACAAGGGGTGGGAGAATATTCATAATAATTGATAGGGCAAAAGTATAAAAAGGATGAGAAAGAGGGGCGAGAGAAGTTGCGGAGTCCGAGTACCACGTGGCTTCATCACGTGATTCAAGTTAGAGAAATCCACATGCGTGATGGAGATATTGCATGAATGTACAAGAAGAGAAGAAAGTATGTTAAAACCGATATGTTTGGGACGTTCTTTCTGTATACCCCACTTGTGATACGCCGGGAGGAGAGTAAAGTGTATTGAAAGAAATGACTTCGAGTAAAATTTTGAACCATTATTGGTCAAAATATTCATTATTATAGAATAGAAAGGTTATAGAAAACCTATTTGCGATTTTTTATAATTCTAAGATATAGATTATGTGTGAACCTAAGTTTTTCTCCAGACATGGCGTATCTATCAGTCTTGTAAATAGTTTAACGTGATATAATTACCTACATCTTGAAAAATTGAGTTACTCCCAGTCGGTAGGATATTTTTGTCTTTTACGTTTATTTTCAGAGTTACGCAGTACCTACACATATTTTACAGATATTTTTCACACTTTTTTGCTTGTGTAGAACTATGGAATGTGTATTCCTACATATTTATTTTGCATAATTTTGGTAGGTTTTCGAGAAAATAGGTAAATACACTAAACATCTAAAATTCAGGAATGTCAAACATCCTTAATGTCTTCAACATTTTGTTGGCACGGAGTGAATCTGCTGGCTACTCTTCTCTTGGGATATGCCGTGATGCTATTTTTAGCACTCGTATAGACAAGAATAGTAACCTACGTAAACAAACAAATAATTAATAATTTCAAGAGGAAATCAGATTTATGAGGAACAAGGGCAGTTTTCCTTAAAAAATGGTATTAAAGTAAGTCAGAAAGAGAAGAGAGTCAAGAGAAGTCAGGGTATTTTTTTCCCAAGCAAAACTTTTGTATTTAAAAGCGGATTACACAGGCAAGTCGAAGAACTAGCAGGTGAAAACCGCAATAAACGAATCTTCAAAGCTACATCCACGTACGAGATGTCCTTCTCAAGAGGATAGGATGTCACAATATTAACATATTATGACAAATAAGTAAAGAAAAAAAATACATTATGAACGTCAGAAACCTCGATTGGAGAACCATGTCTACACAATGCAACATTGTGTAGAATCTAATCGGAAGAAGTGAGAAAGGTGTCCCAACGCTTACGAATTGGCGCAAGGCTGGCTTAAGTGATCACTTTCGGTGTCCATGGACAACGTTCACCAATTCCACCATTCTAACTGTCACGATGTAAGGTCCACCAATCGAGAGACGCTTTACGCAAACCTTAGAAGCAACCATCTTTTTGGGATCTCATTTTTCAGATCTCAAATAGAATCGAGGTTTCTGATTGGTTTTGTCATCTACACACAAATCCGGTTAAACAATGAAAAAAATTGTAAATATTCTAAACATTATGAACGTCATTAAAACAATAATAATAATCCATTCTACGAACTTTCTTCGCTGTTCATGGTCATAAAGGCTACCATTTTTACTAACCCTAAACCGTCCGCTGTCAAAGTGTTATTTTTCAGGGTTGCCAACAACTTACTACATAATTGGCGGCAAATTCAAATCTTGCGTTGATTTTTGGGTCATCCAGTATATCTATACAATATATACATATAAATAATAATAGTTTATTATTTATTTATTATGATTGTATAACCATCAATGAGTGACATGACAGTTGTTACCTTTGCGTCACTCAAAGTTCATAATACACAAACAGTTTCACAATAATAGAACTACAATTACAATATAGGTACAATTTACTCACGTGCAATAAGGTGAAAGGTCAGGCTGTTAAATTGATTTCATTTCAAAGCGTGACTTTTTACATTAATATCATTTTATGAAAAATATAAAAAAGTTATTTGAATAGGTACTCAATGGATAATGTTAAAGATTTCTAATTATATTTATTTTGAAATTCTGTTTCTCCTATAAAGTATTTGGGTTAGTTGGAACAAATCACGGCTCTTAGATAAACTCGCCCTCTGTAAATTGACAATAAATACATGTATTAATCGAATGTAGTTTTCTATGAACTTGTATGTATGTATTGTGATCAATGTAAGAATAGTTAAGAATGAATAAATAAGTATAAAAGATATTTTATTATTATTACTGGAGACCACTCCAAAGACTTCTAAAACATATTTAATGTTCAAATATATTACATTTCACGTTACGTCTATCGTGTTGTTAGAATATTACCAGCTTCCTGAAATGAATGGCGCCTCACTCTCTCTCTCTTTTTTATTAATCCAGTTTATGAAATTCTATGACGCCAACACAGTGACCAATATTTATACCTAGTTCACGAGATCATGCGAGCAAAGGTGGTTAAATATAATAACCTATTTATTTTTAGTATGAATAAAAACGTTTATACGTTTCTTTTATCAAAATTCAACAAATAAAGTTATACCTACTTTTGTAACAGGCGGAGCATAAATTTGACGACGGACTCAGATTTTACGACAGCTTTACAGTTGGGTACAGCGAGCCTATGTAGGCATGTGTGTATATTATGTATAATTGTGTGTGCATATGTAGGTAACTATGTACAACAGGCTAATAAATAATAAGAACTAATTAACCTACATACTGCATCATCAGTTCAATAACCCCAAAATTATTAAATAATTATTTAGAATTTAAGTTGAAGACTTCTTTGTTCTCACAATCCAATTGTCTCACAAAAACTTGTGAAAGATTCATAAGAAAACATGTTTGTTTCATGGACAGCACCAGAATGCAATCAGAGGGATTGCAATGGGATGTTCAACTGAAATTGCCTCAAGCAATTATTTCATAGGTACTCAGTGAATTTGCGTCTTTGATGTTAGTAGATAACGATTCAAACTTGCATACTTATGCAGTGTCCACAAGAAACAACAAAAGTGCCGAAATATTTAATTTGCATATTAAACAAAAACCTTCGAACGTCTATAAAGATGAAATGTGTTCAAATAGTCCACAGAAATAGATTTTATCTGTCAGGTGCTCTTTGATTTTAACGTAGCTTAAAAACTACGGAAATGGAGACCGCAGTGTGCTTGTTTTTGTTCAAAAATATCTTAGGAGATATTTTAATTAGGAAAAAACGTTTGAACGAATTAATATGTTTCAAGAACTTTTACACACCAATGGACCAGTGACAAATAGTTTCGACCATATATGTGGATTCAGCGCTAATCCACGCATGTACTTATAGAGAAACCAACATAGTTGAGAAACTAAAAATTGAAAGGTGTTCAATTTGAGACAATATCGTTTTTACTGCTTTCAATCGTTTCAAGTTTATTGAAATTTGTTCACACTGTTCAAATGTCTGACGATGTTTTGGTTTCCTAGCGCTATTCGTTTCGTTTGAATACATTATTGATCATAAACCTTCCCCATACTTATCCAGGTGTCTCTGTCTTGAGTTATTTGCGTCTGACAGTTTTGTAGACTGACTACGACAACATCAAAACAATAATTAAAATTGGCACGCGTTCCAATCATGTAAATAAGTTAAGGAGTGATGCCAAGAATTAAAAATCTTTACTGTCATAATAAAAACATACAGCAGGCATGATTATTGCATATTGGAAATCTGTTTTTAAAAACCTTCACAAATGTCGTAATGTCACAGAAGTCTTGAGGAGAATAAAATGAAATGGAATTATTTATTTAAAAACTGTTTTTAAGATTGTATCCAAGACATTTCTAAATAATGAAACCTGACTGCAATTAACGTGGTAACGTTCCTTGAAAACAGAATAGGACGTATTGGAAATCTAAACCTTTTTCGCTCAAACGTTCTTAGGTACTTATAAAAAAAATTCGTTGAAACGTGTCGAATAATATAATTAAACTTACCTACTGCTTCTTTTGCAAGCTAGATCGATATACAGCTAAAATGTCTTCAGAGAAAAATGTGTTACATTAAAAATTAACCACAAAATAATTTATTTTTTTATGTAAACACATAAACAGCTTATGCCTTTAACAGAAAACCATAAAATACATAATAAAAAAATATCACAAACTGCTCATTCAATCAAAGCATTTAGGTACTTATAAATTTCATAAACAATAACATTTTAATGATTTATTATTCACTTTATTCTTTTTGCATATTGTGAGGTATTTCTTTTAACAAAATCAGTTCAAATGATAAAAGTACAGAGGGTAAGTAGAGTCACATAAACTAAGTCTAATGTTTAGTTCAAAACCGTTGCGTCAGTTTGTCATACTCTGTAAATTATCTCTGTTGCCGTAGTTTTTAAAAGGGATGGTTTACAACATCCATAGTCGAGTTATATCCGCATACCTATGTACGTACGCATAATAAATTATTCAGGCCTCAACATTACATACGGTGTACCTAATACCTCTCCTTTAACCCTTTCTCTCGTCGCTCTTTCCTTCCATTCTCAGCTTAGAAATACCTAATCTTAGACAATGAAATAATTTTATTCAAGCTTAATAAAATAATAACAAAACTCTTACACATAATTACTCATGATAAAATTTTATTATTAAATAAAAATAATCTGGAGTTAAATTTAAAAAAAAATGTTTTTCATACTTGTTTTATGTATATGAAATGCTACATTTGTTTTTAGATATTTTTGCAGTGTTGTTTACGAGCAAAGCATATAGAGGACACTGTACAATTCATTGTACCTACATCAATTCTGGAATATTACATCCACGTCATAATATAAATGTATCCTGTTGAAGGATTCAGATTTTTACACATTACAACATTCATTTGTAATAGAACTCTCGATGATCGCAATCAATGACAAAGACCTTTGGAATACCACCTACATAATAATATGTGTTGTCATCTGTAAAACTAACGACCTTATTAACAAACCATGTCAACCACTGGCTGTGGTCAGATCCCCAGAGCACTAGATACTATTTTATATGTAAAATTGTAGTTTCTTGGTATACTAGTGAAATAATTCAAATTTGAAAAGAGGACAATATTTACTGTAACAACCAAATATTATGAGAAATGAACGCTGAGTTGACATTACTGCCTAACTAACCTTACATTTATTTCAACTACATTGTTAATATGGTAATTCATAACTAATTAACATGTACCCACCTGTAGGTACAAATTATTTCAAAATAGTGAGGAAAATGTTAAATAAAGAGAAGTAGGTATAAATTATATATTCTTATCTCATCTCATAATTTTAATACCTTTATTAAATGCAATAAAACAAAGCTGAATCGTTTTATTTCCTGAACATAACTAGGCACGTAAAACACTTATAAAAATAATTTTAAAAAAGCAGCCTAATAAGATATGTATAAAGTAATATAGTTAAATAAAAATAATACATTGAAAGTAACAAATTACCTATATAATAATAAATATAATTCATGCATATTCAAACTGAATAATGATCGTTTTGCATAAATAAGCGGTTTAATGTTTTTTTCATATTGAATGTGCACTGAATTGAAACCAAAATATTTTCAAAGTAAACCACGAAGGTAGTAAAATCTTACCAAATGGAAGTTCGAATCTACAATCAAGGAGAAGAGCATGTCCAGTGGATCCTGCAGTGCCAACTACTTCGGATCCTCTTACAATCAGTTCTCCAGCCAATGGAACCCAACGACCACAACCTTCCTGTAAAAGGGAAAAGTCAAAATTAATTCAATTTTACATTTTCTTACTATTCTTATAAATAGTAAGAACCAGCTATGAAATGGATTGTGGTTTGCCCAAATTCAAAGTTAAGGATATCTGGTAATATCCTAGGACGAATAGTTGATTATTTAGCCACCGTCATGAAGTTTAATTTATGGAATAAGAAGTTAACTTTAATACTTTTTTATGGTTTCAGATTAGACAGGACACAGGACATCATCGTCAGGAAATTGTCATTTTAAGAACATCGTAAAGGTTTCTGGGTTAACTCATAATGGCAAAGAGTGCAATAGGTCGTGAACCTTCCAATCTAAAGAGCAAATTGAGAAAGCCGCAAAGATTAGACCACACTTAGTTCTGGAGACGTGTGATGAATATAAACATGATGGTCACAATCCTCAAAACTGATTAACTGAAGAGATGATGATGATTAGTGATAAGAAAATTAGTGTTTTATTTTGTTTTAATACAACGGTCCTGTAAAATATGTCTTTTAATGAAAATAAACTAAATCGATTCCTTTATTCGATTTGTATTTATATACTTACATTTATTAGAGTAGGCGAGAATATTGATGATTTCTCGTAAAATAAATATTTTGAATAACGATTGAAAATACTTAAAAACCGAGAGAATAAAAAAAAAATGTGCCATCTACAAAAATGAGAGAAAATTAGTCGATAGTAAAAGTGAGCGTCAGTAACAATATTATTTGACTTGTAAAGAAAAATCATTATTTTTTATAATAAAAATAAAATTTGTTTGTTTATATTGCTCCTTCTCAAAATTACGCTTTACATCTAGTTAATAATCTAAAAAGAAAAAAAAGTTCCACAATCAACTAAAACTGCTGCCCGACATCCTCGGACATTTTACAATACTGCATTTGATACGAGTTGTGTCAGGAATGGTTTTGTTCGCCGTTCCTGTGAAAGCTACAATTGCGCATTTCAGGGGGTTGATATTTTCGGCTTCACTCTTTCACAGTTCAAGTCTGGTATTATGTCGGTGGTGATGAATTGATAGTGCAGTTTGAAAACCTTCATCCCTTCTTTGGGGTGAGTCTCCTATACTTACCTTTCCTAATGACCATTGTTTTTGTAATATACATATGTATACATGGATATGTACTTGTAATCTGGGAATCTTAGTTATTTAGGATATTCTACAATATTTGTTTACATATGTACATTCTGTAATTGGGTTAATGCTATATTTATACCTACCTAATAGTTTTATACTATGTTATTGTAAAAATCTGTAAAAATGCCTGTAAAGGAAAAATAAAAAAAAAATTAAACTATGTTGAAAGTTTTACACTGTACGGTTCACTTTTATGCCAATTTCAGTACCATTGAAATTTCAAAATGAAGCAATTTTCGCTTTTGAGTAAAACGGTTAATCACTTATATTGAAATAAAAATTACTTTTAACAGTGGCCCAAGTCAAAATTATTATAAGTTAAGTGGGTGTTACAGTAGATACCTACTCTTACTTACTATATGATATGGGTTATTATAGACGTATAATGCGTCACGTAGATCTCCTACAGTAATAATAAGCAGAATCGAAAAACTTATATTAAGAGCATTTCACCAAAGGTTTATTTTAAGTGACTGCTATTTAAAACAATTAATTAGAATTGAAGATTTTCAGAAACTTCTAAATAGTGTCCGTACTGCAGAAGAGGAGCTGGGATTAAACATTAATGACAATAAGACCAAGTGGATGACCTTCGGACGAGTAGACTGCTCCACAGCATCTCTTTAGTTAAAGGGTATAAATGTTGAAAAAGGGAAAAGGAAAAGTTCACATATTATTTTCTCGGTAGTGTTATAACGCAGTCTCTGGATCCCGATGTTTTTGAGATGACAGTATTTTTCTGCAATGAAAATCTTAATTTGAATCTCCGTTAGAGAATGATTTAGCGTTATATTGGTCTGTGCTGTTTTATGGTTGTAAAACTTGGAAACTTTTGGTTAACACATTGAACCACTTAAAGGCATTCGAGAAGTGGATTCATCGAAGAATGGTTCAAATGCCGTGGACAGACAGCCCAATACAGAGGTCCTAAGTAGATAACATACGAATAGAGAGCTCCTGACAAGATTTAGGGACGTCGTGGAATGGAAAGGAGGCAGATGTCTTGGCTGCGTAATATACGGCAATGGACCAGAATAACACAGGTGCACAGCGCGGAGCAGAGAAGCATTCTCCACAGTGACCTTCGGGGGGAATTGATACGGGACTGATAGAATAATAATGACATCATACCACATATTATTATACGAGAGACGCCCTGGAGATGGTCTAGAGATTGTTAAACGGCGTCAAAATAAAATCATCCAGAATCATCATCATCATCACATTATCATCTCAATAGTGTGAATATATTGTCACTAATAGGTACAAGCAACATACATCGTAAGTTTTGCAGATCCTATATATCTGACGAAGTCATAAAAGGGACCATTTTGAACCAACGCTTATTTAAGACAATTGACATAAGATTATTTTGATTGTACGTATGAATTGGCAGCATTACCATTTTTTCCTACAAAATTCTAGACTATAATATAAAGGTACTCGTATAGGTATGTATCTACATAACGAATATAGTAAAAAAAGTGAAATGTTTTGATTTCTTGAAGATTTCTCAGTTCAAAATTATGCTCCGAAAAATATTGGTCACGAAAAGTGTTTCATAAACTTCTGCAACTTCTATCCAGTTGCTCGGTGGGTTTCCTTCAATATGCTATATAATAATAATATAATGTACTAAGAGCAGTGTATATACATATGTGTATCGTCATGTTAGTACCTTATTGGGTTAGTTGGAAGATATCGCGTCCCTACGATAAAGTCGCCCATTGTGCAAAATTATTCGTTTATACCATGTTGTAACCTTATTATTTTTATCCAAATATTTTATGTTGCAAGTTTATTATTATTATCATAATATTAGCTTTGGACCACCTTGATATGTGTAAATTGTCTATACCTTAATATCATATTATTCGTACGTATAGTAATACGATTTAAAGGCTTGTAGGTTGAGCAGAACAAGTTAAGTCTTGATCCATTAAAAATTATACAGAAGAGAAGAGAAAATCAATGAAAAAGGGGGGAAATGATGAACAACATAAAAATTTTGTGAGTGGTTGAAAATTTATAAATGTAATAAGTACTAAAAATGTAGACTAAATTTAGATGATGATTATATTTATTCACATTTAATAATTCTAAAGTTTGTACATTCACAGAGTGACAATTTATACCAATGATATTTTATTTTAATTACACAACACAGTTAATTTTTCACATAGATTTATATAAAATCTCGAGAACTTTCGTCAATATATCTACATTGAGAACTCTCTTGAAAATGTCAATATATCTACATTGAGAACTCTCTTGAAAATGGCAATATATCTACATTGAGAACTCTCTTGAAAATGTCAATATATTTACACTGAGAACTCTCTTGAAAATGTCAATATATCTACATTGAGAACTCTCTTGAAAATGTCAATATATCTACATTGAGAACTCTCTTGAAAATGGCAATATATCTACATTGAGAACTCTCTTGAAAATGTCAATATATTTACACTGAGAACTCTCTTGAAAATGTCAATATATCTACATTGAGAACTCTCTTGAAAATGTCAATATATCTACATTGAGAACTCTCTTGAAAATGTCAATACATCTACATATATTGAGAACTCTCTTGAAAATGTCAATATATCTACATTGAGAACTCTCTTGAAAATGTCAATATATCTACATTGAGAACTCTCTTGAAAATGTCAATACATCTACATATATTGAGAACTCTCTTGAAAATGTCAATATATCTACATTGAGAACTCTCTTGAAAATGTTAATACATCTACATTGAGAACTCTCTTGAAAATTTCAATATATCTACATTGACAAAAATTCTTGAGATTTGAAATAAATCTTAGTGAAAAATTAACTGTGTTGTGTAATTAAAATCAAATGTTATTCACACTTTTTTTTAAATATTTGAATTCATTTGCACACATTTACCTCGTTCTTGATTTTAAATTAATATATCACCAGGGTAACATGTTTCATTATTTTGTTTCTGAATAAAATTATGCGATACAAAGCTACAGATTGATACAGACAGATTTTTTTAATTGAATATATGTTAGTACTTGTATTTATAATAGTTTGTAACATATTTATGTTAATGATTAATATTAAATCTCTTCATTGGCGTTAACATAAGCGATCAAAAAATACTTCAAAAGCTAAAATATCAAAACACTAATAGAAAACATTCATCTGTTATTTAGGTATAAGTGGGAATATTTATTTAAGCTATATTTAATATTATGTTTTTAATATAAATATACCTAGTTATTATATTTTACTTTGAATATGCGCAATATACTAATGCGCAAATTTCCATTGTCTACACTGTAGTTTAACATATGCAATTAAAGTCTGATTGAAATATCTTCAAGTAAATCGAAATACTGATTTTATATAAAAGAACGCTGAAATGAAAACAGAAATATGGTGGTTTGTCAGTTTCAATGTTAATAGGATCGATGTGACTCACACGATAGTAAGTAATACATAGAAACTTCATACATTTTACATCTATTTAATGATTTTATCCAACAGTAATTATTAACAATAGTTTATTTTACTTGTAAAGTAGACCAGACTACGAGTATAATAATATAATATAATAATAATAATGCGAGCGTCACGATGCTACGTCCTTAATAACAAAGCGGAAAAGGTTGTCAACCAATTAAAGCTCATCTCTCATCGTATTCACGGGGGATTGACAATATTTAATGAATCATCTTTTGTTACTAAAAATGTGTTTCGTATTTCAGTTAACTATGCTTTCAGTATTTATTACGTTTGCGAGCATCGGTGAAACATTTGCGTGGAATATTTACATTAACAGAAAATAATGCGTTCCGTAATTCTTAAACATTGCGAGATATTATGGCTGTTGATTAACTGAAGTTAGTACCTATACGTACATATATTACTCTGGTTCAATCAATATTGCAATATGATGTTTTTATTTATAACAGTCTTGATAGACCAATTGAATAATTACTCAAAGCACGAGCTCTACTCAATTATGAATGAATAAATTGTACACCATTGTAAAAAAAAAACAACTTTAAAAATTGTAGAGAAGTGTGAAAATGTTTGATTTGAACATTTGATTTGAATATTGCAATATGATGTTTTTATTTATAACAGTCTTGATAGACCAATTGAATAATTACTCAAAGCACGAGCTCTACTCAATTATGAATGAATAAATTGTACACCATTGTAAAAAAAAAAACAACTTTAAAAATTGTAGAGAAGTGTGAAAATGTTTGATTTGAACATTTGATTTGAATATTGCAATATGATGTTTTTATTTATAACAGTCTTGATAGACCAATTGAATAATTACTCAAAGCACGAGCTCTACTCAATTATGAATGAATAAATTGTACACCATTGTAAAAAAAAACAACTGTAAAAATTGTAGAGAAGTGTGAAAATGTTTGATTTGAACATTTGATTTGAATATTGCAATATGATGTTTTTATTTATAACAGTCTTGATAGACCAATTGAATAATTACTCAAATCACGAGCTCTACTCAATTATGAATGACTAAATTGTACACCATTTTAAAAAAAAAACAACTGTAAAAATTGTAGAGAAGTGTGAAAATGTTTGATTTGAACATTTTATTGAACTTTTATACAAAAAATAAAATAAAAAATATCTGTTTTAGGTTTAATGATGTGCAAGCAAAATATACAGTAAACCAATTTTTTTTTTTTATTTGATAAGGTTTGTTATATTGTTAACATTGTTAATCTTTTCCATAATATTTATATCTATACCTACTTAATTGTATAATTTTGAAATATTTATTGTTGTTATATTTTAAATTGTGCAGACCTTACTTTTAAAAGACCAGTGTGCCGTTGATGTTTTAATAAATAAATAAATTAATTTATTACATGATACTTACAGGTATTTTTTGTTGTTGAAATTACGGAATTGTATAGTCAAAACATTAACAGACTAATGGCATTTATTATGAAAACAATGTCATAATATAATGATATTTCTACAAATTTATTATAAAGTCGTGTTAATATTGATCAAACGTTTCAAATAATAAAAACCTTGTAAGTATGGTGCCGAGATCTTTCAGGAATAAAAAAGTAACCGAAGGCGTGGAATAATTTAAACATAAATCATCCACAAACTACGCCCTTCATGGATGAATGAAATTCAAGGGTTGAATCTTCCATCTGTGCTGCGATAGAATACGTTTTAAGAGGTAATAGGTAGGTTCATTAGTACACGATCTACCCACCTACATACCCATCTATATAATGCAGAGGCTGGTAATTTCATACTTGTAGTTATTATTACTTTAAAATCGATTTGACTTCCTTAAATTTGATAAAGTTTTTTATAATTGTAAAACGATTGCACGAAAAGAAAAAAAGACTCGTTATTTTATTATCAGTCTGTCTGGTTTTGGGGAGGTGATTGTACACATAACACGAAACACAGAATCTCAGGGCATTTCTGAAGTTTGTTTAAATATGGATTTCTCGGTGGGATCTTCTTCTTCATTGACTGGGTACACCCCGGGTGGCGAGGGTTGCCGAAGTGATCTTATCCTATTTTCTTTGGTGAAGAGTAGATCTACGAGGATTCTCTTTTTGATAGGAAGAGCGTTTTTTTTACTACATTGACATTGGTGATGAAATGGTAAGATAATCACAAGACCAGGAGTCAGGAGGCTGAATAACAATGCGTTGAACTGATCAAATTAAGCAGAAGAGCATAGCGCAGAATTGTCTAAGAGGGATTTTTTGGAGATCACAGTCTCCAGAATCAGAGAAACGATAGAAGAGAGAGACAAAATGTACTTCATCTATAGTGAATATACAGTAGGTACTTATCAATATGAAATATTATACCAAAATGTCGCTAGGCTATAAAATGTTTACTCTGTCCGTGTAATGTATACCTATTACATAACGTAGGACGGTCTGATTTCTTTTCATTCTCATATTTTTTAGCAAGTTAGCTTTCCTCACACCCACATAAATCTACGCAGATAAATTCATTTTATATTCTTCTCATCATTTTCGCACCATGTCGCAGGAAGTGATACGTGAAAACTATTCTTAAGTGGCTTTGATTATTTCACGAACGTCCACACTTTGTATACATTATGCATAGTATTATATTATTTCATCATGTGGTTTTTAACATGGAATTGTAAAATTAAATTGTATTGTAATAGGCTTTGGCCATTGATTTATTTATTTATCATAAACAGTATACTACAGACAACATTATGTGTGCGGGACAGGAGCCGACTCAGCTCGCCGCAGGCCACAAGTAGACTGTAACTCCGGATGGTAGGAGTCGGGGGTGAGTGGTGGTTTGCTAGTTCGCAACACAGAACCACGTCGATGCCTGTATGTCTCACTTAACTGCGGAAGGCAGCTATATCCGGGTGCGTCGGTAGTAGGTCGGCCCAGCCGCCGTAACCCGCAACAACACGTCGGAGACTCCCTTGTTCGTCGACCTGGGGATGTTTACTTCCACCGGGCACGACTTCGCCGTAACACCTAGGCGCAGCTAACCTGTGCTCTCGCAAGCGCTCACTACCGGGCAATGATCCCAATAGCACAGACTATCTAGAGAACACAAGAAGCTACACGGCGGCGTAGTGACGAAGAAGTACTCGGCTCACGGTAACCACCTCAGTGCCAATTCACTTGGAAGCCCGTCGGTGCAGAAGAAGGCGTAGGACAGCTGAAGCCAGAAGATCAATCCAAAGTCACGGTTGAGAGCGGTGGTCAGCGATGGTGGTCCAAAATCCAAGTGAGAGCAGGCAGAGGTAGTCAGGCGATGAAATGAAACAAGCGGTGTCGAGGTTCAATGTAGAGTAGTTTATTGAGCGAAATGGTATGGTTTATATAGCGGCCGGTCGCCGCCGTCCGCACCCCAGCCGACAGTGACTAGGAGTGGGGCGCGCGCGGTTACCGGCCGACGTAAGTAACTCCCACCCCTGCGCGAGCGTGTCATTCACATACCGACCGCCGCACAGGGAGGAGCTCTCACTACAACATGACATGATACAATGATAATGATTACAGGCAACAATTTACACTATGACAGCGGGCACCGCGCGGGTAGGTAGACAGGCATGATAGCTTTATTGTACCTACGCCGCGCGGACCATATCTTACAATACTACTTTATATACGATGAAGGGAGCAATCTATGCGGGGTGCATTCTGTGCGATACACTCCCCACCCGTGAGGCTACGCCTCACTCAACCGGAAGCACTAATGCACCATAACGTGGTGGTGGGTCCTCTACTGCTTCGGTCGTCGTAGTGGTAGGTGTTGCCCTCAGCGTCCTGTCTTTCAAGGTAGCACTGAGGGAAGATCTCGATCCGATCTTGTTGATGCTGTCAGGTTGCGTTGCTGGCATTCTTGTACGTCTCGTACCTTTTCGCTGGCGACGCCGCTCACTGGCCGGCGTTGCATGGTTTCGACGAACCATAACCCTACGGGAGCCAGGGTGTACTTCTTTCTCGACTTCCTGGGGCCCGTGTCTTCTGGGTTGTGACCCGTGGCTTGTGTCGTCCACGGATCCGGTGGATGAAGACATCCTGTAGCTTGGCAGCATTCCTGCCCCACCCGTCTTACACTCCAAATTCCAATGACGGGGGCTCAGATTTTCATCTGTAGCGTAGCCTTCATCCGTGAGGTGAGTGTTCACAGATGAAGGTGCGCAGATCTGGCCATCGGCTGGGTGACCGATGGCGGCTGCGCGGCCGGGACACTCTTCCCTCCGGCCGTAGCTGCAAGTTACAGCAGGGGCTGCGATGGTGGATACCATCCAGCATGGTGCGCAGATCTGTCCATCGACTGGGTCTGCGATGGCAACTGCGCGGCCGGGACATCCCTCCTTCCGGCCAAAGCTGCAAGCTGCAGCGGGGGCTGCGATGGTGGATAACATCCAGCATGTTGCGCAGATCTGGCCATCGACTGGGTCTGCGATGGCAATTGCGCGGCCGGGACACTCTTCCTTCCGGCCAAAACTCCAGGCTGTTGAGAAGGCTGCAGCGGGGGCGACGCCCCGTTTGATCTGTCTGGGAACATGCTCTGATCGTGTTTCAAGCCTGTTCCGCTGTTGCTTCTTCAGCACTGGAGATGAGTTGTAAGGTCCTCTCCAGGGTGCGTGGATCTGGCCATCGGCTGTGGATCCAATGGCGACTGCGCGGCCGGGACACTCTTCCTTCCGGCCAAAGCTGCAAGCTGCAGCGGGGGCTGCGATGGCGTCTGCCATCCAGCATGGTGCGCAGATCTGGCCATCGACTGGGTCTGCGATGGCGGCTGCGCGGCCGGGACACTCTTCCTTCCGGCCGTAGCTGCAAGCTGCAGCGGGGGCTGCGATGGTGGATACCATCCAGCATGTTGCGCAGGTCTGGCCATCGACTGGGTCTGCGATGGCAACTGCGCGGCCGGGACATCCCTCCTTCCGGCCAAAGCTGCAAGCTGCAGCGGGGGCTGCGATGGTGGATACCATCCAGCATGTTGCGCAGGTCTGGCCATCGACTGGGTCTGCGATGGCAACAGCGCGGCCGGGACATCCCTCCTTCCGGCCAAAGCTGCAGGCTGTTGAGAAGGCTGCAGCGGGGACGACGCCCCGAGTGAAAGAGTTAGCGATGCAAATGATTTGTTTGGGAACATGCTCTGATCTTGCTACAGGCCTGTTCCGCTGTTGCTTCTTCGGCAGCGGAGACGAGTTGTAAGGTCTTCTCCGAAAAACCTTCAGCATGCATCGTAAGTGAACTCCTTTGCTTCTTGGGTAATTGGCACGACCGTTCTTGCTCACGGTCGTCCAGGCAAACAACGCATCTCACTTCCGAGGGCCGTTTACTTGCGACGTCTCCTCCTGCGAGGGACTTACGGCACGACCGCTCCTCAACTGGGTCGTCCGGACAAGTAGTTTATCGCGGACCCAAGGGTTGGTTGCTTGCAGGGTTGGTGACGAGAAACTGCACACTTGGCTGTCACCGGGTAGAGGCATCACCTCTGTCTTCAACAACACTTGATGGTTGGTGAAGAATTCCTCCTTCTTGCTGGCCTCCTGCCACAAGAGGAAATGCTGCTGCGTCTCCTGGTCACTGCGTTTTAGCCTCATACGCAGCGACACCTCAGGAAACATTGTGAGTGCTGAAGCCGGTTTCCCCTCGGCCAGCACTCTACGCCAGGTGGTGAAGTGGCCCCGTATCAATCCTTCTAACGGGTTGCACAGGAGTAGGGGCTTGGCTTGCTCCTCCAGTTCTCCTGATCTGCCTCCATCTTCCATTTTCTCTGGCGCTGTATTGATGCCGCCAGCCTCTTCTATTCTCTCCAGGCTGACGATCGGCACCTTATACTGACCCGCTTCCTTGGGTACGAGTGGCGCGTGTAGCGTGGCGTGATGTGGACCATCGCACTGTTCGTCACTACAGCGGTGGCCTGGGCATCTTCTGCATCTCTCATGGCGGGAAATGAGGCATATCTCACACAGAGCCTCTTTCCTTACTACTCTCCATTTATCCTCGTAGGAGAGTGCCATAAATCCTCTACACGAAGATAGATCATGTGATCCGTAGCACAGGGCACATCGCACCTTCTTCCTATCGCCAACACGAACACTAACGCGATTATGTCTTCGACGGCTCCTACCGCCGACACGGCCACTGCTACTTCCACTACCGCATAAGCGGTTGTTGTCGGCGCTCACACCTTGGCACCTATTCTTGTATCGACCGCGTGAGTGATCTCTAGCTTGGCCGACTCCCTCTTCTTCGGACAGAGACTTGTGTGGAATGGTCTTGCGTGGACGAACGTACTGCACCGTCTTCTTCCCGTCACTTACACTCACACGGGCACAAACACGATCACCGCCCGAATGGTACTTACCGTCGGCGCGGCCACTGCCACTTACACGACCGCCTGAGCGGTAACTGTCTCTGCCTTTATTTCGGCAAGCACTTGTGCGGTTTACACTAGCGGCATTCACACGGCCACTATCACTTGTATCACTCGCACTTGATCTCCAGTGTGGGAGATGGTTAACACTGACACAGACACTTTTGTCACTAACACGGCGGTTACGTCTCCTTACAGTCGGTAACGGCTTCATACGTGTTGACACTACTGCATCAGGATGCGCAGATTTTACCATCGTTTGAGGCTGAGATGGAATCTGCGCGGCCGGGACATTCTTCCTTCCGGCCGTTGCTGCAGGCTCTTGCGAAGGCTGCAGCGGTGGCTGCGATGGCGGGTGCCATCCAGCGGGGTGCGCAGATCTGGCCATCATCCAAGATGGCGGCTGCGCGGCCGGGACACTCCATCCGGCCGTAACTGCAGGCTTCTGGGCGGCTAGGGTAAGGTTCCACCCGGCGTAGACTGCTTCGGACTGCATGTATGGCGAATGACCTAGCTGATGGTCACTGTCCACGAGATGCATCCCTTGGTAGGCGACATCGTAGTTCCACTTGCTCGTTGGAGGCTGCTGTGTTGCGCCGTGGTAGGCGACATCGTAACTCCACTTGCTTGTTGGAGGCTGTGATGTCTGCATGGCCGGAGGATTGCTCCATCCGGCGACAGCTGCATACTGCTGCGTTGACTGCTGGACGGCCGGGGTAAGGTTCCATCCGGCGGCTGATGCAGACTGTGGGTGACCTTGCTGATCACCGTCCTCTGGTTGCACGTCATCTGAGGCCGTAGCGCCGGCCGACGTGCTTCTGGTTGATGCTGCTGCTTCAGGGTGCGCAGCTCTGGCCATCGTTAGAGGCTGCGATGGCTGCTGCGCGATCGGGACACTCCATCCGACCGTAGTAACAAGCTGCAGCGGGGGCTGCGATGGCGGATGCCATCCAGCAGGGTGCGCAGAGCCGACCATCGGCTGAGGATCTGATGGCGGTTGCGCGGCCGGGACACTCCATCCGGCCGTAGTTGCATGTTGCAGCGGAGGCTGCGATGGCTGGAGCCATCCAGCGGGGTGCGCAGATCTGGCCATCGTTTGAGGCGGCGATGGCGGCTGCGCGGCCGGGACACTCCATCCGGCCGTTGCTGCAGACTGCAAATGTGAAAAATGACCTGGCTGATGGTCACTGTCCACGGGATGCACGGAGGCCGAAGCGCGGGCCGTCGTGCTGCTGGTTGATGCTGCTGCTAGCTGTTGATGTAGCTCCGCCAACTCTCGTTCTTGCTCTGCTAACAGGTGAACTAGCTCCGCAAACTCGCGTCGCCTATGTTCGCGGGCCTCATCCAATGATGAGTGTGATGCAGCATCAAGGTCCTCAGGAGACTCTGGATGGTACAGAGTCGTTGACATCGACATCTTGGCAGGTCAGTGGTAGATCCGGCTCTCGAAGGACCAACTTGTGCGGGACAGGAGCCGACTCAGCTCGCCGCAGGCCACAAGTAGACTGTAACTCCGGATGGTAGGAGTCGGGGGTGAGTGGTGGTTTGCTAGTTCGCAACACAGAACCACGTCGATGCCTGTATGTCTCACTTAACTGCGGAAGGCAGCTATATCCGGGTGCGTCGGTAGTAGGTCGGCCCAGCCGCCGTAACCCGCAACAACACGTCGGAGACTCCCTTGTTCGTCGACCTGGGGATGTTTACTTCCACCGGGCACGACTTCGCCGTAACACCTAGGCGCAGCTAACCTGTGCTCTCGCAAGCGCTCACTACCGGGCAATGATCCCAATAGCACAGACTATCTAGAGAACACAAGAAGCTACACGGCGGCGTAGTGACGAAGAAGTACTCGGCTCACGGTAACCACCTCAGTGCCAATTCACTTGGAAGCCCGTCGGTGCAGAAGAAGGCGTAGGACAGCTGAAGCCAGAAGATCAATCCAAAGTCACGGTTGAGAGCGGTGGTCAGCGATGGTGGTCCAAAATCCAAGTGAGAGCAGGCAGAGGTAGTCAGGCGATGAAATGAAACAAGCGGTGTCGAGGTTCAATGTAGAGTAGTTTATTGAGCGAAATGGTATGGTTTATATAGCGGCCGGTCGCCGCCGTCCGCACCCCAGCCGACAGTGACTAGGAGTGGGGCGCGCGCGGTTACCGGCCGACGTAAGTAACTCCCACCCCTGCGCGAGCGTGTCATTCACATACCGACCGCCGCACAGGGAGGAGCTCTCACTACAACATGACATGATACAATGATAATGATTACAGGCAACAATTTACACTATGACAGCGGGCACCGCGCGGGTAGGTAGACAGGCATGATAGCTTTATTGTACCTACGCCGCGCGGACCATATCTTACAATACTACTTTATATACGATGAAGGGAGCAATCTATGCGGGGTGCATTCTGTGCGATACATCATGTATACACAAAAACAAACAATGCAGGCAAAGATGGTATCAATATAACAAGTGTATTTACAAGTGTACACATTTTAAAAGCAGGTATTTATTTATTTAATTCTTCACTGTAAATTGGTTACAATGATACAAATCAAAACAAGGTATCATAGAAATATAAGTTGTACAATTCAATGTACAGAAGGGGAGTTTATCGCTAAAATGCGATTTCTTCAAACTAACCCTAATATTATATTAGTCTGCCTTCAATGCCTTCTAGAATTTAAGTATGTTGGTACCTACCCCGTTTTGAATCAAGGTATTAACACTACTACAAATCGCTAAATTTAATAAAATTCAGTTAGTAGATTCAGTGATGTAATATGGTGACAGCATGAATACCTTCTCATGTGAGATTAAACGTAAAATTTGTATGTATGTATTTATTCCGATCAAATAATACATCTCCAGCTCTTTTCTGCAAATTTTATAGTGTCCTGTACACGGCATGTGTTAAAAAATATAACATATTATGTATAAGACATTTCACATCTTTACACGATATCCATGAGTGAAATGTATTGCTCGTATGTTTGACAAATAAATAAATATATATATAATGAGTTACGAGTTATGAGTTATCCCGTGGAGCACCCGGTAAAAATTGGTCTCCCACTCTTCTCCTTAAGTTTTCGAGTGTCCTGTAAAAGGCAGGTGTTCGAAAAAATTAAGACATTGTACATCTTAAATTCAGCGATGAGGTTTGCCACCCGTCTTGAATGTCTTGATTTTATATTGGTACGAAGAGGACAGCTTGCATGTTTCTTACATGCAGCTGGTCTGCTGGCTACCCCACTTGTGGGATATGCCGTGATGGTATAGTAGTAGTAGTAGTAATAATGAGTTACAATCCACTGGATTGGTTTGCAACGAGTTTTGACTTTCTTCTCCATTCCTCCCTATTCTCAGCCAGTCTTTTCAGCTCTACGTATGAGCCACAGTTCATGTCCCTCTTCAGTTGGTCCACATACGCATCTCTTGGTCGGCCTCTGCCATTTTTCCCCTCGGTCTTACCCTCCACAATGGCGATGAGTAGTCCTGGGTGCCTGATGTTGTGGCCAATCCAGTTAGCTCGCTGTTGGCCGATTCTCTTAAGAAGTTGCCTTTTTTCACCTAACCTGGTTAAAACTTCTTCGTTTTCGATGTGATCCGACCAATGGATCTTCAACATGCGTCTGTAGCACCACATTTCAAAGGCCGCCAACCGTCCGCTTTCACTCTTGCTGATAGTCCATATAAATGATAAATTCTTTTATTTAGTTAAGACGGTCTTTCAACAGCGTTGAGTTATGCCAACCTTCTTGAATAGGTAGTTTAAATTTTATTGACACGAAGAGAACAGCAACTGCCTGCGCAGCGCATTGGCCACATAGCTTAATAATTGCTCCTATTTTTAGTTTGCTTAACTGGTTAGTATTAAGTGTTTCTCGATTCGAGGACCTGAGGTCGTGACAATTAGAAAGGCGGATTTTTCGAATATTGTTCATGAACACGGAAATTATTACTTAACCCAGACTAGAGCTCATTTTTAAGCGTATGGTCATTTTCACATTTTCCAAATTGCTGTGTTCGTTGTGTAAAAATGGTTTTATAACGGAGATGTCTAATTGGTTTTATTTTCAGAGATCTCTTTTTGGACATTGGATGATTTAATTTTATTAATGACGCCGTTTTACAGTCTCTAGACCGTCTCAAGGGCGCCAGTGAAGAGTTCAGTTTTTAATTTGCCTCTGAAGCTTGTGACCGTCTGACCATCTCTCAGCAGCACCGGATTACAGGTATAATTAAAAAAAACTCATTAATTCTCTTCAACTCATAAAATATAACAACCATATCGAAAGTCTGTTTTTTTTATTAACACGGTAGAAGGAGCTTCGTTTTTCCGACAAGTTTAGGCGGAAAGCTTGTCTGGTTGTCATGCCGATATATTGTGTTACCTATCCCTATCATTATAGCTTTATATTAATAAACAACTGCATCTTATAAAGCCAATGCCATGATGGTATATGTATGTATGTAGATAAAAAAAAAATATTTTTCTCTTTCACAATCCACCATTTTATGACAACGATATCAAAGCATTAATTATTATTATTTTAGAAAAATGTGACGCGGCTTATTTTTAGGAGATTAATTTCTGCCTTGTGCTCACCAGTAAAGCGGTTAAGATTAAAAAGAAAAAGAGGAATAAAATAAAATTAAAATCAATTTGAATATTAGTTACAGCTCACGAACTTTTCTATTCAACTACACATGGGTAAGCAGAAATGAACACTGTTGGCGAATAACCTTTAAATTATAATATTTAAAAGCGGGTGGCGATTGGATGGACATTTTGATACGATAATATTATCTAATATTCAATGTTGCTATACTTGTTCCATCTTATTTGTTCAATGGATAGAAAAAAAACAACATAATTTTCACTGTTTTCTGTTTGTTTTTGAGTCCCCTATAAAATATTTTTTTAATCACTTTTACTATGGCATTTTATTTTGACGTATCTATATTTGTTTTGTACGGAACCATTCTCAAAATATTTACTTTAATCGCAATACTATTAATTGAGTAAATTGTTTTTTTTTTACAATATCGTGTACCTTTACATACAAAAACATTTTTATTTTTTTATTTATTAAGCATAAAAATATAATAACATTAACTACTACTACTACTACTACTATACCATCACGGCATATCCCACAAGTGGGGTAGCCAGCAGATCAGCTGTATGTAAGAAACATACAAACTGTCCTCTAACCTAACCTAAAACTAAACATAATCTAATTACAATATTAAATAATAGTGTACCTACATGTATTTTACTGTTTTACCCTCCTTAAAAAGCAAACTTGTGTAAAGGAGGGGAGCAGATTACATTGTAAAAACCATCACATAATTATACATAGGTAGATACAACAAAAAACAAATTCCACAATATACAATATAATACAATAATATAGCATTTAATATGTCAGCAAATTTGTTCAACTTTTATTTTACGTCATTTTTTTCATTAATATAATTGTATGTACAAGGATTCGTCTACCTCCCTAGCCGTAGTGCTACGTTGTGACAGGAAAACAATCAACTTACCAAATCAAATAAAAGTAAACAAAAATAAAAAATTTAATAAAAACTCAAAACATATCTCATCTGCAAAACCAGCAAATTGTAAGAACCCCTTTCAGGTGAGATGTTTAGAAGACAAAAACATTAAGAGCTAAAGGCTTAATTTGGCTGAGGATAGTCCTACTCCCATGTCAACTAATGATAGAGGATTTTAAGAATAACGTGCAACATTTGCATAATCCAAGATATAATATGTGAATTAAACGTTCCCAAATTCAATAATATGTGAGGTAAAAGAACGTTAGACTATTAAATATACATATTCCTGTGAATACACGATCTTATAATTTCTTACTGTAAACTTATGATCATTATTCGGATATATTTAAGTACGTATTTGTAAATCGTTTTTTTTGTCACCCATCCTGAATGTTTTGATTGTATATTGGCACGGAGAGGACAGTTTGTATGTTAATTATATGTAGCTGGTCTGCTGGCTACCCCACATGTGGGATATGCCGTGATGGTATAGTAGTATTAGCGTATATTTATTAATATAAATTTAAAACATTTATTCATATTCCTCACACATGCATGTTTTCCATTCAAGTTATCATGGAGAAGATGGCTTTCAGATTTATTACATGTGACTGTTCTGCTGGCTAACCAACTTGTGGAATATGCCGTTCTGCTGTTGTAGTGTGTACATTTCTTATATCTATCAAATTTAGTTAATGAAATAAAATATCGGTAGGTATAATATAATTTTCTCTTTCCTCTTTCAATGATGGTTACCACAATAACCGATAGTAAATAATATCTTAACGAGCGAAATACACTTATACCCATTCCCACCAGCTAGCATCCTGCACAAGTTACTTTATAATGTACTTATCTAAGTTATTTTCAAACTGTGGAAAGCGATTTGGCGCGGCGCAGACTGGTGCAAGTAAATCTCAAAACTTACCCACTTTCACGATTAGAATTAAAAAATCTGGGCATACATCATTCAATAGATCAAAAACAGGTTGACGTCACGAAAAATTATTTCAAGGATGTGGACTAACACCAAACAAAAATAATAAATTTACAAACTTGACCACAAACTGTTTCTCAACTGGTCATAAGCCAACTTCAAGCAAAAATATAATTTCCGTCCAAGTTTATAAGGTCTATTTTCCTACGAAAAAATTTAGCGTACAGCGTGGAAGGAAAGCTGTTAGGGTCGTGTCTCGAAAGGAAAGGAAAGGCATCCTTACACATTCCGTGTCATGTGGCACTTTTTTAAGGAAGGAATACTGCCTTTGTAACTGTAAGTTTATTTGTTATCTGTCACATTTGGCGTAGATATTTAACTTTTTCAGTGCGAGCCACATCTATGTTTGGGCGCTATTGTCCGTGCCACTGCTGCTATCCACAAACATAGATGTGTTAGCCTATTTTGTCGAATATCTTTTCATAAAGAGGCATTTATTGACAACATTTGTTTGTAAAAATATATTTACATATATCTAATGATATCTTGTGGATATCTAGACATTTTTATTATTATAAAACTAAGAAATTTGATTTATAAATATAATGAAAAATCTTGTACGTTTTCGTCATTTAAAATACGCGCCATTATTTTGCGCAAGTGTATGTAAGTCTTGGAACCTTATCCAAAACATGAGGATTGTGGTTTTAGGTGCATAGTACTTAAAAATAAAACATACAAAGTATTTCTGACTGATATAAGAAAATGTTCATTATAAACTTGCATCCGTATTAGTTTTGCATTTTTATATTATGTGATATACATATCTCAGTTTTGAAATAAACAAACCTACATATTTTACATAAGTGACGGTACCAGAAGGTACCGTCACTTATGAATACTAGGTAAAACGATGCGTGATAGAGTGAAGAATTATGATATTAGAAGAATGAGCGGATGCAAGATGAGTGTTGTGGACAGAATGCACGTGAGTAAACTACGGTGGTTTGGCCTTGTTGAACGAATGAACGACGTAAGAATGACAAAGAGGATATACTTGTCTAAAAGAAAGGGTGTAAGAAAGCGCGGGCGTCCGAGAACCACGTGGCTTGATCACGTGGATCAAATTCTCAAGGACGGCCGCGTGTTGAGTAAGAGGAACCGACGTACGTGTATGAGAAACTGTATGAATGTGGAGAAAACGAAGGAAGTGTGTAAAGATAGATCTGTTTGGCTTTCCGTTCTCTCTGCCTAGCCCACTTGGGACACGACGTGAGGGTATAGATAAATAGATAGATAGATACCTACATATGCCTATGTTTACTAAATGAGCAAAAATGAGCATAATATAATAATTTTCGCTACACTAGTTAGAAGATGACAGTAAAAATTAAGGAAATTACTACTACACCATCATGGTATATACCTACCTCAAATGGGAAAACCAGTAGACCGTTTTCGTTCAATAAACATACAAACTGTTCTCTCGGTGTCAACAAAAAAACATGAAATTCAGGATAGGTAGCTTACCCCACCGCTGAATTTAAGACGCATTTTTTTGAACATTGCCTTTTACGGGACACTCGAAATCTACGGAAAGGAGTGAAAGACTTATTATTTGTCGAGTGCTCCACGGAATCAGAGGAATTCGCTTAATGTATTCAACATTTTAATTAAGCCAACAATAAAATGATGAACTAATCTAGTGGTAAACATGCTGTATCCCAAGTGACGTAAACAGAGAGAACAAAATGGCATATACCTAGATCTATTATTACATATTTCTTTCGCTCGTCTACATTCATACAATTTCTCATACACCCACGACAATTTCTCTTACTCAGCATACGGCTGATTATCTCTAACAAAATATCCAATATTGCATGTAGATTAATAAGTAAATATGTAAGGTTTTACGAACACTTTAATGCTAGCATAAAAAAGTGGGATACCAATTCTATTCTAGGAGACTCCATGGAATAATTTTAACCTAATTAAAGTAAACATTTGCTTAAGCTGTGAAGCACTCGGTAGATGATAGGTGTGAGTTTTCGAGTGTCTTGCAAAAAGCGGATATTCGAAAAAGAATACATTTCATGTCTTAAATTCGCGTTGAAGTATACTACCCAATACTAAATGTTTATTTTTTTATTGCATACAACCGGTCCGTTGGCTTCACCATTTATGTTAAACGCCGTAAAGATATGAATGGATGAATTACTATATTGTGGACCCAAAACATACTATTATTGTGATAAACCTTACTTTAAAATTATTTTACGTCATAAATTAAGACAATGCAATATGTCTTCGTCGGCTTTCTAGGATAAATGCGATAAAGATTGGAGACAACCATTAGGCACTGTGTCCCTTACGTTTACAACCGTAAGGTAATAAACCTTTTACACGGGAATACCATATGGCTTCAAAATTTCTGGAATCAATATTTATCAATAATAAAATTTGTTCTATGGGATCACACATATTTGTAAATAATATTATTATCTATTTAGTTGCATTTTAATATTCAAACGGGACGTTTCGTACTTTAATCTCGTAAAGAAATTTCGAATAGTGAATCTTTGTGAATTGTGTATAATAGAAAAAATATTTCTTTTGTTTTATTTTATGTACATCCGTAGTGTTATACTGTATTAGTTGAAAAATAATTAATTTTATAAATATTATTCTAACATTTCTCTATATGCGCGCTATTGTGAGTGTGTGTTATGACAGTGATTTTTTATGAAGTTTCAAATATCAGTTATCTATATAAAAGCATATTTCACTTAAAGTAAAAATTGTGCAACTTATAAATAGAGTGAACGATTTGTGCAAGTATCTGTAGAAGAATCGATTCAAAGCCGTTGATGGCTTCATATCTCTGATAGCGACAAAATGATGGGGTGAGTGTACGACGATTCATTATTTTCGAGACCGTTCCCCGACATTAGCGATATCTGGCGGCCGTGGATAGAACTGATTTTGATTGTTATTCTATGACTCAAAACAAAGTTGAACTGTCAAAACAAATTGAAACCATTGAAACTTGCATGCGACGTTTGAAGAAGTGCCCGGTATAAAACTTGCAAATAATCGTGTATTTTTATATAATCGAGATATCAGTGTATCTGGAGATAGCGCAAAAAAAAGTTTCTCATGAAAACCTGTCGTTTCCGGCAAAAATAAAATCTAGTTCTAATTATAGCACACGACTTACTATTCTTTCTTACTTAATGTGAGGTACCGCTAATTTCATTATATTATAATATCTTTTCAGAATCAAAAGTGAGTTATAGTGTCAATAATTTTTCAGAATTTATTGTTATCATATACAAGTCACTTTGTCGTGTTAATCTATTTAACAAAATGACTTCTTTGGCAGATGGTGGTCATATGAATATTACAATGTAGGTGACTTGACCCAAGGATTAAATATATATAGGAAGGCACATTAAGGGTTACACCCTCCCACACCCATGAATGTCAGTTCCTGTGTCATCCATACTCTTCTAGCAAATTCTTTCTAAGGGCTCATGGTTCGCCTGAAGGACTCCCCCTGACGTAATCCTTCCTGAAATATAGGAAGGCAGTGGGACATCATCGGAATTGAGAAAATGCTAATGGTCTTTTCTCAATTTTCAACTCTTACTAATACTTATTAATTTAATGTTCCAGAGCAAGTTTAAAACAAATAAATTACAAACAAAAACAGTTTTAAAGCAAACAAGGCGACTGCACCAAAAACATAGATGCTTGTCAAAATTCTTCACAAATATCTATACACCAATCACTTACAAGTGTAGTATATTGTAGCGCGCATAGGGAGTTCAAAGTAGCACCTATGTAAAGTTTCAAATCAAATATTTATTTAAATTGTCTTAAGCAGTATTCAATTTTGTGAAACGTCTTTAACCATTTATATTTGATGATAGATGTAGAAAAAAATTGTTTATATTTTCTTTTGTCCATAACACTAATTAAATGATCATTCTTAATAAATAAATATCAATAGCATTGAAGTGTTTTTATGATAAATCTCCACCACCAACAGTCACCTCTAAAGATTATTTTAAAATATATATAACTCTGTAAAATGACTGACTATTAAATTTGTCTAATTCATTGTATAAGCATTCTTATGGGTACTATTCTATCAATGACTAGGAGCATTAAATTAATCAAACTGTAAAGTATATCACTATCTTCTCAAAGAGCTCATGGTGATCGTAAATAAATCATCATTGATGCCTTGTCTTACCCCAATGTATAAGTACTTACTTTGTTTTCTATTTTGTGTATAGAATTGTAGCTATGTCAGACAGTTAGGCAGAGTTATATAAAATTGTATTCAGGTCAGACACTTTTTTCAGCTAAATACACATTTGCTAATTCATTTATTGATTACACTGGCAGTATCTGAATAACTTTAAACAATATGGTAATGTATAGTAATTTAATAATTCCATTGTAGCCTGGCGGTAGAGTCTCGGCCTCAAGCACAAAAGGTGCGTAATTCGATTCCAGGTGCCAGCAATACCCCATTTCACGACACAAGCTTTTAGCTTATGGTGAAAGGTGTATAACAAGGGTGGCCAACACGCAGGCCACATACGGCCTGTTGGGTGTCTACGTGCGGCCCGCGAAGCATTCCTCACTATTTTTTTTGATAACAGTCGTTATAAGTATCAGTTACTTTTTTGAAAGAGGTACTATTTTGAGAAAATATTCTTAAAGAAAACCGAGGAGTTTTGAAACATTTCAAATTCCTATACCATTTTGAAAACTTGGCGACGGGGGGGTAGAAATTTTAAGGTGAAGTAAAATTATAAAATGTTCCATATATGGAGTAAATTGTTGTATGGCCCGGTAAAAAATCTCAATTCTGAAATTTGGCCCAGCTGCTGAAAAGGTTGGCCACCTATGGTGTATGAGATTGTATTTTGGTTTATAACAAAAACCTAGATATATCTAATCTAAAAAAATCTAATATTTTTTTAATTTTATTAACTTATAACATCCTTAAATAATTTAATCACACATCTGAAGTAAAAACAGTTTATTACATATCTTAATAGTCTGTACGGGATATTCTCACTCAATTTTTAAGAGAAAACGCCAAACCAAACAATATCTAGGTTAATAATAGGTCATACTAGATATAATAATGTACAAATTGGAAGAAAAAAAAACATTATAATCATATGAGCATTTATTTTAAACAGTAAATAGCTTATAAAAAATTTACATAAAATTATACTATGACAATTTAAAAATATAACTATTCAAAATATAACAATTTAAAAATATAGGTAACTATTAAAAACCAGTGCCCCGTACCACCATTATACTTTCCAACTCTGCATTTTGCACTATGCAATTCATCGGCTTGTTTCCGTTCCACCATTACATCTTTTTGCAAAGTAGGAATTGCAAAGCGCAAAGTGAAAAGAAGACGCCATTCGCAAAGTAAATAGGCAGTTCTGTTCCACCATTACTACTTTTCATAAAAAACTTTGCCAACATAGCAAACGAATATTTTGACATTTCAAATATGCGATTCGTCGTGTTGTGAAAGTAGACGTTGGTTTATATTATAGGTGTTTTAAGTAAATTTGTTATACAATGTGGCGAAAAATATTATTACAAAGGGATGTGGAAGACGGAGTTGTGAGATTTTATAAAAAAAGGATTAATTTCCAAGATATTTTGCCCATGCAGTTCCTGGAATATTTTAGAATAAGTAGCACTCAGTGTGAATATGTTTTGATGAAGTACACGAATTTGGAATGTATACGTCTTATTTGTCTTAATAATTTTAATTATGACTGGAAATTGTTATGGAGATTATTTTGTGATAAAAGTATTGAGTTGGTTATATGCCAGTCTTTCAGTGACCTTGGAAAAGAAGGGGAGAATTGAAATTGGACGAAAGGAAATTGGAATATAAGTGTGTATAAAAAAGTTTTTTTTTAAATATATCCACAGTGACTGTAGATATACTTAACATAAGTGTTTTATTTTAAGTTATCCTAAAAATGTTTATAATTATGTAAAAAATATAAAATATATCCTTTCCTTTATGCGCAAAGCTATGTCTCAATCATAAAATAGATCTCATGAATAGTATGTTATATGATAACATAATATCATGTAATAACTATAATCTCATCGACGTTCGTAACCTAGAAAATAATATCTAGAATTCATAATATTTTTTAATTTAGTCGACACTAAGTGAACTCTATCTGCTGTTACAAACATTAAATTATACGGCTTACTTGGCTGACAATGTTGGACTACTTTATAGTAAACATATTCCACTAATACTGAGACTCCCAACAACATCGGAAGTGGCAAAATCACTACATTAGTAGTAAAAACATTGGTTAACACAATGTCAACAGAAAATTTAAAGGTATGTATTCAAGATCTTAGGTATTTTTTTTTAATAATAGATCAGTAGTAGATTTGCTATTACGATGCCCGTCTACCATTTGGGAGGTCTTGGGCTTGGTTCCCGGCAAATGTAAAAAATTTCACCAGTAATTTCTATATTAATTAAGATAACATCCATACATACGTACCATCACGTCGCTTCCCTTGCAGGGTAGGCAGAAAGGATCGAGCGCCACTTCCTTCTATCCTTACATACATCTTTCGCTTCCGTCACTGTCATACAATTCCTCATGCATGCTCTCCTGTTCAATGTGCTCAACACGTGACCGTCCTGTAGGATTTGATTTAAATGATCTTGCCATTTAGTTCTCGGACGTCCACGTCTCCGAGCACCATTCCTCTCAGCCCAATGTATCTTCTTGGTCATTCTGTCCTCATTCATTCTTTCCACGGGCCCAAACCATCTTAACTTATTTACATTCATCCTTGTAACCACACCAACTTTCATTCCACATTCCTTTCGTATATCACTGTTACGCACACAATCTCTCAGACTTTTACCACACATCCTTCTCAACGATCTCATTTCTACTGCATTTATGCCACTTTCATCCTTCTTTAACCATGTCGGACAACAGAGGCTAACGCACTTGCCTTTGAGTTACGAGGTCCCGGGTTCGATTCCCGGCCAGGGCAAAATGAAGAATGACCTTTTTCAAATTGTCCAGGGCCTGGGTGTTACATGTAAAGGGTTGTTCAACAAGAACTTTGTTTTTTAATTGTGGCAACACCAGCAACATGATAGTTTTGACATTTAATTTTTTGACGTATTCGTAGTGGATGCATTGGCAATTGTTGCAATGAATTCAATTTCGCTTGAAAATCGCATTAAAATAATTAAAATCCATTATGAAAATGGTGGTTCTGCTAAAGTGACATTTCGTCAAATTCGTGATATTTTCGGACAACATAATCGTCCTTCTGAGACCGCTATTAAGAATTTGGTCGCTAAATTTGAGTCGACAGGCTCGATACAAAATGTGTTAACACCAACGCGTGTACGACCGGGTCGTTCAACTGAAAACATCGCAGCCGTGAGCCACAGTGTTGAAGCAGATCCAAATTTGTCAATTCCTCGACGTTCTCGACAATTGGGGTTATCCAAAACCACCACATGGCGAATTTTGCGTAAGGATTTGGCTTTGAAGCCTTACAAGGTTCAACTGGTGCAGGAATTGAAGCCGAACGACCATTCAAATCGCCGTAGATTCGCTCAATTCATTCAGGAACAACCCGCTGGTTTTTCTGAAAAAATCATTTTTTCAGACTAAGCCCATTTTCACTTGTCAGGGTACGTCAACAAGCAAAATTGCCGCATTTGGGCTTCTGAAAATCCTAGAGCAATTATTGAGAAGCCGTTGCATGCTCAGCGTGTCACTGTATGGTGCGCTATGTGGTCTGGAGGCGTGATTGGGCCGTTTTTTTTCGAAGATGAGACTGGAAATGCGGTAACGGTCAATGGATCACGCTATCGCAAGATGTTGACAACTCAATTTTGGCCTATTATTGATGACGTGGATATCACTGACATGTGGTTTCAACAGGACGGTGCCACATGTCACACAGCCAATGAAACGATCAATTTATTGCAAACCAAATTTCCCGATCGCATGATTTCACGAAACTCAGCTGTTAAGTGGCCAGCCAGATCGTGTGATTTAACGCCACTGGATTATTTTTTGTGGGGCTATGTTAAGGACAGAATCTATACGGAGCCAATCGAATCGATTGCAGCCTTAAAACTCCAAATCCGTGATGTGATTAGCGAAATAGTCCCGCCATTTTGCCAAAAAGTGATTAAAAACTTTGATGAAAGAATCGACATCTGTCAGCGTGCTCGTGGTGGACATTTGTCAGATATCATTTTTCATGCATAATTGCCAAACTTTTCTCTTTGTAATTCAATAAAAATTTTAATCATCTTCATCAAATTTTTTTGTTTTATTTTGTTTTAAAAAACAAAGTCCTTGTTGAAAAACCCTATATATGTATTCAGTGCATTGTATATATGTATATCGTCGCGTTAGTACCCATAATACAAGATTCATATCTTAGTTTGGGACTAGCTAGATCTGTGTGAATTGTCTATGCATGTTATGTTATGTTAATCATTCATGCCAATATTATGTCGCTATTTTTTTTTTATCTATAAAAGTGTTATAAAATTAAATTTTTATAAAATCTTACCTATTAATAGTATTGGATTGCAATATTTTGTTTTTCATGTTTTGGTAATCTCATTTTTGACAAGTCTATTGAATGGTCATAATGTTCTCTTTGGAAATCCACAATAATTTTACCATCAGATTGTTGAGATAATTTTGTAATTACGTTTATAAATTTGATTTGAGTCTCTTTCATCGTGACCTGTAAATTTATAAGATAGTTACAGATTTGACCTCAATGGTTTTAAATTGGAATGTTTCAGTGGAAAATTCTCTCCCTCCATATTATATGGCTGTTAAGTAGATGTAATGCAAATACAGTTTTCTATGTATTTTTACTTGCTTTTTTACTTTTATAATATTCACAGGATCAGACAGTCAATTGTAGAACATGACAACAAAATGTGAATTCAATAAGCGGACCACCAAAAAGATCCTTAATTTACCTGGAAGTCTTAAAAAAACATCAAAGTTAAATGAATCATTATCAAACAACACTAATAACAGTACCAAATTGCTAACAATTTTCTTATTCGATTAACCAAAAGATCAATTAAAAGTACTAAATTATGATTAAAATGTATAAAAAAAACAAGATGAATAGATTCAAATGAATTTATAAAATAATTATAAATTAATAAAACAAGATTAAAAATAAAAAAAAAATAATTAATCATGATTAAATGTATTTAAAACAAATGATATATGATGAATAGATTCAAATGAATGAATAAAATCAAGTCAAAGTAATAAATCTTGATGAAAATGTTTTTAACACATAAATTAAGATGAATACATTTAGATGAATGAATATAGTAAGATGAAAATCAATTAAAAGTTAAAAAAAAAATGATAAGGTGTATTTAAAAGAAATAAATAAGATGAATACATTCAAGTGAATGAATAAACAGAATAAGTGAATAAAAAATTAATTAAACGTAATAGATTATGAATAAAACGTATATGTAAAGTAATGCAAAATTTATTTAATGGTTAAGGGTTTGAATATTTACCTGTTTTCTTGTTATTTTCACAGTCATACTACCTTCAATGAGATCCAATTTAGCAACTACAAAGTATTCAGCAAGAGCTTTCTGTACCAGAGGCCAACATTGTTTCAAATGTTTTTCATGATAACTATGAAATAATGTGGCGAATGCACTTTCATCCAATAGTCTATTGGGTTTATCTTCGGGTTTAAACTTAGAATCACTCATTTCTAATGTGAGAAATAAAATTACCGTAAAATAATAACTTCAATAACAAATCGAGATTGTACTACGCTTATACACCGTATTTGACAGATATTCTTGAAGGATGTTTGACATTTCGATACATGTATACAGAGCTACTATATCTATGGGTTCCATCTATTTCTATGGGAACGGGTCTCGAAAATAATGAATCGTTGAGTGTACGTATTAACTAAAATTTGTAATAGTGTTAGTGCATCATGGCGTGCCAAATGCTCTAAAATATGAGATAATTTATTTATTGAATTGCTTCAAATAAGTACATTATTTTGTTAATTTTAGTATATTACATAAAATTTTGATCTATTTGTAACATTATTCTGAGACTACGTGAGTGTGGGTTGTATATTTATAGAGAGGTATGAATTTCAAAAATAGGCTTCCAACCTATCGCAGTGGCTCAAAGATTTTAAAATTTATTTTGGCGCGTCCAAAGAGTTAAATCAGTGAAATGTAGGGTAGAGTACGGTATATTGTACCGCCTATTAAATCGTAGCACCTCAATATTTCCAAAACTATGCATATTTTTTATAACATTTCAACTCACATTTAATTGCATAAACTTCTCTCTCTTGTTGACGTATTTATTTGATTTGTTTGTGTCAAAATAAATATGTCATGAACAAATTACTATTTTTTGGCAATTTGATATATTTTTTGCAGTTGGTATCTAAGGGTTTTTTAGGTATTTATAGGTAATTATATTACTTTGTAATTATTTTGAGTTTTAAATCGAAATTTGTATCGCTTGAAAAAGTTTTTGCAATTCAAGCATAAGTTTTGAGTTTTGTTTGATATTTGTTGTTTTCTGATATTTGAGCGAGTTCGTTAAATCGTACCACTATGATGCTTCTAAATCGTACCGCTACGATATAGAGAACCTTTAGTAGTAAATACTTGGCATATTTTTAATTTATTTGCTAAATGGAAAATAATCTCAAAAATTATTATGGTTTTTAGAGTAAATAGTTCTTTCTCCATATCACATTGTACCTACTAGGCTAAATATATTTTAAGAAGTTTTATTATTTTTTCGTTACTGTTGTGCTATTTTTTATTCGAAATTTACATAGAGGTACGATTTAAAAACCAGTGGTACGATATAGTAACCCGGTCTGCTATATCGTACCGATGACTACTTTTTTTTTTCAAAACTATTTTTTATAATGTTCATGTCACTTTTGACCTTCTTGAAATACATGATTAGATAGCCAACTAAATACTCTTTCATTTGGTATATTGAAATATTTAACATGATATTTAGTTTTTGCAAAAAATCACTTTTCGCAAAACCGGTACAATTTAGCCAACCTTCCGCTACTTGTCAGAATCATGGATTATAATCTACTGCTAAAAAAGACGCTTATCACTGCTAAACCACTCTTACTGTCAAGTGTGATAACATATGAACACATGTAATGTTACATGTTCCTCCATTATTTGAGAGCTCTATATAAAAAACCACGTGATTCTAAATGATTTATTGATACATATAGTGTAAGCTTACTTGCCTATTTCAACTATGCCTGTCTATGCACGAGTTTGCTTGCCGCTTTCAGTTAATATATTGCTAGGTGATTGGCGGAAGGTATGCAAACTGTAGAGTGTATACCTAATATTTTTTTAATTAATTCTTAACATCCAGGGCCACTTTACTAATGTAATATATGAACGAGATATACTTTGCAGTATTTGTAGCACATTATATTTAACATTTATTTATTTGTTTCTTACTTTACATTAATAACAATTTTTTTTTTGTAAAAATATATTTACATTTAATACAATCACCATATTAATGATGTTTTTCAATAAACAGATAGAATTCCAAAATACAGAAAGTAAATTTGTCCGTAGCCTGGAGGTAAAAGTTCGGAGGTTCGATCGGACAAGATATAGGAGGTTCGATCCCAAGTGCCGGCAAACACGTCTATCACGGCACAAGCTTTTAGTTTAATATGAAAGGCGTATAAAGTTGTATGCGGGTTTATAATGAAAACCCAGGTAAATATTTAAAATAGAAATAAAATAATAGGTAATAAATATGTAAAATATGAAATAAATTATACTAAAATCTTATTAGACCCGACACCAAAGCATTGTGAAAGTAGAAACACATTGCAAAATCGTAGTACAATATTCAGATATTGTGGCTAGATGGAAAATTGTCAAATGGATACCTAGAAAAATAGAGACCGTAGGGCGTAAAAAGAGAATATTCCTACAGAAAAACGATGAGCCAATGTTACTACATCGTTATCGTTTTCCCGGTGATTGAACACGCGAATAAGATCCCAAGAACGAGACCAGTGTAGAAGTATCTACAGAAAAGTCCTATATCTAGCAGTTAAGAGACCTGAGAAATATAAAATAATAACAGTCAGGTTGTTATTTTTATGATTATTTTATCACAATTCTAAAATAATTATTATTATTTCTACCTACCTATCAATGTCATTCTCTGTGGAATTAAAATTAAGTGCCTTTTATTTAATATTGTCGGTATAATTACACTGTAGGTAAACTCTATACCATTAGCGTACTTTTCATACAAGCCAAAAATACTAGCTGACGTTTCAAGCTAAAAATAGTTTTAAATTATGTTATTTAGTGAAAATCATAATACATTTCGCCCACTGAAGTTTCAGTAGAGACGCACAATAGATATCTAAGGAGTCCTAATCTCCTATTTACCCACTCATTCAAATTATAATTAATCAACAAACAAAAGGGCCGATTCACAATCATAATTATAATGTATAACTAACTGTGCTTAGTAATAATAGTCAACTTACGAGTAGGTTCATTACGTAATACAGTATAGTACAAAATACTCATTCATATTTAGTAACAAACTATACACAACTAAAAAGCCAACTTTTTTTTTTATTATACCTACTTATATGGCGGCTCATCCCGTTGGATGTTATGGCCATAAAATTCATCATATATTATATTTTAAGAGAGAAAAAAAAACAAGAGAGAACGAAAATATTCATATGAGGATCATATTCTTTTGAATACATTAAAAAATAAGCTCATTAACCTGTAGGGAGTTCAGCCCAAGAAGGTAGACAATATGAATGGGGTACTCAACGTTCACGAATTTGAAATATATATCCATGGCGTCTCTAATTGGACATCCCAGGATACTATTATCCGGCGTTTCCTCGTCCCAACCACACTCGTAATCGTAAGATTCAACCAAACCGATTCGGAACAAGTGTGAATCCAGGCGCGTGTGTCCGAAACGTAGTCTAGAAATACAGACAATGTGGTGTCTGGACAATTTTTTCTTGTGAAACCAAGGTCGAGATGGGATAGATAGCTGAACTTTTTTATAATGAGATCCTTTTGGGTTATTTTGCCAGGATGAATACCAATTTTTGAAGCTAATGCATTCCAATTCATTTAAAACATCACACTCGGGTAAAAAAAGCCAACTTCTGTAAGGATAAAACTAATATTAGTATGTGAAAATATTTTAAATTTTTTCACGTTCCGGTTTACATTTATGCCAATATTTAAAAGTTGTCAAGCATAAAAAGTCAAATTCGCTGCTATATGGCTTGGTGTCTTATTGTTTTTCTATTTTTTATATAACTTTTATTATAGGTAAATGACAACCTTGTGGGCTAACTGTTATACAGAAAATTGTTAAATTGATGAAAGATGAGAAGTGTGATGACCCTACCTATCTCAAACCATTCTAAACTCCGAATTTGCAACATCCTAGCTTCTAAACTATACCTACTGTAATAATTGATTCCCAAACTAGAATTTACATCCCTATCCGACTAGCTAAGAATTGTATGAATTTTCGCATTGTTGCAAATATACGTACGAAATATCGCATTCCTAATTAAATTAATTAACGAATTTTGGCCTTTCGTGATCGTCTAGATTTATCTATTAACTATTTTCATAGATTTGGACCCAGTACGTTGTGTTTTGACGATAATTTTACCTACGTTGTGTATTTTTAGAACGCAAAATAAGTCACCTGAAATATACATTTCAATAATCAAAAAGAACAACAAAATCACAAAATCAATAAAACAATTTAAACATGAATTTTGATACATATTAACTCTGAGATCAACTTTGACGTCAGATCACTTACCTTGAGATACTGTAAAATAACATAATAAAAATAGTGCACAATAAAACATAACAAATATAACATAAATCATTTTAAAATAAAATTCAAATAATTATTTAATATCATCACGAGAATGTAGAATGGTAACTGGTTGCCGATCCATGTCCCTACACCATTTCATTGTTTCTATAGCCGATGTATGTACATATGTTCTACAACATACCTACTAATTCGTTGCGTCGTAAAGGACAGTGGCGCACCCAAAAACATAACTTTATTACTTTTGAATATTAATTAAATTTCAACACAATTGCTATGACATCATTTTCAGAGACTAACTACCATGTTAGTGCATGGAAAGCATGCTGTGTCCATGCTAAAAGGAGCGCCACCTTCGCTCCCTCACGTCTCAAACTCGCCATGCCGTACTTTGAGCCCGGGTGCACTATTCTACAGCCGGATATATATAAAATAATATATAAGATATATTTTCACTAGGACATGCAATATATTGCAAACATGCGGACATGCAAACATATAATGATATTAGTTCTAAAGATTCCTGATCATTGAGCCTCAACCAAAGGGCGCAGATAACCCCTTCAAGCTATACTCTAGCAGAAAATTCGAGGAATGGAGCTGTACCTGCTTCAGTCGGAGAACATTTGAAATAAATACTTTTTCATTGGTTAAGTTGATTTATACGCAGAGAAAGCACCACCAATCTCTACGCACATCCAACCATGTTAATGATTGCAAGGTGTGTTCTTACAGAACTGATCAGATAGACTACTAATATAGTTAGCAATATCACGAACAGTGATTTACCAACCAGTTAATAATAATTAAAATTAATTAAACATAATATCCATTTACAAATGCCCAAAGACCTTATAATGGATTGTGGGTCCTCCAGCATATAGGGAAAGGAGAGAATTTTGTTAGTTGAACTATGTACTTATATTTACAAAATTTGATTTAAATAATTATCATGCATAATTATACTACAATATCATATATTTTGTTAAGAAACGAATACCGTCGTACCCAAATCGTCTGGGGCCAAACAAACGACTGGACAAAACTGCATTCCCAAGAAGGAAAAGGGTTTATGTAGGGATTTTTGGATAAAAGGTATTAATATAAATATATTAATATAATAATACATAAACAATACGATATATCCATGCCTTGCAAAATGTTAATTAATACATTCTATAATGTCACAACAATTTCCAGCAGAACAATTAAATAGAAAAATCCAGTTAATTCGTAGAATACAAATGACATCGAAGATAAAATATGTAATTAATTAAATAATCAAATAATATCCTGCTCAACATAAAACTCCACTCCGAACTGCACAATCCTTCGTTTTGGTAAAATAAATTAAATAAAAATATAATATTAGCTAGATCTGTGCGCCACTGCTATCGGTCTGGTTCTAGGTGTGTCGTACCCCGCTATATTATATCAGTCACAGGTACATACATACATACAAAAATACTGAAATTAAATATACACAACACATAATTCCTTTGTTTTCAAAATCTGTAAAATAATAAATCCTTGAGTACAAATATTGCCTTGTAGACAACAGACATCCTGAGAGTATCCTAGCACCTATATATATAAATAATAAAATAATATTAAAACACTTAGCTTTGCGGCTGGCAGGTAACTGAATCTGTTATTTAATACAATTATTATTTAGGATGTAAAATATTATATCCACTCTGTACGTGAATATCACTCCAAAATCATAAATAATACTTTGGTTGTGTCCAACAATTAATTATTCTTTAATCAATAAATTCCAACACTGCTTTTAAAACTAATATGGGCACAACCTAATTTCTTAAGAATTCAAAACGAACTGCCTCGAGTCATCTATCCTCCCACTTCAGATCCTGAAAATGTCGACCCAAAGCAACAAAAAAAAACTACATCCATCTCTTCCGGACACACACCAAAATATACCTGTCTCTGTCTCCTACATAGCTAGTTGTGTTCAACAACCACTTGAGATTGCCTCATTCCCAAATTAATTACCTACTACAAATATTCGATCTAGGTATATAAAAATAATATATACCGTCTTGTATATATTAATTTCATGACAGAAGGATAATGCATTGTCTTTGTTTTGTGATTGTGTATATTATTTCTGTTAATAGGTATGTATTTTTAAATGTTTTGTAATCCGAATAATTAAAAAATAAATATTCAACTTTCGCGCTTGTTGTTGATAGTAGTTGTTTATTAGTTGGAAACAATTTATAAAGATGCCAAGAACTGCAAGGGCCCTGTCGCCTCAAATGGCTCTATCTATTGGACACGTTCACAAGAAGAAAGAAATGGTGAATGGTACGTTATTTAAGTAAAAAATTAACACCACAAATGAAGGAGATTGTTTTAGAGTTCCTAATATTTAGAAGCAAAATAAAAACCGCCCCTTTCACCAGCGCCGTTGTAATTGGCGGCGTACCGACAGCTGGATGCGAAGATCAATCATCAAGCAAAAATCTTAAATCTTTCTAAAAAAGAAATATTTGAATGAATGCCTTGCGGTGAAATTAAATTGATTGTTCCTATTGATTATTAATTGGGATGACAGTCATAAAACTTTAAGAGACGCCACTGCTCTATACCTAACAAATTCGCCTTCATTATGTTACATGCCAGTATTTTATAAGATTTAATTTATTACATTGGTTAGGTATTTATAATACGGGAATAATTAATTTTTTTATTTCAATAATAAGATCAAGGTATTTCACATCAGTGGGATGGCCAATAGGCTAATAAGCGCGCAAGCTATCCTCTCCTTGTCAACAATTAACTCTAAGCATAGAAATACTGGGAAATATTCGGTGATTGACGTTAATATTTTTTAACTCATCATCATCATCATCATCGCCCTCAACGCTCCTCTCGGGAGCACAGGGCAGAAACCAGCCTCCTCCATTCAGAGAGTATCTGTGCCAATTGCGTCACCTCTTCCCACGACATTCCTTGCGCTCTGATATCGTTGTCATAGGAACGGTGTATTGTGAAAGAGGGACGCCCGGGCCTACGGAACCCCTCCCGATGGAAGAACAGTGCTCTTTTTTAACTACCTAGTACTAATTTGAACATTTTTTCTGAAGATGAATTTATAATGCTAAATAAAATAATTTAAATTTCTTTATGTTCCAAATAAAATAAATGAATACAAAAAATCTAATATTTCAAATATTCTATATTTTCAAGTGTAACTTTGTGGAAATACATTATAAAAGATAATATTTAAATTAAAACACTGTTTAATTCCACTATGAGATTGCTTTAATTAAAACGTTTTCGACTACAATGTAGTCATCATCAGTAATAACATAATACTAAATCTAAAATTAAAGGACATACAACAATATTAAATATTAAAAAAATTTTAAGGAGTGGTCACAATTGGCAGTGTGTGTGTGGAGGGTGGGGGTGAAAAGTTCAGGGGCGGGTTCAGGAGCAGAAGTAGTGGTGAGGTTATTTGTGGTTGTTGAATATTTACTAAATTTTTATGATTATTAATTTCTAATGTTTCCAAGATGTCCAGTTTTTTGCCTTTAGAACATTTTTGCAGCAATTCCACACCGCTGAGGTCAAAATCATGGCCCGTATCTCTAGCATGGTCCGCCATTTCTGAATTGATACCAAAGTTCTTTTTAGCTCTAAGGTGCTCAGTAACTCGAGTATGAATTCTTCTGCCGGACTGACCAATGTAGGCTGAGTCACATTCTTTACAATTTATTTTATAAACACCACTGGAATCTAATGGATTTATTTTTGATTTATTATTTAATATGTATTTTCTAATGGAGTGGTCGGTATAAAATGCTGGTTGAAATGTTTTGTCTTTGCAGATGTTGATGAGAGATGTGGACAATGGACCAGTATATAGAATCTTGCTCCAGGGTTTATCTTGAATTGTTTTTGTTTTATTATATATATACTTATAGATGATATGTTGGGTTGAGAATTTCTTAATTTTCTTACGTATTACATCAGGTTTATATCCGTTATTTGTTGCGATATTTAAAATGGTGTTCATTTCTGTTTGGTAATTTTCTTTAGTTAGTGGAATAGAATGTAAGCGATGGATCATAGCATTAAATGCTGCCATCTTGTGTCCTATTGGATGGAAAGAGTCTGCATGAATAATTGTATCCGTGTATGTATCCTTTCTGTATATCTTGAATACATACTTTCCATTTTCTACCATTATTGTAGTGTCAAGAAAATTTTTTTGTGTGCCAGTCAAATATCTTCATTTAAGGGTAAATACGGAATAAAGTACGGTGTAATTTAAAGTTACACTTAATGTAGATAAATGGATATTCCTTGATATTTTAAGGATAATGCGCATCAAGATTTATCTGTATTAAAATAAAAAAAAAATAGGACAAATAATAGACGTTTCAGTAATTTTGATTTTTTTCCACCTCTTACGGTGGCTCAATACGTCTCAATTATACAAGTGCAGGCAGGATACACATCAGTTTATTTAACGTTCTACCAAATAATATAACATAACATAACATAACACGTGTAGACAATTCACACAGACCGAGCTAGTCCCAAACTAAGATATGAATCTTGTATTATGGGTACTAACACGGCGATACACATATACAATGCACTAAACACATATACATGTAACACCCAGACCCAGGACAATCTGAAAAAGGTCATTTTTCATTTTGCCCTGGCCGGGAATCGAACCCGGGACCTCGTGACTCAAAGGCAAGTGCGTTAGCCTCCGCGCCACACCGGTCGCCAATATGTTTATGTATAAAAAAAATTATTCATGAAAATAGGGTTGTAGATATTTTTTTAATGTAGTACTTTACAAGGAATCTCTTTGAGATAAGAATATAAATATTGTATGTAAAATACAACGATAGTAATAAATAGAATGCATGCATAAAGTGTTGGAGTAAAAGGGAATATCGAGTGAGGCATAGGTTGATTCGTGTAAGCTCTGGTAATGTGTTTCGTCTCTAGAGAGACATGAAGTTAAATTCCCTTGACATGACATCAACATTAAAGAACAAAAGCATTCTCCGTAAATATTTTTTTATTCATTTCCCAGGAAGACATTAATAATTGATAATTAAAAAATTAGAAACCACACATAACAAGAAAACCAGTCATGGTCCCACAGATTACTGACTAACAAAAAAATAAACTAATTTATTTAAATTACCACAAGCAATATTTTTTTTATACGCGGCGGCAGAATTGCATTTGCACATTTCTTAGCATTATACAACCAGATAAGTCATTATAACCAGTGAATATAATTAATCCAGAAAATTTAATTTAAATATATTAAAATGCATAAAGAAAAAAAAAACAATCCATAAAGAGCACTAAACAAGTAATTATTAAATACTAGCTGATCCAGCGAACTTCGCACCGCCTAACAATCAATGAATGATTAATATTATTTTTTATCATTTAATTGACCAAATGTGTCATCGTATAGTGTAAAAGAACAAAATTCATGTATGTTGAACAATTATATTTAACTCAGATTTGTTTATTAATATAATTATGTAGGTACTAATTTATTTTTTTAGGTAGATACCTACTTATTCATTTTAAATTTATAAAATTCTTTCCATGATTTTTTCAAAATTGAAATTTCAGAACCACAGGTGTTAAATTATTTTTAATATGTTGGAAATTTTTTAGTATGTTAAAAAAAAAGTGGGGTTTACCAACTAAACTGTGAAGAGTGTGATAAGACATACATTGGTATGACCACGAGAAGAATAAAAACAAGGATTACCGAACATCTTATTTGTGTAAGGAACTCGGGATTCTCGGAATTCTCGGAATTCGCCAACCACCTCATAGAGAACAATCATCCATTAACAATAGAAAACCATTTAAGATTCTACATAACGGCAATAGTAATTATAGAAGATTAATTTTGAGAGAGACAATAGAACATAAAAATTGTTTAAAAAGCAGTTATTTAAAAAGCATTACCTGTAATGAAAATTTTCTTAATTAATGCATTATTTCACAATAAATTTATAATATAGAGGGTTTTGGCACGAACATTTAATTATTGAGTAATTTGGAACAACCACATTATAATATAGAGGATTTTGGAACGGTCATTTATACTTGTCATTTTGCACATCCAGTGGTGTATAAAATATTATTACGTAGTTCAATAAAAAATGTAATGGTTTTTGTCTGAAATGTGCGTGGAGGAAAAAAAGGATGAAACAACAAATAAATATTTTTATTTTGTTTTGATAACGGTATCTACATACATTCTTCATCTAACAAAAAAACACATTAAAAATTGGACATAGAAAAATGGTTGAATAATCATCGTGGTTTCATTTCCACATTCGTTGCACAATAGATTTTCTTCGTCAATGGTTAAAAATAAGCATTCGAAACGAAAATCCTAAAAAGTTGATAAAAGAGGTAAATTATTATTCGAAATAAATACTTTGTTTTATTTAAATTGCATAAAAACGTTAATAGTTGTAATAATATAGTTAATAACATAACAGTACCTAACGCATCACCCATTCTAAAAATATTCCCACTCCACCCTAAGTCCCCGCCCTCTTCATCCCCCACTTAAAATTGTTAACTGCATAATTTATTTATTGTACCTTCGTAATCAATTTGTATTCTTCCTAAATTTAGTATTGATAATGTCTTGGTAAAAGACGAAATTGTCTACTCATTTATAAAATAAAGTTAAGTGTTTACTTCATACCATGGTGTTAAATTATATGGATGAAGATTCTAATTTGAAAATGTATACAAAAATTATTCTATTAATAAATAAATCTATGAAAAACTTTATCGTAATTTTGTATAAATATCCATATTGTTTTATTGAACACAACAATAAAAGTCGTTGATGGTGGATAAAACATTTTTTAAAAATAACTATTTCGAATAGGAAACACTATGCAAGTTCATTTTTAAATTTAGGTAATAAAAAATGAAACACTGTATAACTTTCACTAATTAATTTATTGCTTAGAAGCTTTTCAGACCTACGTCCATCCTCAGTAATAAATTTTATAACTAATGACAAAAGACAACAAAATGTTATACATTATAAATAATTTAGGGTAGGGGGGTGGGCGCGGTTAATGGAATTATAATGAGAATCTGTACAGTTACATATTGGTAGAGGTATTGCTTTTAAAAAAAAAATCATTATGGTAACACGTGACAGCGGAACTGTCATACAAACGTCACATTCATACAAAAATACAATCTAAATTTCCGGCTTTTCCGTTGGATTTTCCAAAATTTTCTTTCATGCAAACCGAGTACAGGCTTTAGAATTATTATAACATGAAGGCTTTATTTAGTTTAGTAACATGTGTACAAATAAATCTGAAGCGGCTATGTACATTCTGTATGTTCTCAGTAAATTCAAAATAAATTATTAAGTTTCTTTTCTGATTCGGCGAGAAAAATATAACAAAATAATTATGAATACAAAGAAAATAATAAATTCCACGATGATCCTTAAGATTCTTGAAAGGAATCTTTCCACGAAGCCTGTATTGAAGAACAATGATGCGGAAAGGAGTGTGGGAATAAAGCTGACAATATAGAGGGATAGATCTAAAGAGAATAGTGGAGTTCTAATATTTCATCGGTATATAGAAACTCTAATATCAGGGTTCGAGGTATACTGAGTTGTGTTTGAATACAATTTTGCAGTGTATTATTAAAACCAGGATCATCTTAAAAATATCTCAATCCTTATACTTATTTCTAAAAATTCTTGTAAAAGTTGAAACAAAAACATTTTATCGAATAAAACTTGTTTACTTCCTTTGCTCACCAATCGGGAAAGTACCTAGCATAATCATTTTTCTATATAAAACTCCGTTTTTTATGTATGTTACCAGAAAAAGAATTATTACATAATTAATTTTGAGGTATTCATAGAAAGAAATGAAAAAATATGGTTAAAAATCTTTGAGACATTCACATTATTAAAATGAAGATCTATATTTATGTACCTAGTTGTTATGTTACATTAATTTGTTATATTATATGAAATATGATCGCAAACACGATTTCTGTGGGGACCTCCGCCATTTTCAAACGAAATTCTAAATAATGTATAAGAATTACTTGTTTATAAAAAAGTCTAATAATGCTTTTTATTTATTACTTCACGATTTTAAAAAATAATTGTGATTAAAACGTAATTTTCAAATTTGTTAGGAGAATGAAATTCATATTATTTTACATCTATTTTCAAAACCTAGTAAAATTAAAATTATATCGTCATTTCTAAATATAGGTAGATAAGTCTAGAATGTTGTTTTTTTTATATTCCCTGAATTTAATATTAGACTCGCTTAACTACTTATGCTTAGATAACGCTGCCTACATAAATGTCTTCATAACAAAGAAAAAATAGAAAAAATTATATCAACGTCTTTCATTACTTATCTATGCATATTTATTAATAACCTATATTTTTTTATTATCTCCAATCACACTGTCTATCGCTTCGTTTAGTATGCTTATATATAATATTCTATCCATCAATCAACCTATATTGTATAGGTATACCATAAATTCAGTGAATGTGTGTGTGTATTGGAGGTGCCTATTACAAGTTATTGTTGCGATTTGCCCACCTGCATTTTGAATATTGTGTTGTGATTTCATTAAAATATTGTTTTGTTTATTGTATATAATATTATTTTTGATTATCAGTCTACGAATTATGCTGATAATATATATTATGATATGATTATATGATGCTAGGAGGGTAATGCACTTATAAATATGGTGTATTTTACCCTTGGTATCGAATACATTGTTCCCAAAGGGCTCAAGTCACTCGATAACGGGTGGATAGCCAAAATTAAAAAAAAAAAAAAAAAAAAAAAATTCAGTGAAAAAATAGTTGATAATGTAACCAAACACATATTTTTGTTGTAGGGGTTCTTTTTATGAATTTGTCAGGAAAATAGAATGTGTAATACAGTATAAGTAGCGGAGAGAGTGTTAACATCTTAATGCTATGGAACATAATACCTATAGTTATTAATTTTGGAATATGTCTTCTAAGAATATTAGAAGTGCGTTACTAGTCTTTACCACTTAAGTCATTGTATCCATTAAGTATTACCCCTTAGCAACCTAATTCTTACACGTAGTCCTTAACCGTTCATGGAATAAGGCTTTGGAATAGATTCCAATAAAAAGGTTGTATTTCTTCAACGTTAAATTAATTTCTCAAATAAATTATAATTTCTTAGTTTTCTTTTCCACATTTCCATTTCTTTTATTGTGTGTATTTTTTTCTTTCGTGGAAATAATTACGCCAGCTTAGAGTGGGCCTCACAGTTCCTTTGGTAAGTATTCGAGTGTCATGATACACGAGGTGTTTGAAAAATCTCATCCTGATGGTCTTAATTTTTTGCTGGTTAGAGAACAGCTAGCATAATTTATTACATGCATATATGTATTCTGCTGGCTACCTGAATTGTAGAAAATGTCATGACGGTGCAGTATTGAGCATAGAACGCAGTTTATTTATAATTTTGATTTTTTTAACCATATACCTATCTAACATTCTTCTTCACTACATATACCGATAAAAATTTATTTACATATTTATATTACTAATTATAATGATGATTCAATCACAATATCTTTTAATATGTAGGTAGTAGATATGTATGAAAATAATACGAAAATACTTCTACTGCAAAGTATTAGGAATATTACTTACATCAGAAATAGTAATTAATCAGTGATTAGTGATAAGTGACAAGTCTAAGGAAATGAAAGCCATCATTGTTTGTGTGATGAGATTTTTTCTATGAGATGTGACAAACCTAGTCATATAAATACTATATATTGAAATTATTATATAATTATGTATGTTTCTATACACAGTTGAGGCACGAGTTGGCACGCTAACATAGTCCGGGTTGGCGTTAACAATAATAGACGCGGTGAAGAGTATGAATATTATCGATTAATGCTGTTTAAAGCGAACGAAGGACTACAGTTCATATGGAGTTTCTATTAAATATTATTTCTGACATAATTTCATTTATTCAAACAGTACGATGACAATACTTTAATTTTTGGGTACTCCTCTTTTTTCAAGTGCCATGTCAGATCCTCCCGATGTCGACTATCACCCTGGCGTAGGCTTCTCTGTTCTGCGCTAGCCGAAATAACTCTTCCACCCTCTGGACGCCAATCCACTCTCAGTTATATTTCAGCCAGGACAACTGCCGCTTTCCCACACCGTAATTACACTCACTGTTTCCCTTCAAGATTAGTTAGAGCAGACCATATTTCTCATTTCGGGGTAGGTGTCCCAAATGTGCCATTTTCCTCATCTTTATACTGGACAACATGTCCCTATTTGTTCTAGCCCTCCGCTATACATACCTCATTGTTGGTACCAAATCGGTACATGGGATGCGCAACGTTTTGCAATGAAAATACATCTCAAATGCTTCTATTCGATTCATTGTGTTCACTTTGAGGGTTCATGTCTCTACTGCGTATAGCAAAATGGACCAAATATAACACTTGGATACTCTACAAAACACAAAACGCTTACCAATAAACACATAGACGTGAAATAGTCAAATTCGATGAAATAAAATTACCAACCATTTATTTATTGAGTCTGTGTTTATGTAGTAGAATATCATAATGTATTTCATCTCCACGTGCTGTGCGTTTTGCACAGTACTGGAAATCAGTTTGATTCGTTTTTCTGGGTTTTGACACCATAAATAAATAAATAATGAATTTGAAAACAAATGTGTTTTTCCACTTACTCAGCGAGACTTCATTCGTCTTTTAAGGACATTTTAATTCTTACCTAAAATGCCCTTTTTTAATTTTTACTGATTTAAGTGTTCACTATGTTTTGAAAAAAAAAATATTCAAATTTAAAATTTTATAATTTTCCAATTTTGATATAAGTACGATGCACATATTTTTTTATTAAGTTAAATAAAATATGTACCTATGTAGGTATAAATTATTTTGACAATAAAGGAACTTAGCCTTTATTTTCCAATAAATAAAAATTAGTAACATTTGTCCACTTTCTATAAAAATCGATATCAGAAAACCGAAAAAATGTTGCTAAAAATAATAGTAGATACATTTATTTTCAATCAAGGAGCACTTTAAAAAATACTTGGTATGAATAATTCTAAAATCTACCGTGTCATGTCTGTTATTCTACAAATAAATATAATGTTTTTAATATAATGCCAAAGATTATGGAGTAGGAATAAGTATCTATTATACCTATCTTGAATTTATTTTTATAATATAAAATAAATATTATAAGGGTGGTATTACTCTGAACAGTGGAAAACAAAAACATTTTCATTAAAAAGGAAAAATCAGCTTCACAATGATTTAAAAATAAATATCCATTCCTGTGACCAGATTTATAATTTTGTCCTTGTTATATACTGAATAAATATGAACCAAGTAAATATCTATAATTGCTTGTTGATAAGAATATGAAATGGAATTATCATTTGAAAAAATTGATTAGAAGAATTTGTCAGTTAGTTTATATATTTAGAACAATTAGGAGCAGAGAAGTGTGTCGATAAATGCCATTAATCGTGGGGCTTCCTGAGTTATTCAGATTTGATATAATAAGAATACTTTAGAAGAATGCTCATTGACTATCCGAGAGCTTAAAATATCGCGCGCCTATGTAACTCGCCCGTTGAGATTTTGTGAAAGTGCATCTGTACCTTTAGAGTAAAAAGCTATACTCATAGGCTAGAAGTAACTTATAGCGTTTTGTCTTGCTTGCACATATTTATGCTTGCTTACGTGGTTTATGGTTGTCATCTTATCGTGTCTCGCTCATCGCTCGCTACTAGTACTAAAATTAAATAATGTGTTAATGTAGGTAAGTATAATATTACTAAACGATTTTATATGGAGAAATGATTTCAGTTTATGATCAAAGTGAAATGTATCGGTGTTTGTCTGATCAACGAAGTTGAGGAATATTGAATACGGTCAGTAGTTACACGGTTGGTCGATCATTACATTATGCAGTGATAAAGATCCAATTATTATTAAATTTAATTATGTTATTGTATTATTATTTACATAAATTTCAAACCTTTACTGATCTACTTAAAAAAAATCTTCAAAATAAATTTTATATCCTATGTAATATCTTTATTACCTGGGTACATGTTCTCCAACAACAAAAAAATATATCTTAGCATATATTCAGATGTAAATATTATTAAAATCATTGTTACACAACTCTATCCATAATAATAATAATAATAATAATAATAATTTGATTTGGAGCTCTTTTTGGCGAAACTGAAGGATTTGTTTGTGCCATTCAAGACCAAGTAATAGTCACAAACAATTATTCTAAATTTATAATGAAACAAAATATTTCGGATAGATGCAGAGCCTGTTATCAGGAGGGAGAGACATTAAGACATATTTTGTCTGGATGTTCTCTTCTTTCCGGAACAGACTTTTTGAAAAGACATGATCAAGTAGCAAAAATATTACATCAAAATTTAGCTTTGAAATTTAAATTAATTGAACCGGAATCAAAATTACCATACTATAATTATTGTCCAGTATCGGTACTTGAAAACAATGACACTAAACTCTACTGGGATCGACCAATACAAACTGATCGAACTATTCTAGCTAATCGACCAGATATTGTGTTGGTTGATCGCAGATGCCGTAAAACATACATCATAGACATCACTATACCGCACGATGAAAATTTAAATAAAGCTGAGCAAGATAAGATAATAAAATATCTTGATCTTGCTTACGAAATCAAAGATATGTGGAGAACACCTACCACAATCATCGTGCCTATAGTGTTGTCTGTGAATGGTTTAATACCTAAGAGTCTGTCAAACAATCTCAGAAAACTGGGAGTAGATGACAGGCTCAAATACAGCATGCAGAAGGCCGTACTTCTATCGTCCACCAGGATAGTAAGAAGGTTTTTGTCCCTGTAGCTCTGTAAGTGATCTCCCATGATTGTACTATTTCATAGAACATCATGGAAGAATCAACTCGAATAATGTTGGGGTTCTACATTTTGAATATACATAAATTTATTTTAATATTTTATGGTTTTTGTTATTTAACGTTATATATAAATTTTATTGTTAATCTTATATTGTGTTCAAAATGTAGAATCAAATATTGTTTTGTTTAATAAATGAGATATGAGATAATAATAATATAAATATAGAAAAGAAGCGCATTCTATTTTATTTTGCAAGGCCATCCACTCGTCTACGAGTGATCAGAGCAAAAAGCACATAGATAATATATTATTTAATAATAATACAAAAGTTGTAAGCAATTTGTTAGTTATGCAGATGAGGGTTTTTTAGTAATATTCAAAATCGTCACTCACGCAGATGTAAAAACCCGGATGGAAAAATGCGAATATTTCGTTTTAACAATAATATGTAATGTCATAAATGCAGAATTAAAGATGTTTATTTATTTATTTATTTATTTACGGCATTATTGCCTTTGATAACAAAAAAATATTACAAGTGGACAATTTTACAAGATACAAAACAATGAAAACTTAATGACTACAAATTGACTACAATGACTAAAAATTAAATTAAATTATAAAATAAACATTAAATTAAATTTGTATTTTCAGAATAAGTCTGATTAAAACATTCTATCATCTTCCTCCTCACAGAGCCATCTCCATCGAAAAATAAGTCTATTGTCTCAGCATACCTATGTTATATTAATAATGTTTTATAGGCAGGTACTTATGGGTTGTTGTACAAATGTCGAAAGTTGTAGAAAAGAATGGAATTTCTATCTTGGCCAGAGATTGTACGGGTCAAAGATAATAAATTATCATTAATTTATTATTAATATGCTATTGTGACGATGATGGATGATATCCACGAAGCCGTTTATTGGCGTACCTGAGTGCGTGAAGCTATGTTCAAAGAGTTATGTTTTCAGTTGAATACCTACTGAATGCCATTGTTTTATAACAAGAATACTGTATTGAGTGTTGTGTATTAAACTAAATAATATGTACCGAATAATGTGTAAAAATTGACATACTAAGTAATGTAAGTAACAATATTAGTGGCGTATTATTCTTATTATTATTTTTGCATCTTAACCATTGGCAGGCATTTCTGGCGACCCTGTCGTTGTATACGAGTATAATAAGTAGCAAGTACCTACCTATCACTACATAGCAGTAGACTGGTAGAGACGTGGCGAGAGGGTGAGTTAGGCGAATGGTGGTGGTGGTGGGAAGCGGTAGGGTGCAATACTACCACTCTACCAGAGCGCTATTGATTTTGGGATGGAACGACCAGCCTAGTATGGAATGGAACTCTTGTTTGTGAACCGAGTCAGCGGTACAACTAGTACATGTTTATATATACGTATTATCTAGGCACCTAACTATATACACGTACTAGTAGAAAACTACACAGGTACCTAATATTATACATATATATTGTATACTTCGTCTATATTTAGAGCGTAATAATAAAAACATCTGACACTCTCGGATATTTTTAAAGTATGAAAATTCTCTATTTTCTATTTATAAATATATTTAAATAATAAATATTCACTTATTTATTCTTTACGATCCATTGATTAAAAGGAGAACATAAATATATGACAACATTTAAAACTATTAATGTAATTATGCAGAGGGCGAGTTTATTGCAGAAGCGCGATCATTGACCGCTCGTTTGAAGGCATGAGGAGAGGGAGCCAATCTTATTCTGGAAGTCAGACTATTCAATAGGGAACACTATGAACTTATAATGAATTTGCAAAAAAGTTCGAGCTATATGAGCTGGTGTCCTCAGAAGGCGCTCGTTACTGGATAAGTAAGCCTAAATATGATCGGAAGGGTATATCGACGATGCATATTTATAAAGAAATATGTGCGAACATTTTCATTTAGGCATACTGTTCATTTTGGCATTAAAATGGCTGTTTGAACTTTTTATTGGTATGTGATATTATTTTTTATCCCGTGGAGCACCCAGTAAAGAATCGGTCTCCCACTCTTCTCCGTAAGTTTTTGAGTGTCCTGTAAAAGGCAGGTATTCGAAAAAATTAAGAAATTTTACATCTCGAATTCAGTGATGAGGTTTGCCACCCATCTTGAATGTCTTGTTTTTATATCGGCACGAAGTAGACACCTTGATTGTTTATTACATGCAGCTTGTCTGCTGGGTATAGTAGTAGATATTATTCTTAAAATATTAAATTTGAATATTTGTTACAAAGAATCACGTTATAAAATGGTTATTAAGTCATCATAAACAGTTTGTTCTAGATATGTATAACATTTATAAATTTATATATCCCATTTTGAATATGCAACGAAGATATCTTATTTGTTTACTAAAAGTGTGTCGCTCCCAACATGTATTACAGCTACAATCTCATGTCCTATATATATATATTACGAAATTCAAATTTATGTATATATATATTTTTTTTTTTTTCCACTTGTGGCATAACATCCTACAAGGATGATTTGTGCCGCCAATAACGTCCAAATTTATATATAATCAAATGTAGTCTTCACAATTGTAATTGAGTATCATCATAGTATTTATGAGGCTATGTAACTTTTTTAAAAAGCAACAGTGATTGTCCAGCATTGTGAATGTAATATTAATAACTAGACACAATTACTCGGTATATTATTTTTAGCATAACAATATTCCTTTCACTCCCGCGTTACAAAGACTTTTAAATTTATATGTACCTATCATAGGTACAGCAGATAAAGATTCCCCTTTTAGTAACCTTTTTTAACTGCTTATTCAAAAGGGGTGTTTCTCATGATAAAATAAGAATGTGAAAATTTTCAGAAATTATACGCGACCTGGAAGACATCGTTACATGGAAAATGAGATGATTCTGGAGAGATCACATTATTGGATGGTTGAAAACAGAATTATGTATTTAGCTACAAAGGACATCAGTCAGTTCACATCATCACCAAAAGAGAGAGAAAGATCACCAAAAAGATAAAAAGACAGTCAGTATTTAAAACCACAAGAGACAGCAACATTGTTACCAACAGATAAAACATTTATTGTCAACACAATATTATGTATCGAAATTACATAATATTTTATATTTTCTACCTAATCAAATCAAAACAATAAATAAGGAATGACACAGTCACTAAGCGATAAATATCGGTTGAATGTATCATAGTAATGCTTGAGGGTGAATATTGTATCTCGTATGAGAATACGAGCAAGTGGAACGTTGTAGATTACATGTAAGCGTTATGTATGAATCACTACATTGTGCCAACTGCTTTTGAAGCGCTGAAAGATCACAAGCCTACATATGTAGGTAGTTAACTTTATTCAGAAGGGTAGTTATTCTTTGGTATTCAGTCAGTGTGAATACCTTTGCAATTCTTGGAACGTAATGTTTATAATTTCATCATTCTTTTACTAGCCATATCTACTGAAATACTGAAAACTTTAGAATTTCAGTTAAATAATTATTTTACTAGCTCTTTACTCAGAGAATTTTTTCGTCTGCTTCACGCTCGCCTTTATTCTATTTATATGGGGTCAGCTCTCCTCATCTTCCAAGTCCTCCGATCCCCTTCATCTTGCGAACGCAGCTCTGCCTCCCTCAGGTCCCTAGCCATTGTGGATATCCAGGTAGTCACTGGTCTGCTTCGCCTTCTGGGTGCTACTTTTATGTCCATCGTCCTTTTTATCGCACTACCCTGTAGTAGTCTCAAAATGTGTCCGTACCATTTCAATCTGTTAACAGCTTTTTTTCTCAATGGATTAAGTAAATAGTTTATCTTAAAGGCAAATGAAAAAATAAAGAAAATTGCTTTTTGTTTGTCTCCGAATTCTCGGAATAGAAAAGTAATAGCATTATTTTTTGTATGATTCAGTGAATCTTGAAAAAGACAAGAAGGTTAGTATAAGTTTTTGCATATCACTCGGCGTAATCGTCAAATAATATAGGTATTACAAGTTGTACGTAAGCGTAGATTTTCTTTCTTTCGTTTCTGCTAATAACAGTAATATCAGTGATATGTTAGTATTATTACTGTCGCAGAACAGATTATTATACGAACTGTAGATAAAAACTTGAGAACTTTTGATGTTAATTGATGTTATTTATTGTATTATTGCTATCATTTAAAATATCAATTCCGTAAGAAGAGAAATTAAAGTAAACTCATCCTTGAAGTCTTGACTTAAATTGACACGGAGATCAAAGATTGATCACACAAAATTAATCTATTGGTGGACCCTGTCAATGGAAATTACCGTAATAATAAATAAATAATAAATAAATAAATACTTTACTCAATCAATATCAATGTACAAACGTTGAAACAATATATCACCAATTGGCTTCAATTAAGTTGCCCTGTATCGAGGCGTGATGCGTAAAAAACATTTAAAAAATATTAAAAAAAAAACATACAATCAACAAGGATTAATACATCTTACAAAAAAAATATATAAATAATCACATCAGCAAATTAATAAATCGATAACAAATGAGTAAATGATTTGAATGAATAAATGAAAATTAAGGCATTTTAATACTTTTAAATTCATTTCACTTACATAATTTTGTATAGATCAGTTCTGGCTTTTAATCTATCCTGGTAGTCTGCGAGACTTCTTCTATTGAAAATTTATTTTTAATTGGTACATATTATTATGAATAGTAATTTTTTTTTGTAGAATTAGGTGGTACATAGAATGTTTCAAATATTTATAATTATTTATCGAGGTATATCAATAATGCCTAAACATTTTAATAAAAGAGTAATACTACGAGTATGTTTCTCTGTTGATAACGAAGACAAAACTTGTACTTGTACACTGACAACGTATTTCAAAAAGATTCCTTTGACCCACTGAAATTATTCGAATCAGTGAATCGAATATTGAATAATTCTTAAAATTTATCTATGAGTCATCATCTTTGTCCATACAACATTCAAAAACAAAAGTGGCTTGTTAAATAATATATAGAAAGATTTTATATAATAGTTCGTAGGTCCGGTGAATATATACGATGCTTTGCTTTGTGTGTGAGCAACACTGAAATGCATCACACCATTATTTCATATACAAGGGGAGTTTCAAGGGGAGTTCGCCTACTATTGTATCTTCGTACATAACATGTTATAGTTACGTTAGTCTAGTTACGAATATTATGATGCATTATTATTGTTGCAGGTCGTTGACGTACTTTATTATACACAATGTCTGCATATCTTGAGATTTTATAATAGTTATAGAGAGAGATTATAGCGGTGCATTGAATAAATATATTATAAAATGCACCCACTGTCATTTTAATGTGAATATTATTTCAATTATCTACTGTTTTTGTTCTAAATAATAAATAGGTTAATATAACATTCATTGGATTTTTTAAATTTTTTATGGTGTAATTTCTGATAGTCTGTAGGTATATCTATCTATATAATATCTAGCTATATTATAACGTAATTTATCACAATTTGGGTGGTCATCAAACTAACTGGTACTTGTAACGAATTCACAGGCCGTGCTTTCCGTGTTTTAAACAATTCGATATCCAGGATACGTGACATCGTAGCTGAATTGAAAATAAATTATAACTTTATATTAAAAAACACTCAAAAACCCACGAGAAATAATAGAAGATTTATTATTTACCGAATATTCTACGAAATGTTAAATATTTTTGATATTTTTCTATGATCATTCAGTAAACATTGTTCTATGAAAAATACATAGATGTAAATGAAATTCCATTAGTCAATATTCGAAAATTCCTAAAGAAGTGAAATACCTTTGTACGAAAATGTTGAACTGTTATCCCAACATAGGTCTCTTCCGTCAAATAAGTAGAATATTTCCAACGATTTGAAACATGGAAACAGAAAACATCTATAGAGCAATATGTAGAAGCCATCGTAAGTTTTAATAAATGAATTCACAATCATTAATTAATTACGGAGATATAATACTTAACCAGTATGGCTTTCTACGTAAAAGGAAAATGTACCTTTCTATTTTCATCCAACCGATGGTTCGTTATACTTTATAAGACCTTAGACTTGTTCCATTATTTAGTTTGCACTTACATATTTGTGCTTGAGAAAAATTGTTCGGGAGGAAATTAAAAAGCCAAATAAATAAATAAAAAACAAACAATGATACTCCTTGAAGACTATGTCTCCAGATGGACTAAAGCATGCACTAACTTAGGTAAATGAAACCTCAAAATATAGCGGGCTTTCTAACGGTTTGCTGTAATCTCAAAGAGTGCTTACCAAAGTGTACATGGATATAATATTACATATACAAAGTTTACGCATTCATCTGGGTGACGACAAGTTACAAATATAAACTAGGCTTGTACAAAGTAAGAAACTAAAGTGAATCCAAATATTTGTCGAGGAAATTGTGATATTTTGCATGCTGTTTGAAGTTAGTCTGAAGTGTAATAAAACCTTCAGAAATCCACGTGTACGAGTAGGTATGCAATATTTATCTATGTTATCCTAGGTACATGTCGGTATGTATTGGTTTGTATTATCATTGGTTTGCACTAGGTCTATACCAGAGCCCGTAGACAAACCGTACTTAGTGATCGTCTACTGGCGAACTTTTCGACAATCTACCTACATGTTCCATATAATTATGCGTTATTGTTGCAGTTATAGGCGAAAATTCGTTTGTAGTCGATCGCCAAGTGCGTGTTTGTCTAGGGGCTCTGGTGTTATTTAAGCTAATTAGTTTGCAAAATATTGTACGTTGTTTTAAGAACATACACAATTTTTTTCATGTATCGGAAAATATTTTATTAGTAATTCCTGCAGCTTGTTTGTACGCTTGCTACCCGTACTAGTTGAAAACTCTCAAGAGATTAATCAGAAAATAATAAATCTCTCATTTAGTTCGGTGAACAAAAAAAGTTTTCCCATTTATTTTTGTAATAAATATCACCACATGGCATTATAAATAAGAAATTTAACGTCTTTAATAAATCATTAATGTTCTTGTGTTAACACTTTGGAAATTCATTATAATTAAAATGATTTTAAAACACTGTTTAATTTCCCAATTAAATTTATTCACCTCAAACGTTTTCGCCAAGGCTTCTACTTGGCATCATCAGGAGGAACAACGTCTTTAATTCGGCGATGAATCTTGAACACTAACGTTTTTTTGTTTCGAACAGGTAACCTGTAGTATGCACACAAATAATTAACTGACTACTCTACTTTTGGGAGATGCCACGATGGTAAATATAATATATACCTATCAATACTTTTAAGTTAACCCTCATTATGAAAAGAATATAACAACATAATATAGGAAATCACATGTTATCTCTCTCTCATTCTATACATATTATATTTTAGCTTGAAAACATGTACAAATAATGCGGGTACCTACCGACATATGAATACACAACTCACGTAAATTCTATAAACAAAATAAATAAACTTTCACAAAATAGGAATACAAGAATAGGAAAAATGATATAAAGTAAGACATAGGAAAGTTTGTGAAAGAAAGGATACAAGCCCGGGGCAATAAACAGCAAACTGAGAATTTACCTACGGTGCTAAATATCAGGGACACAGAGTTAAAAAAAAAACTTATTAAATATTAACAACCGTCTTGGAGAAAATTTGTAAGAGAGAGATTGAGAAATGTTTTTAATTCCCATATCAAGTCGAAAGCTTGGCAGGAACAGGGTGGGCTGGGGTTGGAACAACGAGTACAATTATTTTTAAAACTATACCTAATGGACTAGCTACTTAATATTAACTATACTAACTATTGGGTTAGTTGGAAGATATCGCGTCCCTGCGATAAACTCGCCCATTGTGCAAAATTATTCGTTTATACCATGTAACTTTATCATTTGTATCCATATATTTTGTACAATAAAGTTAATTATTATTATTATTACTTTTGTATAACAATATTAATGTGTAAAACGGCGCCAGTAGACCATTTCGCACATGGCGTCTTTGACTCTAGCCCGAACCTGGAAGAATAAAATGTATACAATGTAGAAAAAGTTCCTTACATTTATTTAAACGAGAAAAACAACAGAGTTGTTCGGAAGTTATTTCAGGCGACCAATCCAATTTTCCTGCCTCATAAGTTACACGTTATCACCCCCTCGATATCAGCGTGCTGTGAATTATGAAACTATGTAAGATGGCACATGAGCCTGCGACATTGTGCCTAGTACCTACCTACTAACTGTTATATTGTAGCTACAAAGAGTACGCATGAACATTGGTATATGCCTATATTATGTATTTAGAAAGACAATGTTGTTTTATGTTATTTATGACTGATATTATATAGAGTAGGTACCTATCTATAAATATCAACTATTTAATTGAAGGATTCATATAGAAATATTAAAATAGCTTCTTTCACTTGCATATTAACTTTAACACAAAAAAGCTTACCATCATCAAAAAAATGTAGAATTGTAGAAGTTATAGCACTGCTCGCAGACTCCGAGATGGAGCTGAACGAAGCCTTAGGAAAAATGGAAAGTATACTGTTGTCAAAGTACAACATGAATATAAATAAAGAAATAACAAAATATATGGTCGCTGGAAAAGAGGAAGCGACTGCGAACATTGCCTTAAATGGAGTGAGCATCAAACAAGTAAGTGAATTCGTGTACCTGGGCAGCAGAATAAACCAGGATGGACGCTCCAAAGCAGAAATCGTAAGCAGAATAAACCAGGCAAGGATTGCCTTTAACAAAAAATCGAAGATTTTGGAATCCCCAAATATTGACTTAAGTGTAAGGAAGAACCTTACTAAAGCCTATGTATGGAGCATTCTGTTTTATGGTTGAGAGACATGGACCATCAGCAAGAGTGAAAGCGGACGGTTGGCGGCCTTTGAAATGTGGTGCTACAGACGCATGCTTAACATCCATTGGTCGGAGCACGTCGAAAACGAAGAAGTATTAACCAGGGTAGGCGAAAAAAGGCAACTCCTTAAGAGAATCAGCCAACAACGAGCTAACTGGATTGGCCACAACATCAGGCACCCAGGACTACTCATAGCCATCGCGGAGGGTAAGACCGAGGGGACAAATGGCAGAGGCCGACCAAGAGACGCATATATGGACCAACTGAAGAGTGATATGAACTGTGGCTCATACGTAGAGCTGAAAAGACTGGCTGAGAATAGAGACGAATGGAGAAGAAAAACCAAACTCGTTGCAGACCAATCCAATGGATTGTAACTCATTATATATATATATAGAAGACTGAAATTTAAATAATTAATTCAAACTGACAATTTTTTTGAATGAATGAGTTGAGTGAATTAAAAGAACAAGTCAAACATTAATATTGACAAATATGCACATAAAAAAAAAACAATTTTAAGTCAGTGAATGAACAAGTATGTAAATGTTAGTGAGTGGCCACTAAATGCGTTTGTAAATTGCAAAATTTATTGTAAAAGCATGTTGATCTTAAAACATTGATACTGAAAAAGCAGCTCATTTATTTAAATATAATAATAATAATAATAAGAACACTTTATTGATCAGAAAAAAAAATCATGAGCAATTGGCGAGCTTATTGCCTGGAGGCAATATCTTCCAGCTATATATATATATATATATATATATATATATATATATATCGCAAACGTAAGAAAAATAATTACCTCCTAAGAAATAATACATTATTCATATTAATTAGGTAGGTAATGTAATACTTACATGAAAGTCAAAAAATTATTTGCGAGACCTTTTCTTTAGGTACGTGAGAGTTTATACTTTTATACCAACCAGTGCAGCGAAAATAAAATTATATGAAAATGTAGTTTTGAAACAATACGGCAAGTTTGAATCTATTTACGTACACAGATTGCTAAAGGATATATAATGAAAACTGATCTGAATGGAAGAATGAATCTGAATTATATATACGTAATAGAAATATAATACTTATTACTCATACTATATTTCTATTACGTATACGTATAATGTAGATTGTGCCCTATATATTATTCCGTTTTCTCCACACTCATACAATTTCTTCGTTTCTTATATTACTCTTTATTGTACATTGGTTGCAATAAAACAAATCAAAACAAAGTAGGTATCACAAAAATATCAGTTATACAATTCAATGTACAGAGGGTGAGTATAAGTACGCCGACGTCTTTTAATCACCATGCGTAGTTCTCAAATGTCCACTTTCTCACTCATCTCCTCTATCAGATGAATAAATTCTCTTCGTAATACTTTCTTTTCGGAACCATCGCATCCACTCATTCTTCTAATATCCTCATTCATTACTCTTATCAGGCAACTTTTCATTTTTGGAGGGGCCGTGGTTGCGTGGTCAGGTCGCCGGCACCGTACGGCCTTAAGCGGTGCATTAAGTTTCTGATCACCTACTGTGAGATGAATATTTGATATCTGTAAACCCAAACAATTCAACAATGCTTCTTAGTGATTCATCTATAGAACATTTATTCCACATTCGCCCTTGTTCAACCACGTTCAATTTTAGCTTTTATACCTACATAATATGTAAGTGTCACTACGAGAATGGTATTGTGCACCGGCATTTTTGCCATGTTCGCCGCCATACCGTTACTAAAAATGTACTAGCATCATGTGTGCACAACGATGGCTAACCGGACAAATATTGTAAGTCCACTTTTTGGTAAAATTGAGTTATGATACACGTTTTGTAAAACGTGACATTTTCTTTGATATTTGAAAATATAGTTGATCCACACGCAATACAAACCGAGATATGATCAATTAAAAAATGCATATTACATACAAATATTACTCTATTCAAACTTTCAAGTCGAGTTTTCTCAAAACTATAAAAAGTGGATATACAATATTTGTCCAGTTAGCCATCGACAAGATGTGTGAAATACCACACCACTGGATGCTATTCACATAACAATATTTCAAATAATATTATGTTAGTGGTTAGTCTGTTTTAATATAAAACTTTCGTTCAATATTTACATAAGGAAAAGATTTGTACTCGTATAGTATAATATGTATAGGTATATGTAGGTACTCGTACTAATATGGAATAAGGAGTAAGTTTAATAAAAATACTTTATTATTGTTGTGAACAGGTAAGGAAAAGTTGAATATTAGTAAATTCTCCACAATATAGTTCATTATCCGACATTGTGAGCCGCATTATGGTATACAGTGCTACACATTAGGCATGTCATGTTCGAAATCTATTTAAGCTTTGAATCGATGTTAAGTAATTTTTCATTGAATCTCTAGAGCCAGAATGCCAAATTTATTTAGAAATATATTTCTAAAATATAGTAAAAAGTATTTAAATTTAACAGTGATTATGATTTATTTAATATTCGCTGTTTAAAGTTTTTGCAACCTCTTATGTGTTGAATATTCATCTAATGTTTCGGCTCGATTGTACTTGCCTTTATTCATAAACAAGCGTCGAAACTCTGTGACCTGTACTCCTAAAGAATGTTCACATATTTATGTATATTATCATTTACAAAATATCTACCTAGTCAATACCTATTCAAATAGTTTGACTATCAGTGATTCTAATAAATTAGAATGATTTATCTAGTTAAATATAATTAATCTAGTTAAATATGGTTCAAAATAAAATTAAAATTTACACTTCTAATAAGTAAAATCCAGTCTCCGACATCTAATTGTGTCCAAGATTCACAATATAATTTAAAATAGTTTATCTTCAAACCTTATGTAAATATACATAGCTCTTCACAAAAAATAAATTGAAAAAATGCAGTAATGTACACATCGCAAAAAAAATACATAAAAGTATTCCACTTCCCCTAGCAACTCCTAATAATTGGCACTGAAATAAAAATAAAGAGCAGTCTTTTTGTAAATAACATTTAAAAAAGCAGAGCGAAAATTGAACATTTTTTTTTTATCTGTCACCGAGCGAAAATGTGCAAAATATTCAAAACCTTAGGTAAAGAAAAAAGGATGAAGATATGTTCGTAATATTTAACAAGTATTGTCAGTAAACTTCAAGAGTTTTCAAAAAAATATACAAGTAGATATTATGTTTTTCTTTCCGAAGATAATTTTAATCTTTTTTTTTTTCAATAACTTTTTGTCAAGAGAATAAGGATGAAGGACAAATTAAAATCAACAAATATTAATCTTCTATAAAAATAACATTCATTAGAAATGTTGTGAACTTTATTTAAAATAGAATATATACCACTGATGTTAGTATCTTTATTTGGTTACTTGTAATAATATTCAAATTTCATAGTCAAAAACATTACATAATTCATAGAATATTTCCGAGAAAATATCATTATGCCCAATTAACAAAGTTCAAATAAAACTGTTTACTTGAGTGCCTACCCACCTAATTAATTGGAATTGAAAGCTTCGACGTAATAAATTTAAATACAATGAAAGCTCATTAGGTTCTAGTATACCTATACATTGAGTAATTTTTATAAATCATATTATAATTTAAATATGTACCTTAATAATTATATGCATTTTATTAAATAAATATAATCTATACAACCAAATGAGACAATCTTATTGTGTGAACCTACATCATGCAGTGTCCAGCAGTCAGGTCTACCAATGATTTAGGTTCAAATTCTATTCGACAGTCTCTCATAATACCTAGCAGCTTATCTTATTTTCTGAGCTTCAGTGATTACTTCACGTGTACTGTTCCGTTAATTAAATAATATATTATATTTCCTTTCAATAGGTGATCTTAAAATAAAATATTTTCAAATTATGTGAGTTATTGTGTGTCTTCTCGAAAGTAGTTGCTAACTTAAATGAACTATGTATAAAGTTTAGATGCTCAATAGTAATTTAGTTTCTTATTTAATTTAATGAAACCAATATAATGCAAACTTGTGAAATGAAATGTTTGCTGAGAGATATGTTTTAAAAAAAGCTAAAGAGTTTTAAGGTTGAGTATTGTGGGACATAGTAATTTATAAACTGATGTTTATTAAATACGCGAATATGCCTTCTAGAAAACGTTTTATTTTAAATATGTATTATTGGGTTTTGTGAATTCATGCTAGCAAAATGAGAAGTTTATGCTTTTATATAGCCAAGCACTATGAACGGCTAATATGAACAAATACAAAAATCTCACGACATGATGTAATCACAATCCGACATCCAGTTTATATATTCATCATCATCATCATCATCGCCCTCAACACTCCTCTCGGGAGCACAGGGCAGAAACCAGCCTCCTCCATTCAGAGCGTCTCTGTGCCAATTGCGTCACCTCTTCCCACGACATTCCTTGCGCTCTGATATCGTTGTCATAGGAACGGTGTATTGTGAAAGAGGGACGCCCGGGCCTACGGAACCCCTGCGGACGGAAGAACAGTGCTCTTTTTGGCCAACTATCATTGGGCATTCTCAAAACATGTCCCAGCCAGGACCATCGTCTCTCTTGTATTACGGAGATTACAGGTCTCTGCTGGGTGCGCCGTCGCACAGCATCATTTGTAACATATTCATACCATCTGACATCCAAAATCCTTCTAAGACACTTGTTTTCAAAGCTTAGTTTATATATTACAATTAATTAATTAATAAACATACATAGGTAGGTATATCTGATTAAGATAATAATGTAATCGTTTAAATTTCTACAAATTGTTTTATTCTTATTGTTATATTATCTAGTAACTGTTTGACCTGCGATATCATAAATCTTTTAACACATTTTCACACATGTCATCAAACATTTATGTATGTTTCTATATTATAAAAACATGTAAAAGGCTTGTTAATTGAATAAATAAATTTACAAAAAAAAAATCTTTATCATTTGACATAAATAACTGGGCGCATTTTATGTCTATAATTCAGCGATCATATTTGTTACCTATTCTGAATGTCTCATTATTTTGTCCACACAGATATGACAGCTTGCACATTTATGCACGCGCGGCGGGTTTACTGACTATTTACTTGTGGGATATATCGGGGTATATAATAGTAACATAAATAATTGAGATACAATTAAATAATAATTTTACTTCCATAAACATATGTTTTCATACATTATTTAATTCTTTTTAATTGTGTAGGCAAAATCGTTTGAGCTTTTAATTCTTATATGGTAATTAAATTCATAAAAAAAGTCCAGTTTTATATTCAATTTTACAATCAATTTTATATTCAAGTATAATATTTTTGTTTCAAAAATAACAAACATTTTCAGTATGTATCTTAAAACAATATTATTTTTAAGCAGTGCAGATATGAAAATTTATATATAAAATTCTATAAAACATAATAGGTAATGTCTAGAAAAACTCGTTGTCGAGTATCTGTTGAGATGTTGGGAGTACCTTTTCATATGACTGTATAGTCCGATCTTTAGCAGGCACATATTGCCACATTCGAGACAAGGTTTTTCCATACTTAAACAAAAATATTAATTTCTTATGTAAAAGTATGTTACTTTAAGATTGGCATGGATCAGTGGCGGACACAGATGGGGGCCCTTGCGGGGCCTATTGACGATGTCTTGTATATGGGTATAATCTGTTTAAATAAAATGGCATTGTCTTGTTTAAATTTTGCGCCCCCCAGCCCTTGAGTTTTTCCTAAATCCGCCGCTGGCATGGATTGGACAAGATGTCAAAACATATGTAGATATTTTAAGATATTTTGTAATGAAAGCTGTTTAGTAATTTGAAATATTAACATTTATTTATTTTTACAGTCCCACACAACGCGAATCAATATTATAATTTTGGCAAGCTTTGGGTATGATTCACAATATATAATTCAACAATTTGGCAGTTAGATTGAATAAGAATTTGTCATAGGCTAAAATAATCCAAATTCACTATTAACTCAAATTATCTCTTCATGCAATCCCCTCCTAACTTGGTACTTCAGGGGCCGAAATGAAAGTGGCTGAAATGTTTATAGTAGGTATTTGAGTTCGTCGGTAGCCTGGAGGTAGAGTCTCGGCCTTCAGAACATGGGGTCCGTGGTTCGATCCCAGGTGCCGGCAAATTCCCCTTTCACGACACAAGCTTTTAGCTTACTGTGAAAGGTGTATAAGGTTGTATTTGGGTTTATAGCAAAAACCCAGATATATCTTTTTAAAAAAAAATATATATATATATTATTATCCAAAGCGCGATATCATATATATGTACAAACCAAAGGATAATAATATATACATAAATAGAGTCTCGGCCTTCAGAACATGGGGTCCGTGGTTCGCTCCCAGGTGCCGGCAAATTCCCCTTTCACGGCACAAGCTTTTAGCTTAGAGTGAAAGGTGTATAAGGTTATATTTGGGTTTATAACAAACCCAGATATATTTAAAAAAAAAAAAAAATATATATATCTATAGTTGACAGTTAACAACTATGAAAATGTATTGTAATAAAATTCTATAAGCCTAAACAAAACATACTTAGAATATTGACGTGGGTCGATTTAACTTTCAATGAATGGAAAATTGACGTCAATGATATAATTATTTTAGTGAATGGATCACTTGAAAAGCACAAAATCTCTTTCGCACAGTTCACTATTTTATAATAACCAACAGAAAACGATAATTTAGATTTATATTCTATTATTATTACAAAAATCATCCATGAGGAATGACACTTTTATGCGTAGGTACATGATATGTAATTAAATAATATATTTTCATACCGATTGAAGTTAACTAACCGACTAGTATTACAGTTCATGAGCTAATGAAATTTGTTGAACTTTAAGTAATGACGTAATATTATGTAACATAATATTACAATATGATATAGGTACCTACTGTTTACAGAGAACTTGGTATTAATTTAACAAAACAAAGGAACATTGTGTGAAATGATTATTGCACCTTATCATTTATAAATATACAGTTGTGCACCAATACCTGCATAGGTATGTATATTCAAGTAAACCTGTACATACAGGTATAAGTATATGATAATTTTTTTTATTCGGATGGATTTTATATATAAAGAATAATAGCGTTAATCCAGGGTTTAAAGAATAGTCAAACCAAGTCATGGAAATTTATAGAATAAAAATACCTATTGTTTACGAAAACATTCACATGATTTGTAATGATGTCTTTTTTGGATATATGTTAATTTATTGTTTACAAAAAATTGAAATGGCTCTTCAAGTTAATCAATACTGAGGTAGAAGCTATTAAATTCCCCATGGAAAACCTGCCAATGAATTGGTCTCCCACTCTTTTTCATTACTTTAGAGTGTCCTGTTAAAGGTAGGTGTTCAAAAAACCAGGTTTGTAACTCATCCCAAATGTCAATTTTTGTTGGCGGTGAGAGAACACCTCAATTTTTTTTACACGTAGCTGTTCTCCTCGTTACTCCACTTGTGGAATAAGCCGTGACGATATAGTAGTAGTTGTATCTATTTTTCTACACAGAGTATCTAAACACAAATATTTTATTCAAGAATAAGCTTAACTGATATTATCTTGCATTGTGAGTTTTCATTTTTCTTTTTCTTCTGAAAAACGAGTAACGAAACGTTAATGAGATTCGATGCGTATAAAAGAATAAGATCTATATTCAAAACATATATGTATTTATCAAAAAAACACCATTATTGCTTTGTATAGGAATATCAAATTTAGATAATGTCAAACAAGTATCACATTCTCAATGAAAAAATATTGAAATAATGACAAACGTTGTTTTTTTGCGAAAGTATCTGAACATACCTTCTCGTATATGTAGGTAAATAACACGTGTAATTTCTAACCTCATAATAGCTCCCAATTCTCCCCAAGTTAACCTTCTGTTTATTCGAAAAACGTTCTGCCACACATCATGACTATTTTCTTACGTCAACTCCAATTTTGTACTATATGTAGAACTGTAGGTGGGCTACGTGGCGCGCTGGTGCGGAGCGGTTGTGTTTTTCGTTGCAGTCTCGCTGTGTTGATAAGTTTCTTTCATTTATTATTTACTAATTTTGAACATTTTTTAGTTTTCGGCCTAGGGCCGGTTTTTCAATTTTGTTTTCTCGATACTAAACACTTTAATTTGTTATCTTAGTATATCCGTATTTAATATTTGTTTTTTTTTAAATTTTATTATTTTAAGGTATTTGCCTTACTAGAGAAGGATGGACTGCCATCCTTCTCAACCCATTCCCCCCCTCCCTGACCCTCCGGATTCAAAGAAAAGAAAATTCGTTGAGGAAAAAATGGAGGAGTCCTTGTCACCACCACATGACAAGCCATCGAATCTTCCGCCTTCGATTCTAAATCCAAGTACTCCACCTCCATCCATCTCACTTAAAACTAACACAGTCAGAGAACACTTTTACTCGACAAAATCTTGTGGGCCATTCACAGTGTTCGCTCAAAAAAGTGAACAAGGAAATCCAGTTTTCCCTTTTGAATTTGGGAAATTTCTTTACCAAAAAAAGATTCAAAACATAGTGAATGGTTCAGTCAGGGCTGAGGGGAGATTCAGAATATCCCTAGAATTTTCAACCGCGACAGCGGCGAATTCCTTCATAAAAAACATTTTTCTATTGTCAAACTCCGTTTATAAAGCATATGTTCCAACATACAATGTAACACGGATGGGTCTTATTAGGGGTGTCCCCCAAGATGTCACGGAAGAAGAGATAATCTCCTCAATCATCGAAAGCAATCCAGATGTGGAAAATATTGTCAAAGTCAGGAGACTAAATTACAAGGACAAATCATCGGGAACAGCGGTGTGGAAACCATCTAGGAGCATCGTGGTTACCTTTGAAGGGCAATTTCTTCCGTCACGCATATATATGTTTTACAATTCGTTCAACGTTGAAACCTACTTCTTCCCGACCATTCAGTGTTTTGCTTGTTGCAAATTCGGCCATACAAAAACAAATTGCAGATCTGTACCTAAATGCTACAATTGTGGGGAGAACCACCCTGCTGAAGAATGCCCAGCATCTGATCCAAAATGTTTTAACTGTAAGGGGGCACACAAGGCAATCAGCCTTACATGTCCAGAATACTCCCGCCAAAAGGCAATTAAAAATACAATGGCTTCTGCTAATGTGTCATACATACAAGCATCAAAACGGCACCCATCAGCTAAAACGTCATATGCGGATGTGGTAGCATCCACTTCAACTTCATCAACTAAATATATTTCCATTGCAAAATCTTCTTCCAAAAGCCCAAAGCCTCACTCACCTACAGGATATGATCGAGCAAAACATAACTCCTTACTTATGTATACTAATGGTTCTCCCACATCCAATACTCCTGATGGTTGCGCCATTACTGAAAATCAAATTCCAACTGACTCTAACATCATTGAACAGCTCAAATTAAGTTTGACTTCCGATAATAATAACTTCCTTTTCTCATTGCTTTCAATTATAATAGATGCAATATCCCCACAAAAAGAAAAACCGTCCAACGCTGCCAATATTATTTCTCTCCTAAAAACTTTACTCACCGAAAATGGCCTGTATACAGAATCCAAAAAATCTTCCAACAACTAAACGCGCTGAATTTACAATCCTACAATGGAACTGCCGTAGTGCGGTGTCAAATAGAGACGATTTAATATTGCTACTCAAAACTCACAAAATCGACCTTGCGTGCTTGTCTGAAACCTGGTATTCTCACGACTCTTTCGTTTCCTTTCCAGGATACAATTGCTATAGAGATGATCGTTCTGATGGTAGAGGTGGTTCTGCTCTTTTAGTAAGAAATTCTCTACCATCTAAACAAATATTACTCCCTTCTCACCCAAAAATTCAAATAGTTGCTGTTTCAATATTTGATATATCTTTTGTATCAGTTTATGCCCCTCCTAGAACACAGTTCGAGTCTGTTTTTTGGACAGATGTCACTTCCAAGCTCCAGGGATCGTATATGATTCTCGGAGATCTTAATGCTCACTCTTCTTCTTGGGGCTGCCATCTTTCTGACACAGCAGGAAAAGCAGTTCTCAATTTTGTGGACAGTATGAACCTATGCATTCTCAATAATGGTGATCCCACGAGATTCTCTTCTTCACAACAAAATCAGAGTGCAGTAGATATTTCGATCTGCACAGGAGACATAGCTTCATCAACTACTTGGACCATATTAGATGATCCTCATTCTAGTGATCACTTTCCTATCATTATAGACATACGAAATGGATCCAAACGTTCATCTCAATATCAGCCTAAAACAAGGTTTAACACCAGAAAAGCCAACTGGGAGAGTTTCAGGGAACAGTTGATGCTTGGTGTGGGAAGGCTGGAGGCCCAGGAATTTGAGGGAGATACCGATGGGTATGCAGTGATGGTTTCTAAGATTGTCACAGACGCGGCAAATGTAGCAATTCCTACGTCAACCCCACGAAAATCTTTTACATACTCTCCCCCCTGGTGGGATAACGAGTGCACACAGGCGGTTCATTTAAGGTCTCAAGCTGTTAAAAATTTCAAAAAAAACATGTCACTAGAAAATTTTCTGAATGTCCGCAGTGTGCAGGCACGCACAAAGAAACTTCTGAGAAGGAAAAAAAGAAAGGGTTGGGTCGAATTTTGCAATTCTCTTTCACCAGATACTCAAACTTCGGAAGTTTGGGATTCAGTCCGAAAATTTAAAGGTTCGTTTACCCTCAGACCAAATAAGTCTGATCTCTCTTGGATGGAAAGTTTTATTGACCAACAGGCACCTCCATATGTCCCAGTCCACCAGGAGCTTGAAAAAAGACCTGGAATGCAGTCTCAAACATGTTGCCTCACTGTTCCTTTTTCTGTTGAAGAGCTGTCCATCTCCATAAATTCAACAAAAGATTCTGCACCTGGGCCAGATTCCATTCCATATTCGTTTTTTCGAAATTTTCCACAACAATTTTTGCTTAAACTATTAACATTGTATAATCAAATTTTAAAGTCGGGAAAAATTCCAGATAGCTGGAAAAAACAAGCGATTGTCGCAATTTTGAAGCCTGGAAAGGATCCATCATTGAGTTCATCATATAGACCCATTGCTTTGTCATGCTGCTTCTTGAAAATTTTGGAACGCATGATTAAATACAGAGCGGAAAGATTTCTGGAAAGTAATGACTTACTCCCACCATGGCAGTTTGGCTTCAGAAAGGGTAGATCATGCATTGATAGCTTGAGCATTTTAGTTACCGATATTCAGATAGCGAGAACAAATAAAAATGACCTGATTGCTTGTTTTCTGGATATCTCCAGTGCATACGATAGTGTCATCCTTCCCATCTTACACGATAAACTAAGTTCTATCGGAGTCCCAGACTTGTTATGTTGTCTTATTTTTAATATAATGTGTGAAAGGAGCCTAATCTTTGAATCGGCAAATGGTATGGTGGAAAGAAGGGCTTACAGAGGCCTCCCACAGGGATCAGTTTTGAGTCCCCTCCTATTTAATGTGTACACTCTGGATATTCGAACATCCATCCACTCGTCCTGCAATATACTTCAATATGCGGATGACTTTGTCTTATATAGTTCTCATAATTCGATGTGTCGTGCGGTTGAGAATTTGGAGACATCTCTCGATGCCATCAATAACTGGTTGGAAATGCATGGCTTGTCTCTTTCTCCTACGAAGAGCCAAACAGTTGTTTTCTCTAATAAACACAAATCTCCTGGTTGCCAAATAAGCTGCAATAATACTCCAATTCCAATGAAGGAGTCAGTCAAATTTTTAGGCATGACACTTCACCGCAAACTTTCATGGAACCTGCATATTGAAAATGTTATTTCAAAATGTGAAAAAAACATAAATATCCTAAGAGCTGTAACTAGAGTCTGGTGGGGTGCTCACCCTTCTACCTTGAGAACCTTATATTTTGCTCTAATTCGCTGTCATCTTGAATACGGGAGCTTTTTAATGGATCCTCTTCCAAACTATCTGTCCTTGAAACTTGACAGACTCCAATACAAATGCCTCAGACTAATTCTGGGAGCAATGAAATCATCTCCAGTAATTGCTCTACAAGTGGAATGCGTCGATATGCCACTGTCGCTCCGGAGGGAGTTTTTAGCCTTCAAATTTATTATCAAAAGAATGTCACACAAACACATCCTTATTGCTAAATTACAATTATTGCTGAGTCATTGCTTGAATGAGCCTTACTGGAGAAACAGGAAGTACCCTCTCCTGTGTTCTTCTTGGGAATATATATCCCAGAAATGGTTCTTATCATACCAGACCCGTCCATCAAATATCGCAATACCTCCCGCCGTCATAACTTCGAATATTGTTGAATCAATAGGACTAGACAGATCCATGTCTTTACTCGATCCAAACATTGTTAACCAGCTATTTCTCCAAATTGTACACAGTAGATGGCCGTCCTATGCATTATTTTACACAGATGGTTCCAAATTTCAGGATGGTAAGTGTGGTGCTGCCTTTTATGCACCAAATCAGAACCTTGAAATGGAATTGTGTCTTCCGTCTGCCGCATCAATATTTACAGCAGAGTGCGTAGCCCTCAAAGAGGCATTAAAATACATTGTTGGTAATTCTCTTCCACGTGCTGTCATTTTCACTGACTCGCTCAGTGTTGTATCCCACCTCCGTTCTAAAAATCACACTTCATCAAATAACCATCTCATCCTCGACATTAAAAGATTTCTATGGGAGGCGAATGAAAAAAACCTAGACATAGTGATATCCTGGATCCCCTCGCATATGGGTATTAGTGGCAATGAGAGGGTGGATGATTTGGCTAGAGACGCTTGCGTTGACGGCTTGTCACCCCACGATTTTATGTTACCAGTTGACGATTGCATCAGTGCAGCCAAAATATCAATTTTTGAAAAGTGGAACTACATATATAATAACTCAGTGACTGGCTCTCATTATAGATCAATTCAAACAAATATTCCATCTAGACCGTGGTTTCTGGATGCCAAGCTGCCGAAACTTGATATTACTCTACTTTGCAGATTGAGGATCGGTCACACTGTATTGGCCTCACACCTGGCTAGAATTAATGTTGTTGACTCTCCAGATTGCGAATGTGGAGAGGATTCTGAAACGGCTGACCACGTGTTCTTTGGTTGCCCCCTTTTGCCCAACCAAGAATTTATTTTTGAAATAAGAAAAATCTGCTCGACATTTCCCATATCAGTTCACTCCCTTCTATCTCAAAATTCACTGATTATCAATCGAATTCTCATAAATCATCTTAAAAAATATAGTAAGAACATCTGATGGAAAAATGAGAAAAATAAGATCGTACAGATGATACATAAAATATCGTAGTATATATGCGTAATCTTATATTTGTTATTTAGTTTATTCAATTTTATATCAGTATTTAAATGATTGCATTGTGTGATGGAATAAAAGAAACAATATTATTTGACTATGTTTCTAATGTTCAGTTAAACATAATTTGAAAAACCGTTCCCAGTTTGTTATTGTAAACAACACAATAATTATGCTGGTAGGCTGGAATCATGGGAGGGAGCGAAACAGTAGATTCCTACTTTGTATAGCTCTGTCCCACTTCGACCACCGTTGTATATTGTGGTATTATGTGCTTGTACCTATTCTCCTATACATTGTTTTTGACTTGTATGTTTGCTGATTTTGTGACGAATATGATAAAAGGGTAAATGTATTTGATACTAAGCGCTGTGATGACGCATATTGCGTCCTGATTATTGTTTGTGAAATGCATTTTATTGTGAAATCAAGGCATAAATCACTCGATTGCGGGTGCATTGCCGTAAAATGAAATAAGAAGAAGAACTGTAGGTGGGCATTTTCAGATTTTTTTGCTATGAGTATAACGTACGCGTCTCGAGAATTCAAAATTGTTTCTTAAATGACCAATTATTTCAGTTTTGCCCGAAATCACAATTATTGATAAAATGATGATTTTTTTCTTAGTTAAGCATAAAAATAACAGGTAACTATTTAAATTTTGCAAATTAATGTGTAAATCAATAACACGGAATGACGTATTTCAACATGTCTTCAGCGTACCTCTCAACTTTAACAACAAAATTATATTTGTCTGCCCATTATATTCACAGGTTTTATGACTTCATTTAAAACTTAATTGTCTCTAAATTCAATAAAGTCCCATAAAATATCATAAAGCAAACCAGAAATGTGTTAAATATGTATTTTTTTCCTGTCCTTCAAATTACAAAAAGTGGAATTCCTATTACGTCACGGCCATTCTAAAGCTCTGTTTTACTTATTTTGGTCAAATCGAGTGTCGATTATAATTAATGGCAACATTATATTAGTCTATGAATGCCGCTATATTGTGTAAAAACGTCGGTTGTGCAGATTCTTGTGACGGAACTGGTCCACGTAGTTGCTCACTAAAATTGGTGTTCCATTACGAACGCAGATTTCTAAGGTAAGTTAAGAGTTTTATTTGTTTCTTTTGGACTCTAATTACATATTAAATATTGTTCATTTTGAATTACAAGTCGAATGCATCCTTATATTCACTAACAAGGTGTAAACATGTGGATGAACAGAGATCGATACTTATACGTCACGTCCATTACGGAACGTTACGTATTGGTGGAAAAAAACTGTCACGTAATGGAATTGTAAAGCCTAGCTTACATTGAATATTTTAATCTTCCGACTATATTAAAAGATGTTAATAATTATTATGATGGCGTTATGATGTCCAATATTTATTTATTATTATGAAAACAGTTCAAGTGATTGCTAGTAAATCATAAATCAGTACGTCAGGCCAATCAAGTGTAACAAAAACGACAAATGCTACCCCCGATTCTATTTCATTTTTAGTGTGCACTAACTAAAATAGTAACGTTCCAATTTTAGTTAGTCCATATTGGTATTCTATAAACCAGGCATGGGCAAACTGCGGCCCGCGGGCCGCATGTGGCCCGCCGCGTATTTTCTGCGGCCCGCGAGTAATATAATATTTTAAAAAATGATCACGTTTTTATATTCAACGACTTTTTCAACAAAGATTGAAAATAAATTAAAAATAATTTATTAAAAAAATTAATAAACTGACATACGAATATAATTGCTATTATCATTTTTTTACTTATTGTTTATATTATTTTGGATTTAACTGTTGTTATTATTTTTTTTCTCTTTATTAACATGTAAAAGGCGAACGCCGTGAATATGCATAAATAAATTTATTTATTTATTTATTTATTCTTTCATTTGTACAACAGTATTAAAAATATAAGTCATAAAAACCTACCTAACTGGGCATGAGCCCGTACTAAGGTAGACTGAACCAGTTTTCACCATACTTTGTCCCAGCGCTCAATTTTCTTTACTTTAGTTATTAAGATTATTTTCCTTACTTTATTAAACCATAAAATAACACACAAGCTCACGCACGCACAAAAAATAAATAAAATATATAAAAAAAAAACAAAAAACTTATCTCGGATTTTCGACTGATATAATTAATGAATATTATTACCATGCGACGTTAGCTTTACTTTTCCATTACGTAACAAGAGACTTCCTATTACGTTACTGTCCTATTATATCTCCGACTATTTTTTTTAGATTTTATTCCAACAACTGATACAACTGTATTATTGTAATATATAAAATATAGTATGTGAACTGAATTGTTGTTGGAAAGTGCAAATCACCAACAAATTTGCCATAATTAGTGTAGAATATAAGAAAACTCATTACTGTATAGTACAAAACGTAACGTAATGGACCAATTGGACAGAAAATGTGACATTTTACGTTATTTTCCTAATAAAATTATATATTTTCTTAAAGAATGTTGTGATTATAACTATATTAAATACATTCGACAACTATTCACTAAAATGTTTTTATTTAAAACCCCGTTGAATTGTGTGATGTAATGGAAATTTCTTGAGATATTGCTTCACGAAAACGCATTTCCTGAAAAAAATAAAACACAAAACTTAAAAATAATTGATTTCTCACGTCCGTTACTGTTGTATATATATTTTAAATACAAAATCAGGCATAATTTGTTATACATATTTTTTTAGGTTCCACTACGTAACGAAGCAAAAAAATTTGAAAATGCCCATGTACATCACAATCAAATTGTTTTTCTATCTATCATGTGCTTGCTTGAATGAAATTATCTTCAGGTAATGTAACTATCATAAATTGCGTTCATATGTAGATATATTTTAGTAAAGGCATTTAAAACAAGATTTATTTGGGTTCTATTAAATTAATATAAATATATAGTAAGTTAAAATTATTTGCCAAACAATATTTGGTTGTTCATGTGCCGATTTTTTTTATCTATTTGTATTACCTATGTATTGTAATAACTGTATGTTTGCGTAAACTATAAAATAAAAAAAAAATATAAAAAAATATTTATTACATTTTATATTAGAAAGAGAGAGAAATTGATTCCATTCTCTTTCTTATCCATTCTAGTTAATATCCAACTGATTTTTTTTTTATTTTTTGTGTAAAACACATTGTACATTACAAAACTTTTTTGTAAGAAACCCAAATACAACGTATTACATTATTTGCAAAAAACTAAAAGCTTGTATCGTGAAAGTGGACTTTCCCGGCACCTGGGAACGAACCGTACACCCCTTGAGCACGAGCACAAGATCCTCCAGGCTACCGACGAACTCAAACTGATTATAGAGTATTGATTAAGAACAATATAGGTGTAGTGTATGCACATTGGTAAACTATTCACAGATTGTACATCTGTGGTGTGTGGGACTGTCAATGTAAATTGACAGGTACATTGTCTCTGACACAGAAGAGTATAAGAACTGGAGTATTGTGCAATAGCTAGTCAGTTGCTGTTTGGTGTGAGCCAGAGCCAGTGATCTTCGAGGGAGCAAACAGTACAATAGGTATTATGTTTAAAGATACTGTCTCAGAACAAACATAAGTCTTGCGAGGCAGCAAATTTCACTCGTCATAATTATTTTGCGCATTATTTGTATCTACATTTCAGATAAGGTGCGATGCAGCAAATTATACAAAAAAATATCTAAATATTCTTTATGAGTCATTTCAATTTGATACATTGAAACAATCATTTGAAATATTAATATAAAAAAAGAACAAAACAAATGTAATAATTATACGCCGTGTATCCAAACAACAAACGAATGTATAAATATATGTAGGTATGTATGTGTAGCATTATGTTTACTATAAAATATTTTCCTGCATGAAGGTATTTCTGTTCAGCTATTTCTGTTGTAAAGCTGGTATGTTGAAAAAACAATGTAAACAATACATTATTCAAAGGAAATGTTTCCTCTCTACAAACTGAAACTATTTAGTTTTATAATGAAATTATGCAAACAATATATATCTTTAATATACATACTTGATTCATTGAAATATTGAGACGAACAAATAACTTTTCATGTGCGGGAATATCAAGAGATGGATAAGTTTTTATCTTTTAATATTAACATTATTACAAACTTTCTTGTAATCTCCGTATATGGTCTGGTACCTACAGGTAGAACAGAGGATATCCTGTACGCATATTTTATTTTCTAAAATCTAAGCTATTTTGTATGAATGTGGTGGAAGAGAAGGGAATGTGTCAATATGGATATATTTGGTGTTCTAATCTCTCTCCCTACCCCACTTGGGACATGGTGTGAGGGTATAGTATAGTAAACTATTTTATTCCAGAACTCACGAGTGGGCTATCCAATTGACTAACTGCATGTAGAGGGTCATTTAAACTTCACTTGCACAGAATACAATATGAAAAGGTTTTAAAATAAGTTTCATTCTAAGTGATCACTACTGATGGCGAATCAATGCAATTTACGACCTGATGAATTTTCTTTTCACTGAAAAGACCGCATAGATGAGATTTTTTTCTAGTCATTTAATCAAAAATTTATCTCTTCAAATAAGTAAATAGTTATCTTAAACAACCAAATATGGTTCATAGTTGTTACATTGTGAACGCCTTACATCAATTATTAATAAACATATTCATCGCCGGAAACTCTTTATTCACTATTATATAACATTTCATTCAGTATTCTATATGTAGAAATGCTAGTATACATAGCTTAAGAGTATTCTATTATGTGATACGCACAGAATATTATTATTGATTAAATTTATTGTATACTCCCCGTTGAATTAAAAAAAATAAAATAAAATAGAAATATACTTATATTGTTACTGATTGTATTAAAACCCTTCAGGCATTTTACTCAATGATGTAGATAGTCCAGCAGAGGGTATCTTCCATACAAGCAAAAGTGTCGGGCTTCACTTCAGGTATTAATTAATCTTGGAAATAACAAAAAAATGGTAAAATTACGTTCAATACACTTTAAATACGGGTCATTTTAAGTTCGCTATAAACCGCATCTTTTTCTATAAGTGTGTGTATGTACCTATATTACATAAATATAAATATATGTGGTAGTACAGAAATATAATAGACATAAGCTGGACTCGTACTAATAATCATTATGATTGTGTTGTACGCACTAACTCTCGTATGATCACCAAAGTTAAGTTGTCAGTTTACGTGACTAATACACTAATAGATGAAATTTGAAATGTATATTTAGTGTTTTATTATGAAATATAATTTTAAATTTTAATTGGAAATATTATGTTTATATAATACCTATTTTTAATTAAATAATTTAAACCTGTTAATTATTAATGATGCCAACCCAGTATGAAAATCTTAGATACTACACTGAGTTAGTGAGGACGAAATATCTAGTAAGCCTACAAGTTTCTCCTTACCTATTTATTACAATGCTAAATAAAATGTTGCGTGTAGGTTATGTTTACGTATTTATTTAAAAAAAAAACTTAATACCATGTACCTACATACATTTATAATTGAAAATATATGTATACTAATTACATAAATCTTTAATTACCGCTCTTTAGAAAAAGTATAAAGTAAAAATATAATCCCACCTATTTTTCTTCTTTGTACCCCTTTTTTCCTTCTTTTAAGTTTTCTCGAAAGTTTCTCGAACCGTCACATTCTAATACATTGTTGGTATTATAATTAACTACTTGAATTACATATAGTACAAACATTTATTAAAAAAAAGACATCAATCTAATAGTTACTGTCTCATGTGGTATGTTTGAATTTTTCATTAGTAGGTATATAGAGCTTTTCGCCACTGCGCAAAACATATCTTTGCATGCATTTTTAGTCAAAAGTGCATAGTCTTACTGTCGTAAAAAGTCTTTGGGCTAATAATATCCCAGGTTGTGGAATGTTTTAGGGGCATTCTCACCATAGAGCAATAAAAGTCATAAAATGATTTTTCGGAATAAATTATTCATTTCAAAATTCATATTGTTTTTATATTCCTAAAAACATTTCTTATAGATATTTGATAAAAGTGCATTATTTGGTAACTCAATAAATAAAATTCAATTGTGTTGAGGCCGACAACAACATAACAAAAACATTACAAATAAAAAAAACACATTGAAATAAGAACACCCAAAACTCTACACTAACAAAGAAAACATTTAATTTTGTAAAAAAAACTTCCTCTTAGAGCAGTGTCCCTTATTTCTTAAACTAAACCCTTCAGAGCACAGTGATGTTCTACCAAAGAATAGTTTTCACTTCTTTATTGATAATTTTTTTTTATTTAAAATTCATTTCACTTATTGCTGATATTAATTATAAGTCTATAATTATAAAAAAAATATTGTAATGTAGCAATATAGTGTATAATGTGTATTTAAAATAACAATGTTTATTTATCTTCTAATATATAAAAGGAAGACGTATGTGTTACGCCATTTATAACTCAAGAATGGCTGTACAGATTTGAATGATCTCTTATTTGTTGGATTCTTCTCCGCCCGGAATAGCCGATAGGCTATTAAAATATCTTACAAATTTACGGGAAGAAAAATTATGAAGAAAATTATTTACGCCATACATATTTAATTTCGAAAATAAAAACAATATGGAGAATTATTGCGCTCTTAGCGCTTCTACGTCGCCTGTTGCATTGTCTAAAATAATCCTTATGTTCTGCTATATTAAGAATCAAATTACTATAATCAATATGAACAAATTGTGTAAAACTAGTGAACTAATATTTGTTTACTATATTATTTTATTCTACTAATATTTATTTATTGTGTCGACAGTTCTGTCACATAAATGTGGACGTGCACAGATTATATTTGAAATTGTATTTTACTATTCCAGATGGAAAATTATTATTAAACCAAAAATTGTGCAATTAAAGATAAAAATAAGAATGTGTTCATGTAGTACTGATGCAAGATTGTGTAGTGAAATTTGCAGATGGACACTACCGTCATATTGCCAAAGTGTGTCAAATATGTGACTTATTTATTTACGCCATACATTTTTAATTTCAATTAAAAATGCCATATGGGAGAATTAAACAAAATCAACGATGATGTTTTTTATAGATTGGCCTATTTATAGAATATTTTTTGTATACATTTTCAAATTAGAATCGTTATCCATACAATTTAAGATCTGTGGTTCTGAAATTTCAATTTTGAAAAAATCATGGTTAAGAATTTTTAAAAATTTAAAATTAATAGGTATCTACCTAAAAATAAATTAGAACCTACATACATTACGTACAGCAGATAATAAACAAATCTGAGTTAAGTATAATTGTTCAACATAAATGATTTTTATTTTTTTTACACTATATGTGATTCCCAAAATGGTCCAGGTGGATCCCCAGGGGGTCCACGGAGACTCGACGGGGGTCTTTGTTGGCGTGACTAAAAAATGGGGATGGTTCAGAGTCGTAAGCGGAGGTCCACGAATCCATAGTTATAATTAAAGTATCGGATATTCGGTAAAAGTACCAGATACTTAATGATTCGAGTACATAAATATGCTTCTTTAAGAAAACCGAGGTGTTTTTAAAATATTTCATATTCCTGTAGGTACCATTTTGAAAATTCGACGACGACCGGGGGGGGGGGGATTGAAATTTGACGAAAAAAATAGACCGGGGGGGGTAGAAATGCAGGGGTCCATCGGAACCAGCAAAATTTTGAAAGTGATCTATGAGAAAAAAAAGTTTCGGAACCTCTGCACTATACGATGACATACTTGGACAATTACTTAAAATATTAATCATTCATTGACTCTTCGGCGGTACGAAGTTCGCTGGGCCAGCTAGTTATGAATAAATAAAAGTTATCATGCTTTGACTTTAAATCGTTTAGTACTTTTAAGTACTTAATTATTTCTCTTTAAAAGGGATGTTTTGATAGTTATTTACAAGCTAAAAATATCTGAAAATTGTAAGAAAACTTACCTCATTAGAAATATGAACCGATTGTAACGGTAGCCAGTGATATCCAATAGCTCTGTCCCATATCATTCCCTTATTCCAAACTTCTACCAGCAAACCAGCCGTCACGTCGTTGGTCTCACTGGAATTATAAGAAAAAACACTACTGAATATAAATGCTACCATAGTAAAATATTAATAGTTTTTATATAAATCATGGTTATAGGCATCTCTCAAGAGTGGAATAGTTGTGGGGTAACCACTATCCGCTAGAATAATTGCATATTGAAAACAAAATAAACGGCATAAAATTTGAATTTATTTTGCATAAATTAATAATAAAATAAACGTTCAAAACTGACTTAATTAAATAACTCTTTAATATTATAAGACTGTGTTTAGTCGTCATTATTTACCAACAAAATAATATTTTTAAAATTGATAATCAAATTTTTACAAAGAAAAATCAATAATCTACATAAGTATTATTATCATATCTCGCATTCTATGATTCATAATAAAATTAAAATTAAATATACCATATAATTTTATCGCACTGTTAGAGGCATTATTATGTTGTCTTTGATCCGTTCAATAGTTAAATAATTCAAACTATTTACGAGTATTTGCGAACTATTTCCATTACTTAATCTCAGTTTTCTTTGATAAATACTGTTACTGTACTGTACCATCACGGAATATCTCACAAGTGGGGTAGCCAGCAGACCAGCTGCATGTAAGAAACATGCAAGCTGTCCTCTCCGCGCCAATATAAATTCAAGACATTCAGGATGGGTGGCAAACCTCATCGCTGAATTCAAGATGTAAAATGACTTTATTTTTTCGAACACTTGCCTTTTACAGGACACTCGAAAACTTACGGAGAAGAGTGGGAGACCAATTCTTGATAAATCAACCTAAGCTAAATTACTAAACATGGAACAATATGATTTGTTTTTTATAATCTGGGTTTTGTTAGATACCCAAATACAACCTTATGCACCTTTCACAGTTAGCTAAAAGCTTGTGTCGTGAAAGAGGAGCACCTGGGATCAGACCACGGACCCCTGTGTTTTGTTTTGTTTCGATAAGGTAGATAAATGTTAGGTACCTATCTTTTTAAAATTAATTGTGGCGCATGGTATTGGATGATAGCTGATCTCTGAATGATTAACCTGTTTTCTTACTTTATTTATGTAGTTATTGTCTGGTTTGTGCTTATATATTTATAAAATAAAATAAAATAAAATAAAAATAAATGTGTTTATTCTTTACAGAGTTGTTCTTGATTAGTTCTTAATTAATCAATTTAATTTAATTATACTGCTATTAATTTATAATTGCCTGTATTTTATTTTCAATAGCTACTATTTATTTATTATTAGGTATAACCGTATTTTAGAATCGTAATAATTATTTTTCACTATGCCTATGACCTATGTAACTAATATATGTAACTGTTAATATTTAAATAACATGGTATGATTATACGTTAATTTAGTATAAGTGTGTTGTTTTTATTATTACCTATAATTTAACTTAACTTCTATTTCAGATGAAACCTTGCATTTATATGTGTAAGCACTAAGGAATAAATTAAATCACTTAAAATATTGTCGTATTTTTTTTTTCAAATCACTTATTTTAATTAGTTTTGAAATATTAAAAGTATCATATCATAAATAATATTCAATTTTTTAATCCATCCATTAACGAGAGTCCATATTTTTATAATGCGTGCTTTTTTGGGAAAGATTTTTGTTTTGCAAACTAAATATACATTTGTACGTTTTGTAAACATTAAATTTCTGCCGCAAACATACAGTCTTAACCCATTTAGACCGAAGGTTTTTTTCTGCGATTTTTTTCCTGAAATTCATATTTGTTACATAAAATGGTGTAAAAAAAAGATTTCTGTAGTATCATTTTTTTTTTATTATTTCTAGTTTTTGAGATATAAGGTGTTCCGAAATCGGATCACTAGGCTCTTGGACTACCTTTTATGACATTAGAAGAATATACTGTTTTTTATAATTATTTGGTGACTACTACTAGATACTAATAATTAAATTATTATTATTAGCAATATTAGTGCATATGATTGTGATTGCGATTTGACATGCAAGGCAAAATAACATTTTTCACATTTAAATGTTGTATTTTTATGGCATTGACGGCAACGTGTTTGCTTACTTTGGTTGACTATATTATGATTCAGACCATCATATCTTGAATCAATGTTGCATTTCTGAGATGGTTTTCCCCTTCTTCCAGTTTCTGCAGGATGACCGTAGGTCTTCAAATAATTAGACCCTTTACGGCAACGAAATTCCAGAAGATCTAATGGTTTTTCTTCGAGTGTTTTGTGTAGTTGCAGAGCATTTTGTAAAATTAGTTCGATACAGAAAAACAAAGGGCTCGAATAGCATTTCTTTCCCCGTATTGAAGCACGATACTTAGCAATATTTACATCAGCTCTGTCGACACCTCCCACATATTGGTTATACAATTTTATCATATATGGCTGTTGAACCTATATTACCTTTTTTCTTTTTGAGAACAACGATTTACTAGACCAACTGGATTAACTCCAGCTCCTGAAGAGGCAACAATGACAATACTATTGGCATGTAACTTACAGACAATATTTCCCTAATTATCGCTTTTGAAGTCAAATGCTCCTCTTTCTTTTTTCTTCATAATTTCGTCTGAGTGAATCGGAGGCTTGTCAATTCGATATTTTCTCACGATGCCTGTCGCCTGATGGCCTCACGGTCACTGTAGCGAGTAAAGAAATACTTGTAAAAAAATTATCGAATATGAAATAATATTCTCCAGAATGCTCTTTTGTGAGTCTCTCTACAAATTGAAGCACTGCCGAAGCACGGACGTCATATTCTTCATATTTGGTATTTGGATTTTTACCCTGATATGGCTCGAACCAACAGATGTACCCTAATCTTGTTGCTCTTCACCAAAACTTGAAACCAAATCATTTATTATACTAGGTTTGCCTCTAATAAATTGCTTACACCCATGACGACCATAGTAGGGTACCAGAAAAAAATCCTTCAACATCTTGGGTAAAGCCTGTTTTAACTAGAAAGAAATAAAAAAAACAGTGTTCTTTGACGTATGATTGTTTTAAATTTAATAGTTTAATTTATTTATTATTTTATTTGATATTATATTAAGTTATGTTTTGTTAAAAAAATAAACCTGTAACTAAAATAAAAAAATAAACATCAATCCTAACTTCCTTCACTACCGTGCTGCATTGAATTTGATAGGTACGTATGTGCGTAGTGTTTGAAAATCGGAACACTCGACTTTACAAACCCATAATAACGACACTATCAATAATTTCTGTATATTGTGACTAAAACACGGTAACGTATATAAAGTAGATTAGTAATAGCAAAAATTGTATTCATAGGACCAAAAACGTCAAAGCAATACTAGCCTAAGTTGAAAAAAGCGTTGCTGAAATCGTCCAATACTACACGTCAATGTTTATAAATATATCATGACGTCGTTACAGGTCTATGCACGTCCAAATACTGACCACAAGCAAGCTACACTAACACTATCACCCACTTGATACTTCTAATGTCATCTTTTTTTGATATTAAGAAGTAAAAAAACAAAAAACCGCAACGAGTCAAGTGTTCCGAAATCGGATCACTAGGTTTAAATGGGTTAAAACAGATAATTATACATTATACAATTAAATCAATTAATAATTAGAAAGCCAGCAAAGTATAACTCATAGAAAAAGTGGGTATCCCTTTTACCCGGTGTTTCATTTCCAACAAACACTTCATGAAATATAAGCTACACAGCCAATAATAAGAATAATTAATAAATATTCAAAAATATCAATTTTATCCATAATTTACATCAGTTTCATTTCAAACGTTATACGCCTCAATACGTTTTATATATTTTTCATGGAAAAAATAAATGAAATGGTTATTCAGTATAAAATAACAATTAATTGGAGCAGAAATATATCGATACTTCTAAGTATTTTACTTGCGATTAGCTTTAAGTACTTGTTACTCGGTTTCACTAAGGAAATAGTTTCCATTACTCTGACAAAACATGAGCTAGGTATAGAAAAAAAATAGATCCGTGACTGCATGTATCCATATAGAAAAAAGTCCAGTCATATACTGAACATGTCGTCACATCTTCGAGAAGAAAAGTCGACTACATGTATTCTACAAAGAATGCCCGAGGAAAGAAGATCGTTCAGGCAAAACCAAGGAAATTGGATAACGATAACCGTGATCTGCATGAGCTAAATGCTTAAGATGACTGACAATCTATTACTCTTTTTTGGTTAGTTAGAAGACCTTGGATTTTTGAAAATAATGAGTAATATTTATAATGATTGTGTTTCGGCATAATATCACAGAGACTATTTTTCATTAATGCTGAAATATATAAGGATTATGATTGTCGAACTAAAATTGTAATATTATTACCATAAACCTACATGGAATCAAAATATGTTTTAATATAGCCGTTATTATGAAACAAAAGTAAAATATTGACAATAGTTCATTCGATATTCACATTATTTATGACAAATTAAATATAATAAAACCCATAAATATGGTTAGAAAGAAAAATAATAATCTGAATTTGTATGAAATCCAAATACGCACCAAAGTAAGTTATATATTATTTAGGTTTGTCGTGAAGGTATAAACAAACAAGGTTAGCAATGGGTGGAATCGAACCCGGAATCTTTCGATCGAAAGTTCCATATGAGTATATTTATTTAAGCGATAAACGGCTTTCGCCTTTTTCAGAATTAAAATAGTATAAAACAAACTTCATCCACAATAAATTTATCAAATCATGGAACAGGAAAGGTTCTAATTTTTAAAAGTTGGATCATAATACCAGATTTGAGACACATAGAAAATATTATTCATTATTAAAACGGAGGATAAAGACAAAATTTTCAAATTACTTTACCATTTTTTATAAAATTTCATACTACGAGTGAATTCGCAAAACCGATATATTATAACATTCAATAGTAACACTAAAAAATGCTAGTTTTTTGTATAATTTTTAATATACCTACTTGATTTTCAATTAGATTTAAAATATTGTAACCAATGTTTTTTTCTGGTTTTATATGGAGAAATGGTTTGTTTGTGTGTTGTTTCATGTATGGACGGTTTACAGTAGTGTTTTTCTTGTTATGAATGTGATTGTGTAAATATAGGAGATGAATGCTTTTTGTGATTGTGTATATGTTTCTATATGATTGATATGTTTGTGAGATGTTTGCCATAGTACAGGTTATACCTAGTTGGGCAGCATCAATGAAAATATGTATAAGATTTGTAATATATTAGTGTAACAAAATAAAAAATAAAAAAAATGTATTGTTAAAAATCAAATAAATAAATAAACGGTATATGTATTTATCGATGTTATTTTTAAAAATAAACATTGTATGAGGTCATTTATGTAAATTTAACGCATGAAACTATCATATTATATGACTTTAAAAAGACAATATCACCTTATTTAAATAAAGAGTATCTTACAATAATTTAAACAATAAAACATATTAAGTCACATTATCAACTGACGTACGAGTTAACATTATTTTCAAAAGAAATAAAATAAAACGTTAAACGTTTTCAAAAGAATTTTCCAAATCAATTGATAACTTGACAGTAAGTACAAAAGACAATGGAATTCCAAATCAAATTCAAGCAGTGAGATGATTACTGTAGTGAAGATATTCAAAAAGGTACAACACGTAAAACATGCCTTTCCACAATATGTAATAAATTGATTTATTAAATTTATGATTATATAAAAAGTTGCCCTTTAGGGAGACATTTTTCAATCTGCTTGTGAATACTACATAGTTTGGTGAAACTGACTGCAGACCTATAAAAAGTCAATGTTATTCATGTGATTCCGTGGAGCATCCGGTTAAGAATTGGTCTCCCACTCTTCTCTGTAAATTTTCGAGTGTCCTGTAAAAGGCAGGTGTTCGAAAAATTATGACATTATACATCTTAAATTCAGCGATGAGGTTTGCCACCCATCCTGAATCTCTTGTTTTTATATTGGCACGGAGAGGACAGCTTGCATGTTTTATATGCAGCTGGTCTGCTGGCTACCCCACTTGTGGGATATGCCGTTATGGTATAGTAGTAGTATTCATGTAAAAAATTTATACATTGGTACCTAACAATAATTATTACATTTTGAATGCTGATGTTATAGAAAAAACTGTTAGTGTGTCGGTGTTAAGGTTATAGAATTTCATAATGAAATTTAATAACGAATGTCTTTTTTATGTTCAAATTAATTTTTACTGAGAAAGGCGTCTCATGTCTTTCAATATTCAAGACTTAGACGTCTTTCTTAATGAAAATCAACATATCTTGTAGAAAAAAACATGCTTTTAATTTCATCATCGAAAAAACTTTTAATAATGTGCCGTGGAATCCTATACCATCACTGCATATCCCATATAAGTAGGGTAATCAGCAGATATTCAGCATTTTATAAACATTTATCCTGTCCCCTCCGTACTGCTAAAGTGTTAAGGCATTCAAGACGGGTGATAAATCCCTTCACTGAATTTAAAATGTAAAATATCTATTATTTATTATTTTTGACTGCCTTCAATAAACATGCAACCTTTCCTCTCCGTGTCCAAAAATTTAAGACATCCACGATGGCTGGCAAACCTCAGATATAAATGTGTAATCAACTCTATTATTATTCATTCATATGACAAATTAAATCTTGTATACCTGATAGTAATCAATATAAAATGATGACATGGTACTCACAATAAAAAGTCTTGTTCCCAGCAAGGATCGGCTCCTTTAACAGTTACAGTAGTAGATTTGACGTTCTGGAGTTTGAGTGTCACGTAAGTGTTGAATTGAGTAGCTGAAATAAAATAAAATAAATAAGATTTTTTTTAAAAGACATATCTGTTTTTTTATAAACCCAAATATTGAGCTCCTATAAAAGATATATCTGGGTCTTTGTTACATACACAAATGCTTACACACTAAGCTAAAAGCTTGTGCCGTGAAAGGGGAGTTTGCCGGCACCTGGTGTCGAACGAACCACGGACCCCTTGTTCTAAAGGCGGTTATAATAAAATTATATATTGCATTATATATTGCAGTAGGCACACGGTATCTTTACTATGAATCAATACATTGATACTAACTGCATTTATAAACATTTTGGTAATATATTAATTTATGTCATGTCTCCGTGGCTGTTCAACCTATTCTTCGACTACTGTATGCGACCTGTGAAAGAGATGGATGTTGGTGTCGAGCTGAATGGGTTTCGGGTGAATGCATTGATGTACGCAGATGATTTGGTGTTAATGGCTGAGAGTGAAAGGGACTTACAAGAGATTGTTACGTGTGTGTATGATAGTTGCAATTTGAATGGTTTGAAAATGAACGTTATGAAGACGAAAGTTCTTGTTTTTGAAAGAGAGAATGAAAAAACGATTTGCGAGATTAAAGTTGGTGACGAATGTTTGGAGCAAGTAAGTGAGTATGTATATTTGGGAAGTATGTTTACGAGGGATGGAAGATGCGATAGGGACATTGAAAGAAGGAAAGTGGCCGGTGCTAGAGTAAACGGTGCACTTCGACCCATTGTCAGCAATGACAATGTGTCGAACATGGCTAAAATGCTGGTGCACAATACCATTCTGGTACCGTCACTTACGTATGCAAGCGAGACATGGACGTGGTTGAAGAAGGACGAAAGTGGAATAAATGCAGTAGAGATGCGATCGTTGAGAAGAATGGTTGGTAAAACGCTGCGTGATAGAGTGAAGAATGAGGATATTAGAAGAATGAGCGGATGCAAGAAGACTGTTGTGGACAGAATGCGTGTAAATAAATTGAGATGGTTTGGTCATGTGGAACGAATGAAAGAGGAAAGAATGACAAAGAGGATATACTTATCTGAAAGAAAGGGTGTGAGGAAGCGCGGGCGTCCGAGAACCACGTGGCTTGATCACGTGGATCAAATTCTCAAGGATGACCGCGTGTTGAGTAAGAGGAACCGACGTGCGTGTATGAGGAACTGTATGAATGTGGAGGAAGCGAAGGAAGTGTGTAAAGATAGATCTGTTTGGCGTTCCGTTCTCTCTGCCTACCCCACTTGGGACGCGGCGTGAGGGTATAGTAGTAATTAATTTATGCTTGATAATTTACGTTAGACCAGGCGTCGGCAACCTATGGCACGCGTGCCAGGCTTGGCACGCGATGGGGTTCTGAATGGCACTCTACAAAGTAATCAGGGACAAGGTTCGCATTAAAAAAAAAAATTATGTTAGAATTTTATGTTAATTTTTTAATAAATATGATTAAAAGATAAATTTGATATAAAATTCTTCTCCTCTAGGACTTTCAAACCTCATTATATAATTTAGAATTAAGGCGGCACCCTGAATCATATTGGTAGAGTGGCTTGGCACACCACAGCTAAAAGGTTGCCGACCCCTGCGTTAGACTATGTAACGTCTAGATTTGATATATTTTTTAATAAAATGTACGTATTAACCCTAAATGTGTCTTTACACGACCCGAAACTCTTATCAGGGTCTGATAAATAATTAGAGCGGCAAAGGCGACCCGTTCCTACCGCCGCGCCGGCACCGAGACGTTGGTACAGAGCCCAATTTAGAGGAGGGAACGACGAATATCGATTCCTAGAATTGTGAAATATTTCAAATTCTGATATTTACCCTTATGAAAATTATAATGTAAGGGATCTTATAAAACTTTGAAACTATGACCTAAAAAAAATCTTTGTATTAGGAAAGCCATTCAAATAGTAACAAATGTGGTTTTTAGAAAATATTCCTTGAAAATTGGGGAAATTACTAAGTTGGAACTAGCCCCGCACATTTTCAATCACATTTTTTATGTGAGGTGTTATACACAGTTAAATTTTTTGCATACATAAGCCGAGTTTATCGTAGAAGCAAATAAAATAAGATAAGATCTTACTCAAAAACACTTATATCTAAATATTTTTCGGATGAATATACATTTCAACCATTTCATATAATCATACAAAAAAGATTGCTAAAAATTAAAAAGAAAAATAAATGTCTTTTTGATTGATGTACAGTGTTGTCTCTTCAGAGGAGGGTGGAGTATAGCATTCTGGTTGAGCATTTTTTAAAACATAAAGATGGACTTTTAATATCACATGGTAGACAGACTAGATCGGTGGCTAACAAACTGTTGCGCATTAACAAATTTTACAATGATTATGGACGTAGGACCGACGATATGTTGCTGCCCAAGGTTTGGAACCCCATGCCTGCCTGTTTGAAGCAATGCGAATCCATCGAGTAGTTCAAAAAGAAGGTTAAACGATACATATTACACAAAAATCCTCAATGGTTGATCTAAGGGCTGGGCACAGGTTGTTCTGGACTTGATGGGGTGGAGATTTTGTTATAGGTATAACATATATACAATATTTATTTTTTGATTGTTTAATTTTATTATTGCAATCTAAGATATTTAAGATCACAGCCCAAAATCCCCATAAGGGATTAGGCAAAATAATATAGATTTTGTATACATATTTATTATTAATAAAAGTAAAAAAAAAAAAAACTATGATTAAAAGCTGCCGATCATTACTACTCAATTTTTAATACAAATATGAATTGGCAGTGTAATGAAATACGAATATGAAACGAAATTGAAGTACATTTTACAAAAAATAACAAGTAGATATCTGATACCTGTTGTTTGAACTACATCCCCTGTGCACGAGAAAAAATATTACAACACCATTACGTACTTCTTTGAAATAACGACAAATATCGTCCATAATTTGGTCGCTTCTTATAACTTATTTGTCCTCTATAAGAATATAATATTTCAAATGCGAAAATGTGGAAAGAAAATAAAAAGAATAAAAAGTTTGTTGTTGTGGAGGTAGGAACGGAGCATCTATCTATATAAATAAAAATGAGTTGACCATGTATGTTTCCCCATAACTTGAGAACGGATGAACCGAATTGGCTGATTCTTTTTTGTTGTGTTTGTAATTATAAGGAGACGGTTTACATGAAAGAAAATTTCTGGAAAACCCAACGGAAAAGTAGTAATTTCAGATTGTATTTTTGTATGAAAGTGACGTTTACATGACAGTTCCGCTGTCACGTGTTGCCTGTTGAAATTTTTTTAATACAATGTTTTATCCACCATCAACGACTTTTTTTGTTAAAACCATATGGAGAATTATACAATATCAACGATGAAGTTTTTTCATAGATTGACCTATTTATAGAATAATATACATTTTCAAACTAGAATCGTTATCCATACAATTTAACATCTGTGGTTTTGAAAATTCAACGTTGAAAAAATCATGGAAAGAATTTTTATAAATTCAAAATGAATAGGTGAATCTACCTTAAAAAAATTAATTAGTATATTCTATCTACATAAACTATATTACGTACCTACAGCAGTTAATTAATAAACAAATCTGAGTTAAATATAATTATTCAACATAAATCAATTTTGTTTTTTTACATTATGCGATGACTATCATGGAAGTTTGTAAAAAGATTAAAAATAATATTAATCATTCATTGATCGTTAGGCGGACGGTTAACGGACGAAGTTCGTTAGGTCAGCTAGAAGTGTAATAAAATCGATGGAAAACCTTTGCATCCTGTTGAAATTTTTCTCATTTTATATTATTAAGATGAAAGTAAAAATAATAATTAATTAATATATTGCGCAAGATACATAATTAAATATTACAATATTTTATCGGCTGTCTGCACTGACATCCACCACAGATTGATAAACATTTCCTTTACCTGGTACATATTTACCAATAATAATATTAATAATAATAATGAACCCTCGACAAATAATATAATACACATAATATAACTTAATTAAAAAGTAATAATTGGACGATGACGTATTTATTACGTACTTCATAATTAATTAGATCCGTTTATGATTATTATATTATTTATTAATAGAGAATTACATACTACTTCAAAACAGTTAAGAGTGATCGAATAAACAACATTTAATTAAGTTATATAAATATATATACCTATTTATACAACACATATTATGTATGCTGGTTACCTCACTTGAGGGAGATGCCGTGAAGGCATAGAAGGAGTATTAGCTGATTTTTTCGTATAAAGCTGTATTTTACTATCTATGTAAGTGTTCATAGTGAGTAAAAGTTTATAGACGGATGTAATACAATTATCATGTATGAAGTATGATTCAATCACAATATACTTATATCTACGCTTACGAATGTTTCGACGCTTACGAATCGGTTTAGACTTTAAACAGGTCGGTATGAGAACAAACAAAGATGAATAGATAACTGTTGAATGCTGTCATAGCATAAAGTGCTTAATCCAGCTCAATTCGTATGCGTCGGAACACCTTGTTCGTTCTCTCTCACCATTAGAGGGTATCTTTTCCCGGATTATTTTTGTTCCCGGGAAACGGGAAATTTTAAAATGAATTTCCCGGAATTCCCGGGAATCCCGGGAAATTCATTATTATATTTATAAATATTCAATTTTCAACAAATTTGGTACAAAAACTCTCATAACTTGTTGACCCTTGCAAATATTTTGATTTGATAAAAAAAAATCAAATTTTTGTTACCAATATAAGTAATTTGCTTAAAAAAAACTAAATAGCTGACTGACGAGATTTATTTAGGTACTCTATGTTATATCAAAATAAAAATTGTTTACAAAATATATAAACTTTTAATTTTTGATCATCCTATCAAGCAAAAAAATGTTATGGATTTTGGCAAAGCTTTTTAAAGATTTTTGACTTTAAAAAATGAGAAATTTCGACAAAAAAAGATTTTTTATATCGGTTAATATCCATGAATAAAACAAAAAAAAATGACGGTTGGCTGCACTAATATTTTTAAGAACTATCTAACTTTTCGAAATATGTAAAAAAAAACATGAAAAATTGTAGGATTCTTATACATTGTCGGCCAAACACACCTCCGATTTCGAATTATATTTAGAATAATTATGCTTCTTTCAAACGAATACATTGAAGCTATAATTAAGTTTTTATTTAAAGTATAACACTTATATTGGTAAATAATATTATTTTTCATATTTTCATATCAAAATATTCGTCAGCTTCTACAAGTTTATCACGACTATTACAGTTAACTAAACCAAGATTTCGGTATCGGTATGGCAATCTGCATGACTAATAATTTGTATTTTTTCCCGGGAAAGGATTCGTTTTTTTCCCGGGAAACGGGAAATAAAAATTAGAGGGTTTTCCCGGGAATTCCCGGGAGTAACCCTCTACTCACCATATCTGGCAAGTAATACAAAATAACAATTTCCTTTTGAGTTAATTGAACCTAGAAACTATGAAAAATATTTTAAAAATTTAGAGAGTAATAAATTATGACTATTTTTGTGTCATGTAAAGGTATTTACATATTAATGTATTTGATAATAGACGACAATATTTATTTTTTGATTGTTTAATTTTATTATTGTAATGTAAGACAATTAAGATCACAGCCCAAAATCCCCATAAGGGATTAAGCAAAATAATATAGATTTTGTAAACATATTTTTTTACTAATAAATAAATAAAAAAAAATTTGCCTTTTACAATACATAACAAATTACCAATATAATACAGTCTTCAAACATAAAAAATGTATACAATACGGTTAAAAAAAAATCAAGTAACACCAATAAACAAAATAAAACCAGTAAAAATTCAATAGAAATACAATTCAATATTACAGGTATCATTCGGTTACTAATTATTGTAGCAAAATAGCAATAGCAAATTGTTTCTATTTTATTGGTTCATTGCTATATTTTATTAAAGGACACCCCTAATTGTATTCGATCTTCACGTATCAGCTACGTAGAATAGTTACTTATATAATAAACTAAATATGTATGTGATTGTCTAATATTAGATTTTTTAAGTAGTTTAATATTCACCATTGTTTTCAGAACTTATCTTTTCACGTAAACCCTTGTTAATATTAAATAATAATACTGTTTACATAAATATAAAAACGTACGGTATATTTTACACATTCAATATTTACAAAATAAATATTAAATCTTCCGTAGATACAATGAAATTCAGCCCAAATTCTTATTATTTATTTGTAAAAATAACCTACCAACACCATTGTGTTGGTATTGGTATCGGATCATTATTTATCATTAATCTACTTTCTAAATTGGTATATTACAAAAAATACATACCTTGTGGTCCAACGTAATGTGCCTTTTTTACTGAAACAAAAAGAAGAACAATCAATTAAAATATTAAATTACACATTGTATTTTTTTATATTATTTATTTAACAATATTTTGCCAATATACAAATACGGAAAGTCAACATATTAAAATACATCAGATAACTTTATTACATTAGTGAAAAACCAAAAAAAGTTTGGCAAAATTAAATATATATGGCTTCGTCGGTAGCCTGGAGGTCGAGTCTCGGCCTTCAGAACAAGGGTTCCGTGGCTCGATCCCAGGTGCCGGCAAACTCCCTTTTCACGGCCCAAGCTTTTAGCTTAGTGTGAAAGGTTTATAAGTTTGTATTTGGGTTTATAACAAAATCCAGATACAACTTTAAAAAAAAATATATATATATATATGTATTATATATTCCTTCATACCTAAAGCGAGAATAATATATATGTATGTAGGGTAGAGAAAATATACACTGAGAAAAGGTACATCTCCAAATTCAATTGATATTTCACAATAAATTGTTTTGCTCGCCTTACCATTGATATAATATGACATAAAGATCAAATTCAACATTACGTAACATTAAATCATTTTGCCTTTACCGATAACTATACTTCCCAACGATATGTTCGGCACTTACCAATCTTTTAGTTACCCAAACATCCGTGTATGGCGCTAGTTGGTTTAAAATCATTGTCAGGTAAGTACATTATGGCTTGTGAAATTGCCACACGCATAAAAATACATTATGATTGACGAAACGTATATCAATAGTACAATATTGTTTTATTTATTTGTAGTATTTTCGTTATTATACAAATAATTAAATACTTATTTATTGTTTTTTAATATAATGAATACACTAGAATGGTTGTAAAATGTGTTATATTTTGATAAAAAAAAAAACAATACTTTGGTCATTATTAATAATTCTAATGGCAACATTATATTCGATGACATTCGTCGATTTTCCGTTCGGTGTTTTGTTTGTTAATTTCTGTCAAACCGTTTTCGTATTTCGGTGTTTTTTTATAAGTGGATTGAGGATAATTGTTAAAATATGACAGTGCAAAACATTTAAAACAAGATCCCTCATAATAGTGCATTATGGGATGAAAAAATCACCTGTCATGGAAATGCAAGGTTGTAATTTCTTCTTATTTACTATTATTTTTGTATGATTTAAAGCATTAATGATTTTGATATTATGTTTTTACATTATAGATGAAACGCAATGTGGAAAATAACGTGGAATTACAGAATGAAAGTGCACCATCAAGTAACCATTTGGTGAGTAACATTGTTCTAACCTTGAGTGCTTGTGGATGGACTAATTAGGTTATTTTAATTTAATGAATATTTTTTGCTTTACAGATTACAGGATTTAATGTTAAAAACCATGTGATGAAATGAAAGTGAAACTTCAACCATCAATTTGGTATGTAATATTGGACTAACATTGATTTTGTTTGTGAATGAACTAACTTTATTAGTTATCATTTGGTTTAATAAATCATTTTTGTACTTTTAGACTGTGGAGGAAACAAATGAGGTTGTGATTGAGCATATACATTGAAGGAGACCCACCGTCCACCTGGATAGTTCAGAAATCTGGGGGCTTACATTTATCCGACTAAATTTCTACACTAACAAATTTGTCCACACAAGTGGTGCCATAATATATGTTAAGATCAAAAGCATTTACAGCTCAACAAATAATGAATCTTTATAAAGTCCAGTCCATGATGAGTTGGTATGAGATGTTTAATTTGCAATAATTGTTTTATCAACAAGCCAAATTTTTATTGACGATTAACTAAAATTTGTACTTTACAGAATGTTGCAGAACATCAACAAATTGGTGAAAATGTTGCTTTGGATTTGGTGTCACCTACATCAACATCAAAAGTTTGTATACTTCAAATCCTGTTTTTTTAATTTCAATTCTTTTGTTTACAAAAATAACTTTTAGTTATATATATTATTTTTAATTTTACAGAAAAAAGGTCAAATGTAATTATCAAAAGGCTAGTAGAAAACAAATTAGTAGAATTGGGGCATTCATACTCAAACAGAAAAAGTCAACTGTCAGCATGAAAAATTTTTGTTCCCATAGAAAAAAGTTGCAGAGAAGAATGCCAAAATAAAATAACTCCCGTAGAGCAACAACGTGGTATGATTAGAATTTTTATTTTTTTTATTTATTTTCATATAATGAAAACAAAATTGTTTTTGGTTTTACTACGATTTATTTGTTTAATAAGTTACCAGGTTTCGACCTATGAGGTCATTGTCAAACTAAATTTACTATAGGCCGTGTTGTTACTTAAATACTATGTCTTATTAGGTAGGTATAACAATATATTCTTAGAGCTAAGGTTTTATATAATGCAAAAATTATTGAGGGAAATTCAGAAAGAACAGTTGGTTGTGTTGTATATCAATATAATGGAGTTTTACAAAATCAACGTCGACTCAATCAATTTATTTATTTTGTTAATACACTTATTACAAACAAACAGCTATTACAGATTATATAGTATAACTTGAATATTGTATGGTTTGCAAGCCAGTGAAGTTTGTTAAATTATTTTACACCATATTATCAACACTATGTTCCAGCTATGTTCCAACAACAAAAATAAATAAAAACAAAATGCACTCGATTGCACCGATCGAGGCAATAACAATGAAGACAAAAAGAAAAACATTCAGTCGTGAAATGAATACGCTATTACAAAAAAAAAACACAAGCAATGACTGATGCTCAGGGGGGGGGATCAGTCCTCTCTGAATAAAAACTGAAGAGATCTAGAAATAGCACCTTTGAATTTTGGCAATGATGAAAAGTAAAATTCAACATCCCTGAAGAAAGAGTTGTAATTTTTGCACGACCTTTGGAAGAATCCTATAATACTCGTACGATATATTTATTATGTCTTTATAAATTGTCCTTATTTTTATATTTTTTCAATTGAAATTTTTAATAAATTATTATATTACATAAGAACTTAATAGAAAGAAATCATTTTAATTTCCTTGCTACTTTTTTTACTTATATATTGATCACAATGTTTATTTGTACAATGTGAATAATTATTCTAATAATATTATTATTTTTGCTAGATTTTTCAAATAATAATTATAGTGTTATTAGGAAAATAGATCACATTTTACAACTAAACGCGATTAATATTATTGGACTTTTGACAGCTAAGGTCATGTATAGGTACCTACGTAAGTATGACAAGTAAATCAATTGATTCGTACCAACGATTCGTTGTGCAGCGAACTTCAAGTTGATGACGTCACTGTGAAGAAGTTGTTGGTAAATGTACCAATGAATTATTGGTTGCGAAGTCAATAGATCTGTACTAGTGAATCGTTCGTACGAACTCTGGTCCTAATTTGATAGTACGTACCAATGATTCGTTGTGAAATTTCGTTAGTATTTTTCTCAGTGTATCAAAAAAATAACTATTTTTTATACAATGAACATATTAATTTTTAATTAAATATTAAGAAATATCAGATATTCATTTTTCTATTTAATGATTATTGAAAAAATAATTGTTTCTTATTGGACATGAACAAAAATGAACATTTACACATCAGAACTTTAGTTTTTTGTTGAGAGCTATTTACTTTATTATTGAAATATATTAAATATTAATTTCAGAGATTATGCACGTATATTTTCAATAACACTAATGATATGTATACGCTAGCCTGATGATGAAAACGAAAGCTCCTTAAAGCCAAACTGCGACTAATAAAGTTTCGTGGAAGTACCTACTAGTAATTCAAAATTAACTTCAAGTATCGCAAATCTATTCTATTTTATTTTTCTCAAGGCTTTCCATTCGTTTGCGAGGGATTTTGATTGAAGTATCGTAAGTTGACATTGTTGACTAAATTCCAATACAAATCTTCGAAATTCATTATTTAGTGTAAGCACTGTGGTAGATTATTATTCAGATCGTATTGTTAGTATAAAATTGATAAAATCAACTTATCGACCGGCAGTACCTACTCGGTGGACGCTCGGATTGAACTGCATTATTATAAATGTAATACTTCATTATATAGTACCTACTCCCATACTCCCACAGTAACTTCATTTATCACTCACATCATCAGGCTAACGTAAGCCTAATGATAAAAACGGAAGCTCATGAAAGGTGACTCATGAGAAATAAAATCTTATGAAGTAATATTTCTAATAACTTACTTTTGATTTACCTAATATTTCGATGCGTAATCTGATCATTTGATAGGACACTGGAAGGATAATGAGTAATAGTGATTCAAGTTGATAATGCTAGAAAAAAATCGTTTTGGAGTAGATCAGTATTTCCCAAACTATGGGTCGCGACCCACCAGTGGGTCGTGAGCGAATATTAAGTGAACCCTAATGGACGATTCGCTACCGTAAAAGACATGAATAAAAAAATGTTGTTGGAGCAATGTTTGAAGAAAGAAAGCTAAAAGGCGGGTCCCAAGATTGGAAATTTCTCCTAGATGGGTCAGAGTCCAGTTAACTTTGGGAACCATTGGAATATATAAAAATTCAACAGCACTATAAAACTTATTCTACACTCAGAGGTAAATTGGTAGATGAGTAGGTACCTACTCAAGTTAAGCATTTATTAAACCATAGCATAAACAATGATCAAACTATTAGACAACCAAAATATCTGGATTGGATTCAAATTGAGATGCATTCTCAATAATAATCACAAAGTTATCAAATTGTCGTACATACATAGATATATATCGCACTCAACTAAATAGGTACATGTTTGTTTCTGCACAAGAGGAATTTTATTTAAAGTGGGAAATAAAAGTTTCAATATCTTAACAATACATAATATAACGAAATCGGTTTTACATTTTACGATATACATTTGTTCATTTTTTCGGAGGCCTGTATATATATTATTATATTTTTATAAAAGATATATAATTGTTAAAATAACTTTATTTCTCGGATATTTCAGGAGCCCAATGACTCCTATTTATCCGTTTAGATGACAATTTATTAATATTTCAACTCTCTGTAGTCTAGTACCACTACGCCAGTGTTGGCATCTCCGATCCTACCACATCAGTGAGCGGGGAACCCGGCTGACGTGACAGATCCCATCTTGAGACCCACACATCCACGAATGCCTTAAAGCTTGAAGCATTTGTGGCATTTAAAAACACTTCCCCAAACCATGGGTCGAGGAGTGTCAACAGTCATACTCAGAATCATTTCCTCTCTTGCATCCATCATCAAAGGACATTCCCAAAGGATATGTTCCGCATATTGAACTCCTATAAAAGATATATATGGGTTTTTGTTATAAACACAAATACAACCTTAAACACCTTTCACAGTAAGCTACTAAAAGCTTGTGTCGTGAAAGGAGAGTCTGCCGGCACCTGGGGTCGAACCACAGACCTTTTGTTCACAAGGCCAAGACTCTACCTCCAGGCTACCGACGAACTCATAACTCGAACTTTACCAATCGGATGCAAAAAAGTATAATTATTTTTATTTATTTCCAAAATATTACATACTTAAATAACATGAAAACATCATAATGGAATATAATGCCCCACTAGATCGAAATCTGTTCTGGGGCAATACTAAGAAAATACTAAAAAATTATTACAACTTAACAACAGAATTAAATAACAAGAAAAATAAAACAATTTAATTAGTAAAAATAACACAAATTAAAAATATGACTAAACTCTTCGATGAAATACCCGAATAAGCGCCCCTGCTACCCGTCCGTGAGACGCAACGGGGCTCTTACCCGAACATCTCCACCGAGCACCTCCACCGAGGACACAACAACAATTCTTTTTTTAAGTATGATTCTTTATACCTAAGAAATGTTTAAAAGTAAATAACTAAGTGATAATAATCGTGTAAATTTATAATAAAAATAAGTAAATGTTTATTGGAAATTTATATATTACATTTGTAGGAAATGTCGTGATGGTATAATTGAAAAAAAATATTCGCAACATTTAAAATATAAAACATAACATGTACGAGTATACGGGTAGTGTTTAAAAAAATTAAATAGAGAATTAAATCTGAATTTCAAAAGTGAAAGTGCAATTTGCATACGGCGTGGCGTTTAAATGTCTAGGAAAAGTTTAACACGCAACAACAAAAAACAAACATACAAATACGTTTATATCAAATAATAATATTAAACAAATGATAGAATATTCGAAAACGACATGAAATAAATATTTAAAATAAAACAAACCAATAATAGGATTATGACTTTTGTATTATTATTTTTATAAAAACTACATATTGAAGCCGTTGAAAATACTAGTAATAAATGTTTATTATTATAATATGTTTGAAAATCCTTATTAATTTATCTTTAAAATGAAAAAAAGAAAGAAAAAATATTATTTGCTAACAACTATACTAACTTGCCTTGATGGTTTAAATTGACAAAAGTTAAAAAAACGAGAGATATTAATGTAAAAAAAATCAAGTATTCATATCTATTAATTTATTATAAGGCAGTTAAATAAATCGTTCTAAGATATAATGTTTCAAGTATAAATTTTATTAACTTCGTCAATCAATCAATATTCGAAACTTTAAAGCTTATTATTATCATTTATTATAGTACTTATTAAATAAATCAGTCACTATCTAATAGGTGTCTAGATCTCCATGAATAACTGAATATCTAATACAGGGATGCCACGTCGGAAAAATATATTAATAGTTATACCAGTAACATGTTATGTATATGAAATTTCAGTTACATCTGCAATTGATATGAGCTTCAAAGTGAGTACTAATATAATTATTAAATTATTAACAATAGGTAGCATTAATACGTGTATGTCAAATTGCCGGGAAGTCAGTTACAAGCCATCATCTAGATTGTGGTTTGGGTCAATTTAATATCCTTTTTGTATAACTGTTGCATTTACTTAATAAACATTTTATTAAAATGCTAATGTTATAGATAAAAGTCTGAGAGATCAATTTCGTAAAAGCGTTATACGAGTAGAGTCTGGAAGGAAATCTGAGATATTAACAGAAATTAACAAAACCTCGACATATGTGGCTTTGTCGTTGGGGTTTATAAGAAAAGCTTCGACATTTCGCCCGGCAGCTTAATTTGACAAAGCGACGTTGCGAAAAGGATGGGTTGTGGATTCAAGTCACGTTTGGAGTAATACCAAATAAGGTGACGTTGCCTTTTCTAAGCTTTATATGGTAGTATCGAATGTCAAGTTAACATACAATAATGAAACTATAAGAAATTAAAACGAAACAAAATATTTGCTTACATTGTCGACAACTTTAACCAAAAATGGATTGTGTTTCGTTAATGTCTCAAAAATAAATCACAATATCAACAGGCGGTGGATGTGAACTGAAGGTCTTGCATTTCAGTCATGTGGTTCTGGGTCCAATTCTCGGTGACGACAAAATGAAGAATGTAGGTACTTTTTCAAATAGTTATGGGTCAGGATATTAGATATATGCATATATAAGTTATACATTTGTGTATCGTCACGTTACACACATATGTAATAGAAGTTTCGCATCTTAGTTTGAAATTATTAGATCTGTGTGAATTGTCTATACATAATATATTATGTTAACAGTCCATTAAAAAACAAGTGTTCATTTAACATCAGTTTGATGACAATTACCATCGTCAATTCAAGGGTAGGACATGTCACTCAAACTGAATATCTCAGTATTTTAATGACATGGAGAGGACATCACGCATGCTTGCTATGTGCATTAAATCTGTAGGCTACTCTACTTGCGGGAGTTTTCGCAATAGAATGAATTAAGAGAGTCAATAAAAACTCACTGATACGGGCGTCTACCAGTAAGACCTATGAGTCTATTGTTACCTGTTGTACCTAATAATAAATAACATATTTTAAATTATCAAATAAAATGAATATTTATTATCATGGTTTAATATTAGTAGTTATAATACCACTCATTATGGATGTAAGGATATTGATTTGAACATGGAAATCAATATAAAGTGAGAGAAACATGGTTTTTAGTTAGCAGCTAATTTTAGTCATAGATTTAGGTTTGTCATATTCGAATGATTTCCCCAAAAAATGGGATGTACCTACAGCGGACAAAACTGCATGTAATAAACATTCGTATCATCCCGAATAAAACAAAATATTAAGGTAAGAATCTCATATTTTAGTGTAGAAAAGTGTTTTTTTTTTTTGTCCTTTAGTCCATGAATCGCAAAAACAGTATTTCAAGAAAAATCTTTCGTTTACTGAACATCACCTTGACCCAGTTTAAGACCCATTTGAAAACGCATCTTTTTAAGAAATCATATGGATTAAACTGAATATATATGTAAGGTCACTGTTAATATTTTGCAACGCTATAGCGAATACTTTAAAACATCCTATGCGCCCTTGAGGTGGATCTGTCCACAAAACGGCGCTATAAAAATCATCCGATTATTATTATTATCACGTCCTAGCATATAATAATTGTATTTGTGACAGCTCTCTCTTTGCATGTAATAAGATTTAGCCTTGAGGCAATGTCTTCCAGTAAACCTAATACAATGTTTGATAAGCTGGTTTTATCATAAAGTAAGTTAAGATCAATTTACATGCATAGATAATATAATATAAAACAGAATAAAGTACTTGGAATATCAAGCAATAATATATAAAAATATTCGTCATTTACATTTTTTTGAGTTGTAAGATTGCCTAAATAGACAATTACCTACCGAATAGACTATCTTCTATTTTTAAAATAAATTTTATATCTTCATTTTTTCTCGACGTTGTATAATCTTGTTAAGATCAAATTCCTAGATACCTCAACATATTAAAAATTATTACACCCGATGTGGTGAGGGTTGTTAGTTGACGTCTACTTTACTTGTTGATTCAATTTCCTGCTATGGTAAATATTATACTAACTATTATTTCCTGTCAATTTCTTTCACAATCTACACTCTCAAAGTGGTTACAATATTCCGTGGCCACAATTTCATTTTGATTATTATTTATACTACCTGCATTGTAAACTTATTTCCATCACTATAAAACACAATGTGTATTATCTGGGCTACTACAGAACAATCTGGCAAGGAAAATAAATTATCAAATATGTGCGTTTAAACTCAAAGTATTATAAAACTGACCGGATTTATTAAAAACAGCTGTGGACTGAAATCTATACACATTATGTAGCCCTGGGGGTATCAAATTCATAGAAAATTGATCCCGTGAAAAAAAATGGTTTATTTATTCTGGATTAACACAGGAATAATATAAAATTTGGAAAATGCTTAGCTTTTTTAATTTCTGCCTCCTTGACGACAGAATTATTATATGGTAGGTATAGCAATAAAGGAAATTTACGGTATCAAAGTATTGTCGAAAAAACATTGGAAAATTGAATAAAGAAATTCAGAGAAATTCGATAAAACAATTCTACAATAATTACTAAACGTACTTTCCTGAAGTCAAACAAGTTTGTTAATAATTATAGTATTGTTATAATCATTCAATTCTAAAATAAAATTTGCCATTGAAGAAAAATAAACTCCTCATTTTGTATATGTAGGTATATAAATATAACTCCTATTGGTCGGTTGAGTTATTGAAGAATTTTTTTTTAATATTTGTTGCAAAAACTAAAAAAATATTTTTATTTTTTGTGACAAAAAAATTATAAAAGTAAATATATTTTGCTTTTTAATCTATTGATGTTTGTTATATGTTTGTAAAAAATAATCAAAATTCCATAATTTTTAAGAAATAATATAAAAACTTAAAACTAAAAATAAATAAATATAAATAAATAAATTTAAATCACTCTTTAATCAAAACTCAATCAACAAATGATTTTAAAGATAGACTTAATAAAATATTTAAATGTGATCTATCGGCCAAAAACATAGTAAAAGCAATAAACGCGTGGGCAATCCCATTATTAACATACTCATTTGGCATCATAAAATGGTCTAAAACGGATCTAGATAAACTAGAAAGACTTATTAGAACACAATTAACAAAAAATAGATATCACCATCCAAATTCCGCGAAAGAAAGGTTGGTTCTGCCTAGGAGTATAGGAGGAAGAGGAATTGTTAACATTTCCTCTTTACATAATAATCAAATAGAATCCCTTAAAACATTTTTTAAAAACAAACAAAATAATTCTATACTACATAAAATTATAATACAGGCCGATAAAAATCATACACCTTTAAATTTAAATGACGAAACAGTAGGTCCGCGATTAAACTATTTAAATATTTTGTTAGAATCTTGGGGTAGGAAGGAACTTCATGCTAGACACCTCAATGATCTCAACCAATCTTATGTTGACAAATATGCGTCAAACAGGTGGTTGACCATTGGGGAATTGTATGGGGAAACCGAGGGTTTTATGCTAGCAATTCAAGATCAGGTAATAAATACAAAAAATTATCAAAAATATATTATAAAAAATCAAAATATAATTGATGATTCGTGTAGGAAATGTCTGGCCAAACCGGAAACAATTCAGCACATAGTTTCGGGTTGTTCCACTCTCGCTCAAACTGAGTATACTTATAGACATAATCATGTAGCAAAAATTATACATCAAAATTTAGCTATTAAACATAATCTTTTAAACTCAAATAATGTAATACCTTATTATAAATACAACCCGGAACAGGTATTAGAAAATCAAAATTATAGGCTCTATTATGATAAAACCATAATAACAGATAGACAAATACATCATAATAGACCCGATTTAGTATTACATGATAAACGTAATAAAATAACGTACCTAATCGACATCGCTGTCCCAAATACACATAATATACAAACAACCGTCGCAGAAAAAATACGTAAATATACAGAACTAGCAGGAGAAATAAAAAATATTTGGCATTCTAGGTCCGTTTATATAATACCTTTAGTCATGTCAGCTACAGGGGTAACTCCGAAATCTTTAATAAATAATTTACAAAAATTAGATTTACCGGTTAATTTGTACATTAAAATTCAAAAATCTATTATAATAAACACTTGTAATATTGTAAAAAGGTTTCTGAACACAGATATTTTAGGCACAATGCTGGTATTTTGATCCCGCGTTTTGAGCCTAATCCTTTGATATCCTGTATATCTGGATAGGTGAATTTTTCCCGGCATTAGACTGTTAAGTTTTTGTGTGATCATGACTGATCATATGGAGACTTATCTGGTTGTATAATGCTGAGAAGTGTGGATGGCAATTCTGCCGCCGCGTAAAAAAAGTATATACTTATGAGGCTGAGAGAAAGCTTCGCTTTATTCTACAAACATTCAAGTAGATATTTTATATATACCGTAATCTATATTAGATATAAATAAAATACAGACGTTTGTTCGGATACATAATTAAATACACAGACCGACTCAAAATTTGACGACTTTCAGGGGAACCGTAAAAGAGAAATTGATTTCTTCAAATACAGTCTCTGAAATCCAAAACACAATCCCTTCTACCCTCCTCTCCTTAAGTATCAAATTGTCTCTCATCTGTTTATTTTTTTATATCTATTTCAGTGTGTGCAGTTGTTTTTTTTTATTAGTTATAATAATTTTGTAAACATGATTGTGAGTTTATTATTTGAGTAAGTTGGATAAAGTCCCACCGTTATGCTCAACTGGTTCTCTGTATAGTAATTATTTATTATTTTATTTTTTATATTATTTATTTCATGCAAACAAACAGTTTATATTGAATATGAATCTACTTCTTTACAAAATTGCTTAAAATCAATCCTCAGTTAATAACAAATGAAGAAATATAATAAATAAATTCATTCGTTATAAATGATTTTCCATCTATTTTTACTACTGAATTTTCTGTCTCATTATTACAAGATAATTTAAGTTCACTGTAGACCCCTAAAGCAACACATTACATGTTAAAAATTTGAGTTTTCTGTATCGATAATACTAAAGCAATAATCTGTCGAGCTTGAGTATTGTGTTTCGAAGGTTGCGTAAATGTAAAGGCACCCTGCTACATGTATGTGTATCTATTACATCATTTTTTTTAATTTTTATTTTATTTATTTTATTTAACAATAATTATACAGACATTACAATACATAGACTATTTGATAAAACTTAAATCTAAACACCCTCCTTATAGAGACAAGTCTCGTGTAAAGGTCAAGTCATTACTTTAACATATTTACATTAAGATTATTCCTTGAAACACACATGTTATCTCCACATTGTAATCTTGTGATAATGTTAAATACATACATCAAGCAATATTTTGTTTTTTTTTTCTATAAAATATAGTAATTTAAATATTCCTACAGACACTTCTTACTATCCATAAATGTATTTGATATTAACGAAAACACTGTTTACTTTTCACTATTGATTTATTACTCGAGTACTTTCGTCAAGTAAGCTTGACATTTTCAAGAGAACTAATATAAAAAATCTTTTCTTAAAGTCACATGCAATAACAAATTTCACCATTGTCTTTACTCTTCCTATTTGCTTACTCCTTCTTTTCTTTTCTATTTTTATGTACCTCTATAAATTTGTTATTGCATGTGACTTTAAGAAAAGATTTTTTATATTAGTTCTCTTGAAAATGTCAAGCTAACTTGACGAAAGTACTCAAGTAATAAATCAATAGTGAAAAGTAATCAGTGTTTTTGTTAATATCAGATATGTTTAAAGTGTCTTTTCACAATTGCGGCGTACAGACAGCTGGATACGAACGTCAATCATCAAGCATCAAGCAAAAATCTTAAATCTTTCGGCGACAATTCATTACATACGTCTCATGGAATGGTAACGAAGGCATTCATTGGAATATTTCTTTGGAGAATGCTCCGAATTATCGCCGAAAGATTTAAGATTTTTTCTTGATGCTTGATGATTGACGTTCGCATCCAGCTGTCTGTACGCCGCTAATGTAAACACACAAACTCTAGATCGTTATCCAAAAATGTTTGTGGGTATCTGGCAATAAAAAATAGAATTTGTATAGTTTTCAGTCAGAGTTGCTATATAAATGTAAGAAAATAAAGTTATTATCACTTATATAAATAAATATATATAAAAAATGTTTGCGTCATGATAAAAAAAATGTCAATTTAATTCAGGTCGAACATCAGTTATTTTAGAAGGATTAACTATGTAACAGTTACGAGACATTTTGAATGTTTTTTTAAGTATTTTTATTTACTTATTTATTTATTCTTTTTGCACATCATCATTCCATAACACTGTATTCTACAGTGCACATCCGTTACTTGATTATTAAAATCGCGATCGATTTCGGTAAACCTATACCATTGACGAGCGATATAATACGAGCGATATAATAATAGGTTCGCCGAAATCGATCGCGATTTAAATAATCAAGTAACGGATGTGCATTGTAGAATAGGTACTTAAAAAACATTCAAAATGTCAGGTCGAATAAATAAAGAAAAATGTTCTTTTTATAAAACGATGCCAAATATTTATTAAATTTCTAAAAATGTTAGAAAATAATAAAATTTGATAGAAAATAAACATAAAACAAAAACTATTTGTTCAGAGCGTCTTACTGGAGCCGACATTTAATATGTGCATATTATGTAGGTATGTAGTTATATAAACAGTTATAAGGCGAAGCTGTCGCATAGAAATCTTACAAAAAATTTGCAAAACCAACTAAACAAAAACTTACATTATTATTCTAGTCTACATTGGGAATTTAGATTCTACGGAGTTAAAGATCAGGAGGCTTGCTTTTTGCCAAGGCCCCCCATGGAGAAATCTAGAAATATATTTATATTTGTGATGTACCTACCTATATCAAACTCTTATATAAATACTATGTAATGCGAATTTTCTATACAGACGTTAATATTATGTATTCTACAACGGAACAATAATAATATCTTAAGCTAACTTTTTCTCTTCACTTTTATTTTTGAAACACATTTTAATATGTACATATTGTTATTCTGAGAGGCTTATTTTATTATAATCTTTTTATACTTAGTTCTATATTTATGTATAATATAGCTATTTTATAGAGTTAAAATACATATTTGAAATGTTATGCTGAAGAAGAATGTTGCGGATACTACGAACTGTCAGAAGAATTAACATCTTGAATGGAGTTCCGTAATCTACCAACCCGCCGAAAAAGAAGATTTCTGTTGTACCTGTATCGGCCAAATTGTGTACAGAGGAGATGAAAGTATTGAAAAGCTTATTATGACAGACACTGCACCAGGTAAAATATCCATAAATGTTTTACCTGTTTTACCAGTGTCTGTCATAATAAGCTTTTCAATAACTAACAGACGCAAACTAACAGAGTGTTGGACCGATCAAATAAATCAGGCTGTGATTCGAATCAAGCTGAATGGTACAGGATTGTCCAAGAGAGGCAATACGAAAATCACAATTCTCAAAATTGGATGAAGGACTGGGGAGAGAACGCTTACTTTATTTAATAACTTGATAAATTTATACTGCTTTTATTACACAACTTTTGTCATCAATCAAAATACCTTTTATGTTTTCATTTAATGTAGAAAACAATTGTATTTATTTTGTATTACATTTTTATTCTCATAAGCTTCCTCTGTCCGTAAATAAATAAGTAGATATACCTCCATACACTGAGACGCCACTATGTAAACGTATTTAGAGTGAAATTTCGCTACACCGAATGATAATTCTAAAATAATTATTGTTTAAGTGAAACATTATTGTATAATGTCCAGTGGAGGATACGCGCCCCTCGCCCCCCCCCCTCTTTCGGGGCCTATTGACGTTACTTTGTATGTGACTTGATAATTTTTTTATTACGATGAAAGTAAAGGTAGCTAAAGATATCTTTTGCGCCCCCCCCCCTTGAGTTTATTCTGAATCCGCCGCTAATAATGCCACGATACTTTTGGTATACAGTGAACCCTATTGCATATAGTCATCTGTATTATTTTAAGCCAATATGAATTACGTAATGAAAAAAGTGTGCCCAAAATGGGTACTGACGAGACTCTCGTCTCTGGCATACCATGCAAGAACTTTTGGATGAAATACGACGTCACTTATAACCAACAGGTTAAATCTGAGGGGTGACATAGCTCTAAAAGAAGAGAACCTTTAAATGAACTTAAGATATATCAAATTTCTGATCTTCTGACATTTGATTTGCCCCTCGTTACTTGGGAATAGCGTGATACGACTGAAAATGGGAAACAATTTAACCTCATACATTCAAAACTGGTTGGCAGAAAATATCACAAATGAAGACACACAAAATCCTAATGAAATGTGGAATGGGTTCGAACAAATGTGTTTACAGAAAGCTAGCCAGTTTTTGGGAGTGTCCAAGGGTAAATTGAAAATAAAGAAGGAATCATGGTGGTGGTCGGATGAGGTGAAAGGGCAGTTAAAAAAGAAGAAAACTGCTTTCAAAAACTGGTCCAACTGCAAATGTGACAGCGAAAAAGATGAACTTAAGATATTGTATAAATAAATCCAAAAAGGCAGCAAAGAAGGCAGTTGCTTCAGCACAACATGAAGCATTAAAAGATCTGTATGATGAGTTGGAAACACCAATAGGGGCACAAAAAATATACAAAATCGCAGCACAAAGAAAGGAGAGGGACAAATCAATTAGAAGACCCAAATACATAGAGGATAACGAGGGTAGGTTGATCACGGATGAAACTAAGATATGCGATAGATGGAGAGATTACTATTCAACACTGTTAAACGAAGAATTCCCAAGAACAACCTATGCTTCCGAACAAATGGTGCTCGGCCCAATCGAGGAAATCAATCCAACAGAGATTAGAATGGCTATTGCGCATATGAAAAAAGGGAAAGCAGTAGGACCTGATAATATCCCAGCGGAATTATGGAAAGAGTGTGGAGAAATGGGACAAAGATGGTTGTTTAACCTCTGTAATAAAATATTAACTGGACTACAAATGCCAGAAAGTTTTAGAAAGAGCTATCTTCTTCCGTTTTATAAAAATAAAGGTGACTCTAGAAAATGTGATAATTACAGAGGAATAAAATTGATGTCCCACACTATGAAGATATATGAAAGGATAATTAACACACATATAAGAAATATTGTGAAAATACATGACGACCAGTGCGGCTTCGTGTCGGGAAAATCTACTGTAGATGCAATCCAAACAGTCAGGATTCTAATTGAAAAATATAGAGATGCCAAAAAAGACCATCATAGGTGTTCATAGACCTTGAGAAGGCATTTGACAGAGTACCCCAAAACCTGATATGGGCAGCACTGAGATATCATAATGTCCCTGAATCATATGTGCTTACCATACAAGATATGTATAAAAATATGGAAACACAAATCAGATGCACATCTGGTATGTCAAAAGAATTTCCAATCGAAGTGGGAGTGCACCAAAGGTCTGTCCTCAGCCCGCTGCTATTCATAGTGGTCATGGATTATCTAACAAATCAAGAAATGAACAGTACCATCAAGACGTTGCTTTTTGCGGATGATGTAGTGCTGATATCAGATTGCCATAATGATGTGCAAAACACCTTAGAAAAATGGAGGCAACTATTAGAGGACAATGGTTTAAAAATCAGCAGGAAAAAGACTGAATATTTGCACCTACCATTTGAAAACCCAAATGCGACAACCCCTACAATAAAGCTTGATGGGGAAACATTTGTGAACTGTGACTCATTTAAGTATCTGGGTTCACTTATCCACAAGGATGGAGGGTGTGCAGCAGATGTGGATCATAGAATAGGTGTGGGGTGGTTGAAATTTAGAGCAGTATCGGGAATTTTATGTGATCCTAAAATGCCAGTAAAACTTAAAGGTAAAATATACCAGACTATTGTCAGGCCCACGATAATGTATGGTTCGGAATGCTGAACTCTTTATAATACGTTCAACAGGCAACTTGAGACGGCAGAGATGCGAATGCTTAGGTGGTCATCAGGCTTATCATTAAAAGATAAGATAAGAAGTTCACGCATTCGTGGTAACATGGGTGTGACGGACATAAATAACAAACTAGAAGAGAGGCAACTAAGATGGTATGGGCACATAAGGCGGAGACCACCGGAACACACTGTAAACAAAGCTACGTCAGTAAATCTCCCTCGACATCCATCAAGAGGGAGACCAAAGAATACCTGGATGACACAATGCAATAGAATCCTGCGGAGAAATGGCCTGGATGAGGATGATATAGGAAACAGAAGAATGTATAACCTCAGAACGAGAAGAGCCGACCCCAACAGCCTTCAGCGGCAATAAGTTGGGACAGTGCCAGGAAGAAGACTTGGGAATAGCGTGATAAAAGATACTTACACATACCGAAAATATTTGTGTCTTCTGTATAAGACATTTTCGTATTTAATAATAAAACGTGAATTAGATACGAGAGGACCATTTTGATCTTTTATTTTTCATTTTTCGTTGTTTTTATTTGTCTGACGTTTACCAGATTTTTTTAAATTGTGTTCAGTAAATACAATGGGTTAGCATTCTCAATAAACAAATAAATAAGATTTCAGGCTTAAATGATAAAATCAAATAAATAAGTAAAATTTGAATTAATTCATCAAGCAAAAAAAAAGCGAGAAATGAGTATAAATAAAGTAAAATAATTTATTAATTGTATCGGCATTTACTTTGTAACACTACAAAAGTTCGTTAGGATTTACAGTGAGGGTGTAGGGGTAGGCGGGGTCGTGTTGGTTTCAGGCGTGGAGTTCTTGGAATATGAGATGGGGAATAGTTGTAGTAAGGGAGACGAATTCGGAAGATTATTATTATTAATAGCTGTTTTAGTCGAGTTATTATTTTTATTAATTTCTATTGCTTCCAGTGCTGTCAAAGTTGGTCGGTATGTGTGTGTATGTAATAATTTTAAACTATGGTTGCTAAAAGAGTGGTCAGTTTCTATTATATGGTTTGCAAATTCAGAAAAATTGTTATTGGTAATACATCGTCGATGCTCGTCAATTCTAGTTTTTAAGTTCCTATAAGTCTGTCCTATGTATACTTTATTACAGTCCCCACATTTAATTTCGTACACCCCGCTTTTCTTTAGAATGTCCGTCTTTGATTTAGAGTTGGCTAATAAGTTGACAAGTTTGTTGTTCGTGTAGAAGGCTGGTCGAATTATGTCGGGAAATAGTTTCGTTAATTGTTTAGACAACTCTCCTATGTACAATATTTTTCTCCAAGCTCTATTCGGTGTATCTTTTGTATTGTAAGTGTGGTAAATAAATTGTCTAAACAGTCGAGTCTTCTGTTTATTGTTTACTAAGTGGTCTATCAAGTTAGTGTTATAACCGTTGTTTACCGTGATTTGTTTGATAGTGTTAAGTTCGTTATTATATTTGGCAGTATTACGAGGAGTTGAAATAAGTCTGTCGGTCATAAAGTGGAAGCTTGAATGTTTGTGTGACAGAGGGTGGTTAGAAGTGGAGTGAATAATCGAGTCAGTATGTGTCGGTTTTCTATATATGTTGAAGTCAATTTTATTGTTGATGATTTTTAGAGTGAGGTCTAGGTAATTATCGGGATTGGATTCTAACGTAAATTTTATATTGGGATGTAGATTGTTGATGTACGAAAGCAGAGAGTCAAGAAGCCGGTCAGTGCCCTTAA